>JAMXDD010000008.1:8037524-8541480 GCA_024733475.1 Syzygium grande
GTAGTGAACCGAGAAGCACCCACTTGTTCCATGAACCCATGGGGGAATCGGACAGGGTGGATCCATGGAGTCGGTCAACACAACAATCATTAGAAGAGCCAGATTCCCACTAATCCACGACTCAAAATAGTAGGACAGTTCGGATTAGAAACGGCCCAGCGTAATCAATCTGACATATTGGACACAGAACCAAAGGGGATCCAGAAAGACTGATTAATTCATCAAAATGCACGACGGAAGGGACAAGAAACTTACCCATATTGAGAAGAGATTCAGCAAAGCTATAGAGAGAGAGAGAGAGAGAGAGAGAGAGAGAGAGAGAGAGAGAGAGAGAGTGTGTGTGTGTGTGTGTGTGTGTGTGTGTGTGTGTGTGTTAGAGCAAGAGAGAAGGCAAGAGCCATGGGCCATCGAAAATAATAAGATGATTCTAAGAGGACTTATAGTTGCTTGACTGATTGCGATTGGAGTAGTAGAGAGAATTGGCGATGGATTACTCAGGAATAAGCTCCCACTAGAGTCACTGGATTGCGACGAGCGAGGCTGTGAGAGAGAGGCGTGAGACTTGAGAGCAAGCGACGAGGCCGGAGGCAACCAAGAGCAAGATTAAGAGAGGGAGGTGAGGCTATGACTGCAAGGGAGGGCCGGAGGCGAGGATCGCGACTGTGATTTGCCATGATAGAGGATCAGAGGTGAGAGCTCAATTGAAAGGCAACCGAGAGCGACATGAGACGAGAGAGTTAAGAGGATCATGCGTGAGAAGGACTGAGAGGCAACCAAAGGCTAAGGTTTCATTCAGAGAAAGCGTGAATGAGGAGGAGTGAGGAGTGAGGAAGGAGGAGTAGCAAGCGTGAGAGAGAGCTAATTAGGGTTTTCAAAACATAAAAAATTAAAAATATATATGTACCAATTTGATCCAAGTGATCCGGTTGGCGGTTCTACAACTAGAGCCGGAACCAGATTGGTGTCACCTGTTCCCATTTATTGGAACCAGGAATTGCCTAGAAAATATCGATCCGAGTGATTCTTAGTTATTTTGCACACCTATAATGTATATGGCTTTTTGGTGTTGTTTATTCCCTCAAACATGGACTCCCAACTTTTTTACTTATAGATAGTTGGGTATTGAGCTGATTCAATAAGCTCTTTCTTTAGAAAAGAAAAGACTGTTTTATAGATCGGTTTTTTGTTTCGGAAGCTACTAGAATGGTAGAATGCATCTTAAGTCAGACATGAGAGGTCTTAGATCATTACGATTTTTAGGGAAAAAAGGCTTTGTCAATTTTATCAACGCCTATTCAAACAGATACATATTTATTGTGAGATGAAGAATTAAGTAAAATCTTCTCTTGGATTACAAAAATCAATAAAATGAGTTACTTTTCTTTAAGTAGATATATAAATAAATAGTTCAACTCTATTTTTCTATACTAAATGTCAAAGCGAAATGAATCGGTGCAATCAATTTTTTCTGTTATTATAATTAAGGTAGCGAAATAAAACTCTAATCTATTGTGAGAAGTGTTAGCTTAATGATAAAACTTCATCCTATCAATTCCCTAATTCTGTATATAAGATAAAGACTAATTTGATTCGTGGCATCATACTTCTTTATCTAGTGATAATTAATGTCGTGGGTAATTCCAATTTTTAAATTGCATGAGACATGTGAAAACTGAAAAGAACATGGATAAAGCACAAAGCTGCATGGTTTTTTTTTCCATCATCAGACTAATCTTAAAGCCTATGTGACCGATGGCTAGATTGTACTCATTATTAGAGACCCACGAGCGACGATAGCTTTTTAATTATGACCCTTCTCTTATTCATCTGAATGAATACTTTACACATCGATACGCAAATAATAATAATAATAACAATAATAATAATGATGATGATACAGTAAAGAGAGAGAGAGAGAGAGACAATTTCTGACAAAATTCCAACTGCCCCTTCAATTTCGACCGACTTGTACACGCAGCCTCAGAGACCACGTGCACGCCCATAATAAAAAGTGACATTTTGGGCCAATCTCCAGGTACAAAATCCCACTACGCACTGATTTGACATTTACACAATCAGACAGAATTACTGGTCGAAAAATGAATAAGAAAAAAGAAGAAGACGACATTATAAGTTTAATAAAATAATTTTACTCTCGTAGCTCGTTAAAGAATGCCAACAACCTAAGAAACAACTAATTAAAACAACTAATTAGATGTACGATGTAGATACACGTACTCGATAGACTAATTACTCTTAAAAAAATATACTATTCTGACATTAAAATGAATCACTCTATTACCGTAGCTCAGTAAGAATGTGTTTGAATTAATTCACGTGAATTTTTATTTTGGGTAGTATCGATTCTAATTGTACATTTTTCATTTTCTGTATGACCGTGATATTCATCAAAATGTTTGATTTGAATTTAACTCTACTATTTGGTGACCCATGCGTTTAATTGGATAACACGTATAGTAGCTTATCTTATTTCACAAATCTTCTTAAAGCCAAAAAAAAAATTTTAAAGAAAGAAATGTAAAATCGACAAATTGCGGCCATTCTTGTGCTTTTCAATTGAAAGGTGGACTATGACCAAAAAAAGAAATTGAAAGGTGGATTAAAAACACGGAATGGGACGATAATGAAACGGATATCTTATGATAGGCTTATAATCTCCCAATTTCGAATTATAATCGGAACAAAAGTCGCGAAAAGGACACAAATTGTGTCGAATTAAAATAACATACCCGAACTAGTTTCCCAAAAACCTAAAAATAGTTTCCTCTCGCGAAAAGAAAACAATATAATTAAAATACTTTTTTATAATTAAAACACATCGAAGTCCGTTTTTGAATGAAACGTGCCCTTAAATCACGTAAAGAAGAGGATATACAAAAGCTTGGAAACCGCATCCTACGAGCATATCGAGAAATAGAGGTCCAGAAAAATACACAAAGAATTGACTGTAGACTTTTGACTTATTGAGTGATGGCCTAGATTTCAGCGTCTTGCTTTTGTCGCGGAGCGTATCGTTTTCCTGCCCCTAAATTAATCAAGATCTATGATCAATCTTTTCTATAATTAAAAAAACAAAAGAGCCGCTTAGCTATTGCTTCCTCGCGTTACCATAAAAGTCCTACATCCGCCATCGAACGCTCAATTCGAGTCGTGACTGCTCCAGCCTTCCTTAGCCCCGGCGATGAGCCAGGAATCGGTAATAAGTTTGCTCGTGACATCGCTCGGACACGCGACTTAGTGAAAGATGGCACCCGCAATCTCCGTGGCGTGATCAATTTGTACTATGAATGATGCCAAGAAAACCCCAACCAGAACGAGACATCTAAAAGGGCCAAAAACTAAGATGGTGCAAGGGGCTATGCACTACTGATTGTAGTGGGAAAGAACAGCTCATTCGATAAGGATAACCATTCGTATGCACACACAAATGGAGTTGAAAGCAAAGACATTATCGGCATAGACAAAACCCTAGCCACTTCAAATGAGCACTTTTTTCTCTTCTCTTTTTTCTTGGACAACCATGAATTCTCAAAAACACGATATTATTGATCAAATAATAATTACAATCCTCGGAGAATTGTTCGAGAAACACTTCACAACCGTAACAACCGACGATAATGTCATAGCACATCTCATTGCGACCACGGCACAACAACCGGCTACATGTACATTCGATACAAACGGATTATTTTTTTAATGTTTTTTTGCCGCCTTTTTTTGTAGGTCAAGGGTTAAAACAACGGCTCCTAAAGCAATTTCCAATTTCCACAAAAGCAAATAAACAAATATTGTTATCCCCTGTCACACGGCACTTGCAAGAAAAACTATACCCTATCACACCGACATAATTAAATTAAAAATTCGGAAAAAGCAAAGAAGATAAAATTTACCCTTTTCTTTTCTTGATCCACTAATCTTGTTTTCTTCCTTGTTCTTTTCATCAATCCCATGATCGATCCGTTAATGATCCTCAGAAATTCTTAAAAAAAAATTACCGAAAAAAAAAAGAAGAACTGTCTAGATCAGAACGTGAACCTCCAGATCTTGATCAGGAGATCGACCTTGCACTCGGAGTCAAAAACGTTAGCAACGACGGTCGCGTTCTTGTCCCTCGGCGCCGACACTCCCTTGATCCCGTCGCAGACGACTTTGATCCCGACCTTCTTGCTCCTCCGGCCGCCGGCCTTCACCCTCACCTTCGTCTCCATCCGAACTTCCAGAGCCAGCCCGGCTTTCCTCCTCAGATCCGACCTCAGAGAGGCGACGGATTCCGCGTCGACGTCCTCCGTGGTCGCCGACGCCACCGTCCTTAGGGTCGTCTGGTTCTTGGGGTAGCTCGCGAACGCGGGGATCGAGCCGTTGCCCAGGAAGACGGAGCCGGAGGCCGAGGAGAGGGAGACGAGGAGTGGGTCGTAGAAGAAGGTGAAGGTGTGGGAGTTGGGGTTCTTGGAGATGAGGGTGAGGTTGAAGAGGGTGGTGAGGCGGGAGGCGGAGCCGTCGGGGGCGGTGGTGAGGTTGAGGGCGACGGTGCGGAAGGAGGAGAGGGAGAAGGCGGGGCGGTGGGGGTGATAGAGGACGTAGAGGGCGGCGCCGGCTATGGCGGCGAGGAGGGCGACGAAGAGGAGAAGCAGGATCGTCCAGAAGCAGCAGCAGCAGAGGCTGCAGCGGCGGCGGCGGCGGCGCTGGGGGGGCTGCGGGCGGTAGGGGCGGTAGAGCTGGGGCTTGTTGGCGGCGGGGCCGGCGGTCGTGGGAGTGCCGTTGGCATTGGCGGCGGCGGCGGCGCCGTTGGTGGCGGCGGCGGGGGGTTTGGCTGATGGGTAGACTCTGTCCGCCATCTTGGGCGGTGGTTGAGAGAGAGGGAGAGGGAGAGGGAGAGGGAGAGAGAGAGTGAAGTGAGAAGTGAGAAAGGAAGGAACAGATGCTTCTTAGGCCATGGCAAGCGTGGAATCTCTCTTCATTATCATCTCTTCTTAAATCTTTTTTAACAAGAACCATATGCTTTCTTTATTTCTTTCCTTCTTTTTTTTATAATGAGCAACAAGAATGTGTAATCCTAGGGTCATATATTTTGGATAGGGCCACCAATTTGGAGTTGGATGTAATGATCGTCTCGACCATTCGTGTTATTTGGTGTTGCTGAGGTAACTATGAAAAGTTTTTTTTTAATTAAAGAAATGAGCAAAAACATGTCAATTTTGAGCTGAAGTTAAGTGTCGTCGTATCAGCTTCGAGTTTCTTGATAAATTCGTGTTGGAAATTGCCACCTCTGCTTCTAAATACAAGAAATATACCTTTAAAAGCCCCGGGGAGGAGGGGGGGGATAAAAATAAATAATTTGTCTAAAAAATTGACGATGGTAAATTGATACTTTACTTGTTAGACTAATTTTGCAGTGACAAGCTTTATGATGTCAAACAATAAAATTAAGAATTTGCATATATATTTAAAATCATTGTCAATAAACGAAATTGCTTACACAATTATTGTAGTGCAAAATTTCTTCCATTTTTAAATCTAACACATTCGAGATATCTGAATTTTGAATTACTTTTTACATGATAGCTTATTTTGCTAAACTATATATTTATTTTTTTTGATCGAAATCGCTAAACTATATTAGACTTCTTATTCTTCATCCAATCATTTTCCTCACACCATATGGTATTGCACTTTTGATATTTGATCGAGTCATTTATTGTTGGATATTTCAGTGCTTTTAAATAATTTAAAGCAATTGTTTTATAAGGGATCTAATAGAAATCATAACGTTAATCAATTTGTAACGGCTATAATATCGATTTGATTTATTTCTTTATTAACTATCACTTATTTGTCTATAATGTGAATTTTCTCTTCACAATAAAAACATTCCAAAAATAAGAAAATCTCTCTCATCTTTCCATCCTAGCTGGGTTTTACATATGACATTATTGTTCATGTTCCATTTATTTATTCAGTGTGGAGTAAAGAGAAAGATCTATTGTATCTTGGGAATATAGCCGTTATCGTGCTGAGTTTCGTACAATGATTGGCGAATTATCCTTAAGGATAGTACTTGTACGCCTCGGATGATTTGTTCTTATTTTCACCTTTTCCAACAGTTTTCTCCGGTAATTCTTATTTTTCATATTATCTAATATTTGTCCAACATTTAGGGTATTTTAGTGCACTAAACTTAAAAGATGGTCTATCCTCTTCACCAAAAGAAATTAAAAGATGAGGTAAATTTTATTTTTCGTTTATATCTTTCTATCAAATATTGTCACTTTGTTGACAAGAGGTCAAACCCTAGACGAGCTAAAGGACAAAACGGTCTTTATGGTAAATACACCTGGTAAGAAAGTATCCTCCTCTCTCAAAAAGAAACTTCCTACGCGTAATCCGACAGCTGCACGTAAAGGCGAAGGAACGACCCCCACCGACAGTCTCTTGGGTTTTCGCCACGTGGCACTTTAGTGGGATTAACCATGGTTAGCACGACTAATCTCGAAGTCATTTGCTTGCATTAACTTCACAACCAAAAGTCAAATGATCAAATCCCACTTGAGTAAAGTTGCTTTGGAGGATGGGGAAGCTTCTCTAGAAACCACCGTGTTAATCAATGTCCTTTGAGTAGTAATAATAGTAATTAACACTACTGATGACACTAATCTCGCGGGATTTGCTTGATTAGGACAAATAAAGAGACGTTCCCTTCAAAATTCACCAGATGGTTGTTAGCCCTCCCGAGGAAGATTTCCGGACAACGACCGAGCTCGAGATGATTACATATGAAAAGCGTAATTCTTACACTATTGATAAGATGAATTAGGGTTTAGGATAGAATCCAAACTAAGATTATGAGCAGCTTTGAGTTAAAGAGGCCCGCATATGACAACACACAAGGTAGCTAAAATTTCATTAATTAGTCCTCCTAAAGAAATTCATAATTAGGAAAATACCCTTTAAGTGACATGACCAGATTTCATCTGTGCTGAGTTAAAAAATTACAAGTTACCGCTCCACTTGCTTTGATGACTAGATGAGGTTCCTTTTTGAGGTTGTCAAATGACTTTAGTTGTTCAATCCTACCATTTCTGTAATGCTCTTCCTTCACTTTTGTGCACATATGTTAACCAAACGCAATGCTTACTAGCAAAATTAAGAGTCTTAATTAAGATTTAAACGTCAACAACATTAGTCACTTCTTGATAAATGGAATGCTGGTTGGTCGGTCTGTCTGGGTGGGGAATGTGACAGCATAAGGGCATAAACAACTCACTCTCGGTACGAAGATTGACGATGGGCGCATTGATTTGTAATAAATGCAAAGTGGAAAAATGCAAGAGGCTGGATATGATGTGAACATCTAACTGCTAAAACTATCAAGTCATTACATTGATGAATAGAAATAGATCCTAATGAAGCATTTGCATATTGATCAGACAAGAGCATGTCATACGCCAATTGAAGTACCCAAAATTCTTCCTTAAACTCCGTTGGTTTTACGGAAAATAAATAATTTGAAAATATTTTTTTTAAAAAAATAATCATTTATATCACTTATAAAAATGAATGAACAAAAAATATTTTCTTCATCTATGAAAATATTTAGACATAAATTGTTGTCGGTAATGAAAATATTTTTTGTTGACTAATTATTCCATGCGATATAAATAACCATCTTTAAGAAAACATTTTTCAAATTATTAATTTTTACAAAAAAAGTTCCGTTCGTTTCTAGAAAAATGTAACATTTCTGGAAAATGTTTTCAGGAAAGTCATTTTCCAGGAAAATGACAATATTTTCCAATGTTCGGCCGAAACTTGAAAATGAATTGGAAAATATTTTTCGCTGTTCGGTATCCGATTTGATTTTCTAGAAAAAAATTACAGAAAAATTCGAATTTTTAATTTTTTTAATTTTAAAATCATTTTAATTTTAAAATTATTTTCTTTTTCTTTTTGTCTTCTTCCGAATCGTGACCAGTTGTATGTGAGGTTCGCTGTCGCTTCTCCTCCCTACTCCCTTACTTTTCTCCTACTTTGAGCCATCTTACTTGGTGGGTGGTGGACTGAATCTGAAAGTGTTGGTGTCTTGAAGTGAGAAATTGTGCTCGATGTGGAAATTGCGCTTCTCCATTGGTATCTCCCATTCCCTTGATAGCAACTTTCTGTTCTGCGAATGACTATGGGACCACATGTTAAAGAAACAATGGCATTTTTTTGATCTCACCTATTGAATAACATGAGGAAACAGTAGGTTGTGAAATCGGAATTGTTTCGGCTGCTCGCACGAGATTTCCGAGCAATGAATGTTCATTTGAGTAAACAACTGACCAGGACCATGGACCGTCCTCTTCTCGTCAATATAATCGTATCTAGTCACAGATCATATTCCCCGCCCCTCCTCTCATAGTATGTTCTGTTTCTTTAACAGTGACTATCAAAGAACTGTATCGTCAACGGGTTGTCTCCGCGCCGCTTCTGGCCATACTTCCTCCCCACCTGAATCCATCTTTGGAGTATTTTCAATTTCTGATTCTGATCCGACGGCAATGGGGTTGTCAAATCCTTCTCCGGCGGGGTAACGAACCTCTAGCTTCTCCGCTTTGTGGACCCGGTCCGGGGAGGACCTGGGAACCTTCTCTCTACGCGGACTAATCAGGACAGAAGAACGTCGGTATTGAAAATTAGGCAGATCAGAGCGGAGCTATCTCTTAAAGCGAGCGTCGATACTCGGCCACGGTTTCAGTACGAACACATCCGGTACATGTCAATGTTGCAAATTTAAGGAAAATATCAAACAAAAAGAAAATACGAACACATCCAGTACACAAATACGTTCGACCGATTCATTAATATTAGCACAAATACAGCACTTTGCCATTCCCTTTTTTTTGGTCGAAAATTTTCTAAATAGGTGGCTTCTTGCACCTCCTAATCGTGACAGAAGAACGCCGGTATTGAAAATTAGGCGGATCGAGCGGAGCTATCTCTTAAAAGCGGCGTCGATACTCGCCACGGTTTCAATCTGAACACATCCAGTACATGTCAATGTTGCAAATTTAAGGAAAATATCAAACAAAAAGAAAATACGAACACATCCAGTACACAAATACGTTCGACCGATTCATTAATATTAGCACAAATACAGCACTGCCATTCCTTTTTTTTTGGTCGAAAATTTTCTAAATAGGTGGCTTCTTGCACCTCCTAGGTGGCTATCTCCACTTCTAGGTCGCCTCTCCTGACTCTAACAGGAAATGGGTGCCTGCAATAACAGCAAATGGGTACTAACATCGCGATTAAAACTATCGCTACTAAAATAGCGATGCCCAGGAGTAGCCACTCCCGTATCCGTACTCCCGGGAGGTGGACATGTTCATTCCCTGCATTGAATTAAGAACAAAACAAGTCAGCCAGGAAAAAATAAGAGAAAATAAATTGCCAAAGGGCTTTTTTTTAATTAAAAAAAGAAAAAAAAAACCAAACCGCCGTCATATTTGTTCCGCGCTGAGGTTCCCCTAGAATTCGGCATACGCGTCCTAGCTGGAGCCGAGTCGCCCGTCGTCTCCGCCCAGCGGGCCAAATTAGTGCACCTAGCGAGCAGCAACCAAAATTAGCACTTATCGAAATAGTGTAAATTCAGTTCAATGAGATTCGTGAAGATTGCTTTTGTCGAAAAGGAAAAGGTCAAGATTAGAGGTGTTCAATTCCAAGGTAGGTTGATTCACGGCCTAAAATCGAAAACCGTCCTTGTGAACCAGTTCCCAATCCTTTAGAACTAGGAATCGAACAAGTCGATTACTGGAACAGCCCGATTACACCATTTCATTGGAGAAAGTGCCAAAAAATATCATAAACCTATTGTATTTGTGTCAATTTAATTATACACCTTTCAATTGGGCTAATTTAGTCCTAAAACTTTTCACATTTTTCCAATTGAGTCCATTTGGTTAATTTTGACCAAAAATCTAGTGTGAGCATGCCGTTCTATTTTGCATGATTGACCCACACCGACGAGAATAATTTTTTAAAAAGTTGAATTTTTAATTCTTTTTTTTCTTTCCATTTTTTTTCCTCTCAATTGGCCCTCACCCAGGGCCGCCCTTGCCAACGGCCGGGGAGGGCTTGTTGGCCCTAGCCCAATGGCCGGCAACAAAGGAAAAAAAAGAAAGAAAAAAATTAATTAAACAATTTAAGAAAGGAAAAGAGAAGAACAAAATATTATAAAAAAATTGAAAATATTATTACAAATGTACACGTTAGCACATCAAGATTTCCGGTCAAAATTGATCATATGAACTTAATTTACAAAATATGAAAAAGGTTTAGGACTGAATTAAAACAACTTTTTGATACTTTCCTCCATTTCACTTCAAAAACATTTGTTGCTTAAGTAATTATGTTATTATTTGTACATTTTTTAAAGAGGCTTCAACACGGTTTAGAACTGGATCCAGTGCTCACCTCTAATTAAGATTACAATGATAGAACTTATCGACATTCAACCGTATCGAATTCAAGTTTCTCTAACTAAATCCGTGTCAAGTTTAGTTTATATTAAACGGGCACTTAGTTTTTCGACCCAAAAAAAATGGGCGCTTAGTGTTGATTAAAACAACCAAATAGGTGAGGAAACGAACGTACTATTGATACTCGACATTGACGGCTGCGGCAGAAGACTTTGCAATCATCCCAAATGCTGTTGTTGAGAGGACAATGGTCACGCCATTACTCGAGGGACGTGAAGACGAGGATAGTGCTCGGTCGACTATTCGGACTTGGATAGTCTGGTTAGAAATGCAAGTTTTGGAGACGGAGGCATTGATGCATTGCACTAGGTACTGCCTCCCGCACGACGCTCCGTTGTCCCATATCCCTTCACCTGCCGCCGCAAAGAGGTTGCTTGACGGGAATTGCGATGGATCATTGCCGAAACATGCGGTTGCTGGATCATAATGAACAAACTTATGAGAGAGAGAGAGAGAGAGAGAGAGAGAGAGAGAGAGAGAGAGAGAGAGAGAGAGAGAGAGAGAGAGAGAGAGAGAGAGTAGATTTTACGTACATGTGTATGGAGGACTGTAGTGAGCGGCGGTGCCAACGTCGGCACGAGAGAGATGAGTCTGCATTGTCAACAGAAGAAAGGTGAGTAGAGAAAGAGAGAGAAGTCTCGTTCTAATGCTGGAGGACTTCATGGTTCAGGAAGAATCTGCGAGGCCAAACGTGACACCTGAATGGACTGAGATAAGAAGAGCTCCGGTTGCCACCTTTTATAGACATGTAAAACCAATCCGACATGTGAATGTGTACATCAAAGTCAATGAGGTTCGATATCATTTGTATACATCTGGATGACGCTCCACATGACGACAATTGCCTTCAGACTGACACATGCAATGTGGAGAATCAACTCACCCAATGAGAAATCAACCTGAAACTGCAATACATATATGCATTCTAATTTAGAAGCTTCTAATTTCTATGGTTTTTTCTTTCCTCCTTTTTAATCTCCGAAGTTTCCATGCTGTAGATGGCTGAAGAGGGAATTTCTGCTTTTAACAATTCTTTTGCTGTCGTACTCGTAGTCTGAAAAGTTTCATTTTTCCGCCGTTAGGTGACCAAATGGCAAATACTTTGTTTCCAGATGCAGCGCGTCATTTGTAATTCCAGCTCTACAATAGAACATTCTACTCTTTTTGTCGGTTCCTACTCGAAAATAGTTTGTGCGCCGTAGGTGATATGCAACAGGGACACGTGAAGCAATAAATTGATAAATCATGTTGGTGTATATTATGCGGGCCTCACAATGTGACTATAAGCCGTGGAACAACACTCGCCCGTCTCTCCCCTCCCCTCTCCCCCTCCTAATTTCCGTCGCTAATTCCAGTGTATCTCGATTTTTCTTCGTGCTTTGATTTTACATATAGTCCACCAATCAGCTTTATCACATTTTAAACTAGGATATGATGTATAATATACTTGAATTGCTTGTTGTGCCAAGTCAAACGGTTCATATTTCATATACATTTTTTTGTGATTTATTTCAACTAAATCAAATTTCGTATGCACCTTAATTCCTTTATAGGATCGAACCACATGCACTTAAATAACACAATTTGCATTAATGGTTCATGGTACGCTGTCTCTATGATTTCATATAACAAACCATAAAAATCATCTGTTGAACTGCCACCATTGGATGATCGAACACACACATCACTATTCATTGTGGCTTTTCCTATTCCATATTCTTGAGTGTGAAAATTATACCCATTTATGAAATATGCTGGCCAACTTCGTACTTTTGACTTTGGACCCCATAACAGATGATATAACAATTATTGCTCTTCAACTTGATCATGATTATTATGAACATAAGGTCACACACGCAAAGTCAATAATATATATTTTAATAAATTATGTATAAAATATTAATAACTTGATTTTAGTTTATAGGCAATTTATATATGTTTTGAACCACGTTGCAAATTTTTCATCGCATTAACGATCAAACTCATTCGGTGGTAGTCCATCCATTGAAATTTGAAAAATCATATAAACAAATACCATTTATATATTAGCAAATATTTGACACATGTTACATATAGTTGCAAATGTACACTTACTTGAAATATGGCTCTATCTGGACAGACCTCGCCCATGGCCGGCCGGGTCTCGCTGGTTGCCCGGTCTCGACTAGCGACCGGGGAAGAAGTTAAAAAAAAATCAACAAAATACAAAAAATTCCAATCCAGATACGAATAGGTTTGCGACGAACCGTATTAAATAAGCTAATTAGCCTCAAATTAGCCACGACACTTACCGCAAAAAAGCTTTACCGAGACTGATTTGTCTTGTACTGGGATAGGTTCATCGAGAGAAACGAAAGAGGGAGAGAGAGAGAGAGAGAGAGAACAACGACGAATTTAGCATATATATATAGAGAGAGAGAGAGAGAGAGAGAGAGAGTGTGGGTGGGTATAATATAATTGGGTGGACAAATTGTGTGGTACACTTTGTCACGAATTAGCGACGGATTTTTTTTCTGTCGCAAAATTAGCCACGAAGTTTTTTTTCATCGTCGTAAATTTCGTTGCAAAATTAGCCACGAATTTTGTTCCGTCGCAAAATTAGCGACAAATTTTTTTTTTTTTCATCGCTAATTATTTGTCGCAAAATCCATCGCAAATTAACAACAAATTTATTTTCCGTCGCAAAAATTAGGGATGAATTTTCTTATCATCGCTAATCCCGTCACTAATTAGCAACGAATAGTTTTTAGTCACTAATTCCGTCGCTAATTAGCGACGAAAAATTAGTCATCGCTAATTAGCGACAACGTGTTTGTCATCGCAAATTCCGTCGCTAATTAGAGACGTAAAATTAGTCGTCGCTAATTAGCGACAACGTGTTTGTCATCGCAAATTCCGTCGCTAATTAGCAACGATAAAAATTAGCGACGATTTTATTTTTAGCCGCAAAATCCGTCGCAAATTAGCAACAAATAATTTTTCGTCACTAATTTCCGTGGCTAAATCCATTTTTTGTTTTTTGTAGTGAGGGACACGTGAAGCAATAAGTTGATAAATCATGTTGGTCTATATCATGCAAGCCTAACAATGTGACTATAAGCCGTGCAACAACACTCGCCCTTCCCTCCCCTCCCTCTCCCCCTCCGTCGTAGATTGCGTCACTGCTGTGCCGAAGAGATATGGGAGGAGAGAGTTAGGTTTTTTGTGGTTGGTGCTAGATGAACACATTGCGAAGATTCATTAGCTAATTGAGTGGAGACGGTAGTGCATGGGGATGTACATGGGTAAAGTTACTCATCATCCTGGGGGATCGATTTGGTCGCTTGCCAATTGGGGACATTTCTCCGATTAGGATGGGGAAAGTGCCTCTAGAAAGAGGTAGAAGAAGAAACAACGTCCGAGAAGCAACAAACTGTGGGCCGAGAGTCTAGGAGACTTACCTGGTAAGTGGCTCCGAAGAGGAGGTTTTTAGATGTTGTATTGGCCAAGTAGGGATAACAAGAATTAATGGAGTGTGACAATGTTCCTCAACAACAGAGAGAGAGAGAGAGAGAGAGAGAGAGAGAGAGAGAGAGAGAGAGAGAGAGAGAGAGAGAGAGAGAGAGAGAGAGAGAGAGAAGAGAGAGAGAGAGTGAAATTCCATCAATTGCCTTTCCAACACAAGAATGAGGGAATTTGTGTTAGATGTCGAAGAGAACCACTTCCATTTTTTACATTTTCCGAAATGATCTTAGCGTTAATTGTTGTAGAGAAATTACGCGTAGGGCAAGCTCAAAAGCTACTGGTAAATGATGTGGCGAATTAATCATTGGAGTTTGTCGCAGTTACCACTCTTCCTACTTAGAAAGGGAGAGGTAAGGAGTTTGATTCCGTATTTTTTCAGAGGGGCTAGGGTTGAGGACATTTAATTTTAAATGTGGATTTCGACTCTCACGCTCTACAAAGAGGCAGATGATAAACCAATTGGAAGGATGCTAGTGGCTATTTTGTTCCCTTACATATGGATTTCTCAAAGGTCTAAAGTGTGAGATAGATAATTTGAGAATTATATACGTCATTAACGCGTTAATTGCTTTCATTTATTGTCCATTTATGCTTGTCAAAATGTAGATATGGTCATGCTTTTTTTAATTAACAAGAGAAATTATTGCGTACTAATCAACAAAAAGCACCGACTCAGAGGAACTTTTGCTGTAGGAATAAATGGGGTTAATCCCTAACGCTCATCGAACAAACCATCTCTATTACCTAATCACGGTTCACCACTTTAAATACTTTGCAGAATTGGTACCGAGAGTACATTTCCTCGGAAATGACTCAATTTTGCGTTCTATTATTTCTAGCAATCAGTATCTATTCGAGCATAAGATATAACGAGTCATAGATAAATAATAGTTGTTATTAGTCTTGTTGCGTCGGATTGCACCAACTTGCGTAATCCGTGCAAAGTCCCTATGAAGTTAAAAGTTGTTTTAGGAGGACAGGAAAAGGTCATACGTGTGTGGTGGCTAGCACGTGTCGCCCCAGGATTTACTCCCGGCTGTCGGCCGTGCGGGGGTTCCCCAGGTTATCAAAAAAAAAAAAAAAAATAAAAAAAAGGTCATACGTCGTGGACACAGATAATAGGTGACAAGGCTGACATTAGGAACATCAGATATAACGAGTCATAGATAAATAATAGTTGTTATTAGTCTTGTTGCGTCGGATTGCACCAACTTGCCTAATCCGTGCAAAGTCCCTATGAAGTTAAAAGTTGTTTTAGGAGGACAAGAAAAGGTCATACGTCGTGGACACAGATAATAGATGACAAGGCTGATATTAGGAACATCAGATATAACGAGTCATAGATAAATAATAGTTGTTATTAGTGTTGCTGTGTCGGATTGCACCAACTTGCGTAATCCGTGCAAAGTCCCTATGAAGTTAAAAGTTGTTTTAGGAGGACAAGAAAAGGTCATACGTCGTGGACACAGATAATAGATGACAAGGCTGATATTAGGAATTTGAAAAGTGGCAAGTATATTTAATTCATGGATAGTTTCTAGTTCTAGATAATGAAAATATGCAAAATAAGTTTAAAAATCCTGAGGAAATAACAATAAAAGTGTTGAGAAAAATTTAGAAAATATTAGACTATACCACAAATAATTGCATATCATGTATACAAGAAAAGAGGAACCTTTGAATAAAGAATAGATTATGCAATTAAAGACCATTGAAAAAACAATCTCACTAATTCGAAATGATGGAACTTTTTAAATTTTCTTCAAAAGGGACGTTGAATGATCATAGGGAAAGGAAATTGAATTAGTTACATATAAAAATAGCCCAAGTTACTTTAAAACTCCTAACTAGGAATCATAGAATCCATATTGTGTGATGGTCCTATATACTTTAATTGCTATCACCGTTTCATAATTGGATCCAAATGTGATGAGAACATTAGGGGTAAATATAAAAACCTCAGAACTCGACGTGATTGAGGGATCTTACAATCTAGCATTAACTTACAAAATCTAGAGGTAGTGACATTGCAAATTTGCAAATAAATGAACTATTGTCCGTTTTACAGTCAAATACCAAGAATTTCTTTGTTTCGTTTAATCAAGTTTCTTCTCGACCTTTCAAATCTGAGTGAATGTGAGGTGTCCCTTGTATCGCGAACAAAAAATGCCAACTTGGATTCTAATGCCATGAAATAGTCACATTGGACTCTAATATGGCCTCTTGAGATAATGTCACGTTCGTAGACACATATTGGATGTATAAAATTGTTCAAGCTAGCACTCTCACTTCTTTCATCACCCAACATCTAAAGAGGAAAAATCACCAAAAATCCTGAACTATGCCCGTTGTGATACATGTATTCCAAATTTTTTTTTGTGATACCAAAAATCTCAAACTTGTATTTCAGTGATACAGTTACCCTCTGTTAGGGTTATGTTAAAAATCTCCATTAAAGATATGACGTGGTGCTGATGTGGCACCGGCGTGGTGCCACATCAGAAAAAATTAAACGGAAAAACTAAAATTAAGTTACTTTGATCACGACCTACAGTTCATAGTTATTGTTCATTGTCTTCAACCTTGCGATAGCTCGGCCAAAGCTCTTCTGGAGCTCATCCGTCGCTGCCCACATGGACCTTCAGGAGCTTCATTGTAGCTGCTGGCCATGGCTTCGAAGCTTGCAACCACCATGGCTGCTCGAGCTTGAAGCTTGGCCTGAGGTCGGATCTGCGAGACTTGGATAGCAACCAACAACGATGGTTTGATTGGGATGAAATCGGCTCGGCAAGGTAGAGCCCATTATCTGAGACCGCCAAGGTGATGTTGATCCTTAGTGTTCAGACCATAGTAATCGAAGATGGGGTGTGCGAGAGGTTTTGGTTAAGTTGCTTCGGCAAATCGTGTCTTCTCCAAATTTGGGGAAGCGAATGGATGAAGCTCGTTCTTCTGCTACGGATTACCCACTCTCACCATTTTTCTCTCTGTTTCTCTCCTATTCCCTCCGAGTGTATTAGTGTTTCTTTCCCCTTTTTGTCTACTCCTTTTTCACCAGAAAATGAAGAATGCATGTGCTGGATCCTTCTTGGCCGGGAGCCTCTCTGCCTCTATTCAGTTGATGACGAAGAAGAGGAAGACAATGACGAAGTTGATGACGGAGATCCACTTCGGCCAAGCTTTGCCTTCAAACCGAGCTTCGAGCTTGAGCGACCATGGTGGTCACAAGCCTCGAAGCCAGATCCAACCGCAAAGCTTGCAGCCGCCTTGGCCAGCAGCTACAATGAACACTCCCAGAGGTCCGGGCAACAGTGGGCAGCGACGAATGAGTGCCGAAAGAGCTTTGGCCAAGCCAAACGATGAACAATAACTTTGAAGCCATGAACAGTACTCACGATGCCAGTAACTTAATATTAGTTTTTCTTTTTTATTTTTTCTGATGTGGCGCCAGCCAGATTTTTTAATGGAAATTTTAATACAACCCTAACGGAGAGTAAATGTGTCACTTGGATACTAGTTTAGGATTTTTTGTGTCACAAAAAAAAAATTCGAGGTAAATGTGTCACAATAAGTATAGTTTGGGGTTTTTTGTGGTTTTTTCCTACACCTAAATAAAGATGATAAAATTTTTGTTAAGTAAGCGAACCACATCATGAATTGTGCTTGAATTTTACCGAGTAAGTGAGTTACATTAGTAAAATCACTTAACATAGCAATTTATTTAACAGAGTCCTCACATTGAGCCAAATTTGAAAAGTTGAAGCACTTGACTAAAAATAGAAGTTCAGATTCTTGATAATAAAAAGAACATAAATTCGTATACTTGCTAAGGTCCTTATCCTTATAATCTTTTGTAAGGTCATGTAAGCAACAATTGATCAAGATCACATAAGTTAGATTTTAAGTAAAAAAGAAACAATTTTGCTATGCTATGTGCAAATACTTAGATAACAAATGGAGTAGTGTAAAAATCTATTAGACGCAATAAGATTAGACTTTCACGTAAATTGATTTTCCAATCAGAAAACGTCTTGAATGGATAATTAAATATGAAAAATATTGCCAAAAACCTTAAATTATGTCTATTGAGACTCAAATATCCTAAACTTTTTTTTGTTAACAAGAACCTAAATTTTGTATTTGCATTGCATAGTATCACGTCATAGGCGGACGTGTCAAGCACTTATGTATTGTTCACCAATCGCAAATTGACACGTGTCATTGGCATGGAAATAAATAAAAAATAAAAGATCTTAAAATTTTTTTGTCTTTCTCTCTCTCTCTCGTTCATACTTTGTCTGGAATTGTTTTTTTTTTTTTGACCGAGGTATCCCACGTGCGATAGACCATTCCTTGGGGTGGTGGGGTACAAGACCAATACCACCGGGTGAGCCCCCAAGATATGATCGGCGAGAGTTGAACCATGGACCTCATCAGTTTAACTGTCTGAGGCCAGGAACTCTCAACCACTCGACCAGTCACCCCATTGGTAATGTCTGGAATTGTTGAAATATCTAGGTTTCCTGTTTTTTGGTCACTTCTGGGTTTCCTTCTTCTGCATTACTTTCAAGACGCCAACTCCCAAGGGCTTATCTTCATCTTTCTTCTTGTCACATGCATTATGAAGTTTTGCGCGTTAATAGGAATATGCCTTTGCCATAACAGTTCTTGATCGGAGATTCAGTTTCAAGCACCCAGGTATCCCATGAGGGCAAAGCCAAAAACTTACTCTATTTCACATCTAAGGGTGAATTCACATCTAAATATTGTTGATCGGAGATTCAATTTCCTTGATTCGTGAGTAAATCGTGATAAGGTGAGATTGACTATAAATATTGTTGATTTAGGCCTCTGTGTATTCACATTTAAGGGTGTATTTGTTTGAGAGAAAGTGTTTTCTTGGAATCCGTTTTCCGGACTTTCACCCATTTGATTTGCGAAAAATAATTGGTCAATCGAAAATACTTTCCGATCAAGGAAAACTTTAATGTATAAAATTAGGAAAGTTAATTCTCTAATCTAAGAGTGTGAAATCACTTTCTGGAATTGCTTATCTTGATTTTGTTAATATTTTAATTTTTCTTGTCTTTTCTTTTCTTTCTCTTCCTTTTTCCTTCTTCCTCCCTTCACCGGTCACTGGCCTTGGTGATGGCCGGTGACCAGCCACAAGTAGGGTCGGTGACTCGCCAGCCCTATGCGAGCTCGCTAACGCGAGGTCGAGGCTAGCCGGGATTTGAGCTTGCCAGCCTCGCCCGAGCTCGACCTCATCAGATCCTGGCGAGCCCCGACCTCCCGTTAGAGCTTCAACCCGGCGGTGAGTTCTCATTGGCCTCGTCTGCGAGCTAGAGGCTGGCTGGGATCTGGCGAGCTCGAGCTCGCCGACCTCAACTTTGCAAGAAGGCCTCGCTGGTCTCGTGCGAGCTCAAGGCTCGCCAGATCTCGACGAGCTCAAGGCTAGCAAGCTCGAGCTCGCCTGTAGTAGTCATCTGGCAAAGCGTCAGGCTCTCTTGTGGCTCACGACAGAGGGAGGAGGAAAAAGAAAAGGAAAGAAAAGAAAAAAAAAAAAAAGAGAAAAAATAAAAATAGTTAAATATTCTAGTTTTTTCAAAAAAAGAAAAGAAAATTTTAAAAATAATTAAAAATAATTTTTAAAAAAAATATTAAAATAATATTTTTTTTTGTTTGAGATAAAATCATGAGATTGAATTTATTTTCCAATTCATATGCAAACACTAAAAAACATTTTTAATCACATATTACCAAACATAGGAAAATTAACCGTATTCCTGGAAAATGCTTTTTTAGAAAGTATTTTCCTTTATCATTGAGTTTTCCATGAAACAAATGCATCCTAAATTGAATTTGAAACTCATATTCTAAGTCGCACACCACATGTTCGATAATATGCCTGAGAAACGTTTTAAAACTAATTTCACATAATCGGCAGTGTGATATGGTGCCAGATCTGTTTGATTTATGTTCACTTCTTTGATTGATTGAGCTGAAGCTGATGCCAAGTTTTTGTGTGTTTTTATGGCATTCGCTCATCATGAGTCGGCTATGGATAAAGGTTCGCCGGAGTTGTTCCCCTTGGTGAAGCCTGCGGTTTGAGGCCGCCTTAGTCAGCTCCCTACGCTGTTACTTTACTGTATGTTTATGCATTGCATTTTTGTCCGGATCGGTTGAGGGATTTTAAGTCAATAAATGAAAATTGGTCACCGGTGATAGTTGCTGTGGTCGGAATCGGTGGACGTAGTAAGCCGACGGGATGGCTCTCGTGGTGGCCGTCGATGTCGGGCAGGCCAAAGCTACAGCGTGAGACTGTCGGTGATGAAGGTCTCGGCGTGGTCTTGGCGAAAGTGGTGGGGAAGAAGACGATTTGCAGGACAAAAAGAAATAATAAAGACTAAATCGAAAAAGAGATAGTAAAAACCAGAAAAAGAAATAAAAATTCGGATATAATTTGAATTGGGTCGAATCCGGTTAACTGGTTCGGATTAAGTAAGTCGGGTTGGATCCGAGTAATTGAACCAGGGCAGATTAAATGAATGGGCTTAGATAATGGACCGGGCCGAGTGTAAATATATTTTTAAACTGAACGGTGCTTGGGCCACAGTCAGATCTAGCCTAAAGGCTGGTCTGATTTGCAGGTCCGGATTAGACTGGCAAATCGGAGGAACCCGGTCCGAAGTCCATTTTTTCCAGAATAAAAATAAAAATAATAAAAATTCAAGAAAAAATATAAAAAATTGGGAAAAGCTAAAAAAATTAGCATTCATCTAGTTTAGGGCTTTTAATAAATATTTTAGGTTTAGATAAAATTTGATTCAAAATTGAATAAGCCTTTAGGGCTTTTACAATAGGGTTTTCGATTTTTTTTAAGAGATAATGCTAGGTCGCTATTTGTGCACTTTCATTTTGATTATTACTTGATTGCGCATTTTCAATACATTGACTGTTATTTTCCTTTTTAGAATGGTTAGGTTAAACATTAGGACCATAATGAATACAAATATTGCATGGACACTTAATGAATGAGAATAGTAGGAATCATAATAGGTAAAAAGATTGCATGAACATTTTAGTCAACAATCAATCAAGTTTAGGTATCGAAAGGGTATTAATTAAATAACTAGTGTAATCAAGTCCTTGTTCTTAAAAATCTTTGGTTGCGCATGCATCGAGACGATTCTACCGCATTGTGATTAGGGTTTCTAGGTAGCCCTCAATAATGGCTAGTGACAACTCTAAATGAATACATAGATTAGAAAAATCAATGTCATGTGAGCTTGTGAGAGTTCGTGTTTGTGATGGATGGACCACTTGCATTGTTATCAAGTAATGGTCCACCCAAGACCTTGTTTGTATGTACCATTTGGATTGTCGAGACATGGGCGAGGGTGTCCGAGCCCTTACTGGTTGCTGCGAGGATCGCGAAACTCATCGGCCTAGTGTGAGGGCAACGAGCCCTCCAGGCCATTGAGGGAGGGCTGCGACCCTTGCTGCGGCTGTCGAGGACTTGTTGCCTTCACCTAGTGGGCAGCAAGGGCTCATAGAGCCTAGCCCAGTGTCCTATGATGCTCACCAAGCCTCGGCCGGTGAACGGCAACCCTTGTCGGCCCTTAAAAAATATAGGGACATGTCACTAATAGTCCTAAAACTCGTCACAAAAGTATAATTGAGTCCTAAAACTTGCAAAAAGTGCAATTAAGTTCTAAAAATTGATCTAATCGAGTCCTATTAACACCATCAAATTTACTAACAGAAAATACTAACGTGGCTTATTTTAATATTTTCTCTCTCCTACGTGGCGATGACATGGCTAAAGTACGAAACATAAGACTAAAACGATATCGTTTTGGCCCAAATTTGAATTTTAATACTAATTTTGTTTAAATTAAATTTAAACAATAAGCTTAAAAAAGGAGGAAGAGGAGACAGGTGTGGAGGGTTGTAAGCCCTCATCACCCCGCCATTGCCGGGAGGGGCTAGCGAGGGTGGGGGACAGTAGGTGGGGGTTGCAACCCCTCACCCAGATTGGACGAGGGTCGCCGGCCCTTGCCTTGACTTGGCCGAGGGTTGCCACTAGCGACCATTGGCGACCCTCGTTGGGTTTGGGGGAGGGCCACGACCCCTCACCCAGGGCCTTCGCCTGCCGACTTGGCTGAGGCCCGGCGACCCTCGGTTGCCATATCCTCACCCTCGCCGGCCCCTCCTGGCGATGGTGGGGCGGCGGTGGCAGGATACGGCAGGCGATGGGAGAGGGCTGCCCTCCCCGCCTGTCCTCCTCCTCCTTCAATTTTTATAAAATTTTAGATTATTTTTAAAATTTAATTTAAATAATACTAGTATTTAAATAATTTAAAAAATCCACGTCATCACCACGTGGGATAAAAAAAGAATAAAAAATTACGTAAGTATTTTCTATTATCCAAATTGGATGGTGTTAACTTTAGGACTCGATCGAACCAATTTGACAAGTGTTAGAACTGAATTGTAGTTTTTGCAAGTTTGAGGAATCAATTGCACTTTCGTGACAAGTTTTAGGAATTCTAGTGAACATATATCAAAAAAAATAAAAAGAAAAGAAAAATTAATAAAAAATTCAAAAATAAAAAATTGAAAAAATTTCCATGTCAGCCTTGATTGTGTCAATGTAAGACGATTGGCATCTATGTCATTAAAAGTGCTTATATTTTTTTTTAAAGAATAAAAAAGAAAAGAAAAGAATTAATAAAAACTGGTGGTGCTATTTTGCGGTGATGCTTAGTTCACAAACTACTGGTGGACTGGATGGTAGCTACCAGGCGGTGGACTCAGCTGCAAGTCACCGCTGGTCCACCACCGTCCGAGCCGTCTGTCCTTGGTTTGAATTTGGAAACTTATCCATAAATTAGGAAACAATCAAGATCAAATTTGATCTAAATATCGTATTGCCTAAATTGACGAGATTGATATCTAATTCAATCTTTTTGAGTGATAGGCATACTATCCATTAGGATATATTTCCTAATCTGCAACCGCATATAAAATTTAATTTTATCTACAAGGCTTTAGATGGAATTATTGGTTGCACGGGTTAAAATTGATATTTTGATATGTAAGGCTTAAGATCAACTTATCGATTTTATTTGTGAAATTTTAAGTTGATTAAATGTTCTTTCCTTAATTGAATTGATTGGATGCTTTATTGAATGGTGGATAATGTATTGAATGATTTGGTGCTTATCTTTCTTTGATTGTTTTCCTTGTCCTAAAAATACTAAAAGATTGCATTATTGCATGTTATGTAGGTTAGAATTGATTTTCTAGATAATATCGTGTAGAATAGTTTACGTATTTTCGTAATTGAAATAGAATGCACGTTTAGATAATATTTAGATTATATAATATTCTTTGAATTGAATGGCATGTTGGGATAAATTTCTAGGTTAAGATAGGATTTAGGTTAGTCTATTTCCTAACTTAAAATAGATAATATCTCACTTTAGATAGATCTTTTATTTTGAGTAATTTTTAATTACGAATTTAATAAAAAAATAACGAAAAGATTATTTTAGAATATGTGAGGTTCTTCGTTAGATTAGTACATTTAATTATTTATTACGAATTTAATAGAAAATACAAAAAATATCACGTCCTTGTCATATAGAATTAAGTCATGTAATGATACTTGCTCGTCATTTAGTAATTGCATGATAGGTTCATTTAATTAAATTGCATGTCATGTAGGGCAGTTCCATATTAATTATTGCCATCATTAGAATTAGGCTCGTTAGTTAAATTGCATGATATATAGCTTAGTCTTCATTTAAATAAGAGCAAACCCATAAAGGAAGTTGATTGGAATTTTGTGATAATTAGAAACCATGCCTAGGTTAAATATGTGTTTCTAATTAACATTTGTTGGAGATGTTTACGTTGCTTCGAGGTAAGTAAATCCCTTTTAATCTTAGCAATTTGTTTATTACTTTGATTATTGGTGTTTTGTTAATATTTACGTATCTGCATGATCATCTCAAATGTTATTGGTTAAATTAAAATCAATTCAAGCTGTCTATTTTGTGAAAATAAAATAGAAAAAGGTACTCAAGACTCTGAAATTATTTAATACCTTGTTCATAAAAGTAAAGTAAGTCTCCTTGATATTTGCTTGGTTTTCTAAACGATCCACGAATATAGATTAGTGAGACTCTTGAATGAAAATTTTTTGCATGTTAAAAAACTTAAATCAAGTTGCGAATTGGTGTAAACTCGAGATAGCTCGAGGTAGATTCAAATCTAGTAATCCATTAGCCAACCCCTAGGTGGTGAAGGTTGCGATAACCCACACAAACATATTCACATAGCCATTACACTGCTCCCGATACATACCCAACACGCTTTAATGCACATACTCTCAGCGACTTACCCAGAAGAGGTAAAGAGGGGCTGGTGGCAGTCGGAGCTTGACTGGGTAGTGATGATTGAACGGCGGCGCGATGGAGTGGTGGCAAGAGGTGGTCAGCACGGCTGGAAGGTGCTGGTCACAGCGTTTGGGGTGTAGCGAGCTGAGACGTGGTAGAGAGGCAGGATGCGCAGTGGCCGATTGGAGGTCGTGGAGGAGATAAGGAGGGACGCCGGGCGTTGAAGTGAACTTACGAGTGAACAATGGGGTGTTTGTGAAGTTGGCGATGGACGTGAGTCGATGAATTATTATGGAAGGTTGTGAAGTGAATAAGTGCCTTTGCTCCCCTCCTTCCCTCTAGGCCGGTGTATATATACATTCTAATGAAGGAGTTTGAAGTTGTTTTTGTGTTCGTAGGTGGATCTCTCTCCAAATCTGAGCATTTAAGAACCACGATCTTCTTTGCTTTAACTAAGCGATCCCATTCAAAAATCGCCACTGCAGAGTCCATGAATTGCCTGCGTGAATGTTCATCCACATAAAGCATGGACGTAAATCCCGATTGAATCTTCCTAGTGTGACAAGTGAACCATGATCTCTGTCTTTGCTCTGAATATCCCTTCCCTTTTCTCGCTGACTTCTTGCTGGAGACATCGCCCTTTATGATCGTATGCTGCCTGTGCCAATGTCTTTTGTTCAGCCGCAAAAATTGACAATATATGGCCATATCTTCCTGGTCCAACGAGAATTCCTGATTTGTAGCTGAACAAATATTGCCTCTGTCCTTTGTTTTCTTTTGTCTCTCACATGCTTCATTTCCGTTGTTTGGCTGAAATTTGAAAATGAACTAAAAAATATTTTTCGACGTTTGGTATATAAAATCTGATTTGATTTTACTTCATGCATTCATTTTAATGATTTTAATATATATATTTTAAAATCGAATTTTTAATTATTTTATTTTTTTCTGTTTCATTTATTTTTTGCCATCGGGCCACAGAAGTAGAATGAGCTCGCTTGATTCCGACGAGCTGAGCTGAGCCCAAGGCTAGTGAGGCTTGGCTTAGTGGAATCGAGCAAACTCGACCTCGCCTGAGGCCAGCAAGGCTAGGGAGCCCCTTGTGGCCGGTGGCCAATTGCCGGCTAGCACCATGGCTGGCCACCGGTTGAAAATAAAGAAAAAAGAAAGAAAGGAAAAAGCAAAATGAAAAAAAAAAAATGAGAAAAAATAAAAAATAATAATAATTTCAATTTTTTAAAAATATATTTTTATGAAAACTTAGAAAGGGGGAAAAAATGTGTGTGGGCTTAATGGGTGGGTTGGAAATGAGTTCCATACTCAACCCATTAAGACCCATTTATAGGCTGAAAATTTTAAGACTCATTTAACATGGGCTCTTTAAAGTTGTACTGACCCATTTATTTTTTAAATGTGTTGGGTTTAAGACCCATTTGATAGATCTAGTTGTGCGGAGTACGAATTAAACTTAAAAAATTGATGTTTCTTGAAGTACAAAATCTCAGTCGTTTTTTCACTCAACCGACCACTTAAGATAAGAAATATGATAGGGATAAGGGTCGAAAATATAGTGTATGAAAATTACTCCCAATTAACGCCCATGAATTATAGCCTACTTTTATTATGAAACAAGTTCCCTTGGCTTCGAAAGGATTTTTGTCGAAGTCATTCATATTATGGATGATATATATTATAACAACCTTAAATAATGTGATTGAATGTAGGTATGAACTTTGAAAAAGAAAAGGAATTTCAGATCCACTTCATCAAAATTGCTTTAGTTTTGGATGATAATTATATAAATTTTTTTTGTCGTTGCAAAAATCGTGGGACACAGAATTAATTTAAGCGGTTGGATGAAATATGGTAACGACTTGTTCTTTTAAATTAAAGAGATGTAGTTCTCATGGTTTAATTAAAATAATACATGACTCAAAAGGCTACAAAATGTCCGTGAAGTAACACATGTTTGCCATTTTAGTTCTACTGAAAATGTATGTTTGCCATTTGACGAGCTTCTCTTATGCTCACTTCATTGTGCCACGGGGTTGGCAGTTCCTTGGCTGCGGAATAGCTCGAGCAACGCCCGGTGGATTGTTCACACTAGGCCAACCTTCATTCTATGTATGTTCCAAAGTACCGTATGACGAATAGCTTCCTCTTATCAAATCGTATCACGTCCAGCTTAGCTCAGGCGTATAGGCCATCGAGCGAGATATGCATAATACTTTAGGTACATCAATTGGTTTTGTGGCATCATCAGAAGAGCGGCATAAGCTCTTGACCAGTTTGTACACGGGAGGCCAACCCTACCTTCGGAGCTCCGTAGAGATATAATCGTTCGATCCTAAAACTCCTAGCATCAACCTCTTGACACCACTCCCACGAACCAGTTGTATTCATTTATTCTACATCACTCACTCTTCTCCCGATAACCCAAGTTGCACTCACAAGGGTATAAGAGTACGGAAGAATAAGGGTCCGTGACATTCTCCCCCATTCAATTCCGCAACGCTCTCGTTGTAGGCTATTCTGCCGCTTTCCTACATCGCTTCTGACGATCAAAGTCGCTTTTTGGGGGCTTACATGAGTGGTGGATGCTTGTCCAACAAAATAACTCCACCCCACTGGTGGCTTTTTCCGATTAAAGTTGTTCCACACCTTATGTCACTTATGCTTTCCCTGACAAGTGTGGCATTTTTCACCAACTACACTTTTTGGCAGCATCATCCTTCGCCTCGATTTTTCTTGATCTTAGCAGACCAATGGATGTTTCTCTCCTTGTTGATAACGTGGTAGCAAACCCATCTTGAGATTCACCAAATTGATTCAAGAATGTTTTCCCTATTTAGTGAGGAATCGGTCCTTTCTTATACCCCCATTGTCATCCTAGAAGCAAGTCGAGAGCCATACTTTGTCCGAGCACATTTTACCCCGGCAATTCACTCTTCGCCCTCATAGGACCGGTAGACCACAGGATTTCACCGACTCAACTAACCTATTGGAAGGATTCTGCTCTGATATCATCTGTCCCGGGCTAGCAATTCCTTGATCGCGGAATAGCTCATGTGGTGCCTGGTGGGTCATTTACATCAGGCCAGCCTTCGTTCCATAGCTATTCCAAAGAACCATATGGCAAATAGATTCATCGTATTGGATCGTATCATGTCCAGCTTAGCACGAGTGTATCTTATCCATTGAGCAAGACACGTAGAACACTTTAGGTACATCAACTAGTTTCGGCCTACCATGGTCTCATCGGGAGAGTGGCATTAGCTCCCTACTAGTTTGTGCATGGGAGGCCAACCTTGCCTTCAGAGCTCTGTAGAGAAATAATCGTTCTATTCTAGAATTCCAAACACCAACCATTCTGACACCACTCCCACGAATCAGTTGTATTCATCCCTTATATATCACTCACTCTTCACCCAATAACCCTAAGCTCCACTCACAAGGGCATAAGACGGGAGAATCATGATCCGTAACAATTGCATATACGTTATGACTTGCATCCATGACATGAACCATAAATACATAACCACATCATCTTTAAAGTTGGGTCCATCCACATTGTCTAAACAAAAGCCTCTCTTCGTCAAAATAATTATATCAAATACGTCATCAATTTATTATTTTATATTAAAGATATGTAGTTCTCATTTTACTTGGAAGACTACAAATTGTCCATGAAATAATGCATGTTTGCCATTTTATTTCTAATGAAAATGCATGCTTGCCATTTGTCGAGCTTCTTTTTTCTAATGAAACCATTTTAATGCAAATGCATGCTTGCCATTTGCATGTCGAGCTTCTTTTTTCTAATGAAACCGTTTTAATGCAAATGCTGCTTGCCATTTGTCGAGCTTCTTTTTACTAATGACATAATTTCTTGTGTCGAACCCCATTGTCAGGTTTGTGGGGTTTCACTAAAGTACAAAAAGCGGCCATGGAAAAAAAATTGTTGTTAATAAATAGACATAACCTAAACACTATGCAACATCGTTTCGAAACTTCAAAATTCATTAGACAAGTGAGAATGAAACTTGCATTGTTGTTGCTTATTTTCTTAAGTGTTTTAACGTATCAGCTGGCAAGCATCTGTGAAGATGATGATGATCGAGATTTGGAAAGACAAGTTCAGATGATGACCAAGTCATCCATGAAGACATTTGTGGTGATTAATCTTTCAAAATTCTCAGTGATTTTCTCGTTTCGGATTTTATGTTATGTTCTGCAATCTATGTTGTTCAAAAGCGTTGTTTGTTTGGCAAATGACCGATTATGTTTGATATTTTCATGAAGACAAAGGAAGGAGAAACTATCGATTGTGTTGAAATTGACAAGCAACCGGCACTTGATCATCCACTGCTGAAAAACCACAAAATTCAGGCAATAATTTATCATTTTTTTCCCTTTATCCTTTTAAGGAAGAAAATCGTGTTTAGTCAAACCATCATCACTTTTGTATTAACTTGCTCTGCTCGATGATATTGTGACCACCGTTCTTGCAGAGTGAGCCGAATATAAGCTTCGTTCACTTGCATACTCCTTCAAAGGTCAAATTTGTACAGTTCGTATCAAGAGAACCTTGCCCATTCGGAACAGTACCCATTCCTCGAGTGAGAAAGGAAGACTTGATAAGGGCAAAGTCCGTAGCCAAGATGTCATCCTCTAAGAGTCAGAATGCTTTTTCTCAACATGTGCTGCTCTCTCTCTCTCTCTCTATCTATCTATCTACATGTGTTGTGCTCTAGCGCACACAGATACATGCACCTTTACATACATTGAGCTTTATGAGATTTTTCTTATTGAAATCCCGTAGATAACCTGTGAAAAGATTAACGTTCACAGGTAGTATTTAATGCATGACTTATATTCTTCTCATAGCTACCTCTCTGATATGCCGAAAATTTCTTGACATAATATAAAACAAGTCCAGCAATATGAGAAAAAACATACAAATTGATCTTTTCATAAGCAGTACAAAGAAAAGATGCAATCGGATATTTTTTTTTGCGTTACCCATCCCATCAAACAAAAATAAAAATACAATTGAAAAAAAATTGTACTATCACCCTCCAAAAACTAAATTCTCTATCCAAATTGCATTTGTGATTTTGAAGTAGAATTACCCCTGCACTGGAGTAGAGCGAGTCATAAGCAAACAAAAGTTTATCTTTCGTTAACCCATCTACAATTTGATGCAGGTAGTTTCGTTGAGAGACGACACGACAGAAAATATCAAATATGGAGGTTATGGGATAATTAATGTGTACAATTTAACCATAGCTCATGACCAAGCTAGCACACACAACATGTGGATTGAAAGTGGTCCATGGCATAAGCTTAATATGATTGTTGCAGGCTGGCAGGTACTTCAATTTATAGGAAAATATAGAGAATGCATTGAGATAAAAGATATAATATCTTTTGCTTTGTCTAGGTTTCTCCACAATTATATGGTGATTCTCGTAATCGGTTGTTCACATTTTGGACGGTTAGTTTGAAGCTTGTTGATTGATTCTCCCAATGGATTTGAATTTCCAACATTGAAGTTGGATCGTTGGCTTATTTTGTTGACTAAAGCATCATTCTTATAGGGTAATGGCAATGGCGACGGATGTTTCGACATGCTATGTCCAGGTTTTGTCCAGGTTCATAGGTCAATAACTCCCGGATATCTATTAGAGAAATCTTCCATTTATGGCGGACCTCAAATTGTGATTTCTATCCAAATCCATCAGGTAAGCTTGATTTTGATGTAATTAAGACACTGTACTCTGTTCTTAAAGAAACCAATTCAAACCCATCGTGCTATCTTCTTCCCAATTTAATCGCATATGGTGAGAACAAGATTAACTGAGTTCAACTTCGGTGAATAATTTTGAACTTTACACATGTTGGGTAATTAACACTGATCGTGACACATACTAAACATTTAACAAATTACACGTTCCAAACTAACTTTCTCTCAAATAGGCGTTCATCAAATATGAACTATTAGATCTAATTTTTCTTCGGCAATCAATTTTGGAATAGATTTGTGTTAGAAAGTTTTTGGGGGTAAATAAGTTAGGTAAACACACACACACACACAAAAGCGCTTTTTCATTATTCGATAAGAGATATTGGGAAAAGAATAACTTTAAAAAATATAAAACAATGATAAACGCACAATTAGAAACTTAGCAATAGATTTCTTAAATCAAGCTCTATAGAAACAAATTATAAATAAGCTTTTGTATCTTTCAAATAGAATCAAAATTTGTATATTATTATTATTACTATCATAGCGAAGTTGAAACAGGAGATGCCAACAGCAACCAGGAAGAGAAGACATTGTAATGTTTACTTCATATTACCCTTTTTTTCTAATCGGAGTAATTAAAGGATGTTTTATTAAATTAAGTTAGAAACAATCATCACGTGATTGCTCCGTCTCTTAGATGTCGACCTATTAGAGAATCGATAGAAGACAAAAATCTAGCAATTTTAGTAAACTGACAACATACTTTAATGCGAAATTATCATCGAAATTGAAATGATAATCATATACTACAATTAGTGGAGCTAGTTTACATAAAAGTTCTTGAAATGTGATTTGAGCAACCAAGTCGGTCCATGTAGTTATAAATTTTCTCGATGGATAGTATTGATGAAGTCAGTGGTTATTAAGATAGCCTTCTTCATTACTGAATAATTGATTTCATGAAATTGCGGTGATCTGTGAGTGTTGCTGATCCACTTTCTTTAAATTTCACTAGTCATATTTACAATACATAAGCAATTTCTATAGTTATATCTTTTATATATATATATATATCAAACTTTTGAACGAGTTATGAAAACAGTTACAAAATTAATGGAACCGGTGAAATTGTTTCATACTCCATTGCCGAACATTCGAAGCTATTTGTATTAAAATTGTAGTTCATCTGCAACTTGGTTATTCTAAAATTATGTAAATGTTGTAGGGTTCATTAACGAAAAACAACGCAGCGGAATATAGAACCCTAGACAGAATCCATGTGTATATTGAAATCGAAAGGGAATTTCGAAACGTACCTTTTGCAGATCGAGGATAAATCGAAACGATTATGTCGGATTAGCACCCCAAGTGTTGCGCCTCTACCGGTATCCACACACACGAACGGAATTCTCCAACGATCCACGTGCTAGCGAAAGATCTTGAAGTTTCTTTCTTGAACGCCGTTGTCTTTTCGATACTGTATCGAAAAAACCCTTAGACAGAGAACAATTCTCTATCTATTTACATAGCCTCATTATCCAGTGAAATTAAAAGAAGTGGGCGGGCAATTTGGGCTCACGTTTAATCGTTATCTCATAACGCCGCATGCGACCGCATAGATAATTTAAATAAGATAATAAATTAAAATCTACTTCTTAAGTAGATCAAAGGCGTATAGAAAATATTAAATCCGTTCGCTATTATGTGCGACCCTGTAGGTTCACTAAACATTAGCAAATGTGCTCAAAACCCTTTTGGCCCACAAGTCATAAGCGGTCTCTAGCAAGACATTATGACTACCTAAGTATAGTGAAGGTCGATTTTTCCGACACAACCTAATTCACAACTAATATTAGAGTATCAACATTGATTGATTCTTAGGGCAGACCATTAACAATGTTTCCATAATATATATATATAGTAGGTACACGCAAACTAAAATAGCTGTAAAAAAGTTCATAAGTTTCTAAAACTTTTGTCGCCTTCCCTAGGCCATATGCTTAAGAAAAAAGAGGCCGGTGTGTGATAAGCCATAAAAATCATCACGACGTTCCTTCTGCAGTAACATTTGGTTCAGTTAAAGGATGATCGAAAAGATAATTTGTATGTCAAATTGGGATTTTATATGTAAAATAATTGCATATCAGTGGCTAGTCTTAAAGTAGAACGGAGCGATACGTTCTTCGGTATCGAAGCCAACGTATGCTCATAAGAGAGAATTCGGAGATACTAGAGCAGCGAGATTTGCCAATCGAACGTTGTGCGATTTGTCTTCCGAACTTTCTAGAAGCGATGAAACTAATCTCAAGTATCTGTAAGAACTCATGGGCATTTGTTGCCTGGATGCAGGATGCAAGTAGGAACAACTGGTGGCTGATTGTTGGTCATCCAGGCATGATAATTGGTTATTGGCCGAGTGAACTGTTCTTATATTTACGCAACGGTGCGCAAAATACGGCTTGGGGAGGAGCGGGTCAGGCTGGTAGAGACGGAGTTTGTCCTCCGATGGGAAGTGGTCATAAGCCTGATGGCCATTCTGATCACGCCACGTACTTTCGAGATCTTAATTGGATTGACGCGACCGGCGCTTTTCGACGTCCTTCGAAAAAAACAGTGAAGACGGTGGATGGTTCCAATGTCTATGACTTGAAGAACTATGGCGAAAGTCGCGAAATGGGGTATTGGATTAGTTTTGGTGGTCCGGGAGGCTATTGTGAGGGAGGGATGGATGGTTAGTGATGAGGAGCTATCGTGCTACTCAATAAGTGAGGCTTTCGACTTTGTAAACTTTTCGTTCGGGTTTTTAATCTGTGTTGATCTTTATCTCCCTTTTTCTTGAGGCCACGGTTGGAATATCAGGGGAGAATTCCTATAGGCGATGGTAAACTCGTCAAACGGATGAGTCTGGTTATAGAAGAACCCCGGGACAAGATTCCTTCATGAGCTAAATGGGAATTAAATATGCATGAAATTACTTTAATTGCGTGGAACTTCATTAAATAATTCTAATCTATACAAAACTGATTATTTATGAAAATGACCATTTATAAAATGCCAAAAAAAGCACTATATTAGGAGAATGACTGAGGAAAGTTTCAAAAATGTCATTTCTGCCCTTATTTAACACTAGCCCACATATTTTTTGAAAATTTTTATAGATTTTCGCTTTTTTTATAAGACAATTTTAATTCATTAGATTGAATTACGTCTGTGACCAGCTCAGGACATGGATATCAAGTTAATCAAGCTCAAATCAATACTTTCAAGATTAAAACTTGGTTTGGGTATTTCGTCGAACACCTACTGTGTATTAGACTGCCTAGACTAGTTTCTTCGAGTCATGCCCATGGCCTTCAATCTTGATCCATAAGAAACCTTAAACTCATATTGTAAAATATGTGGACTTTAACTGGTCGCTTATAACACCCACCCATGAGTAGCTCAGTTGGTTAGGGAGTACTTGGGATTATGTGGTAAGGCGCACTGGTCTCAGGTTCGATTCCCCAACTGAGCACTTGTGATTTAAATAGGGGGTCATGGCGGTGGGTTGCTGTATTAGTCTCCCTCGAGAAATAGTCGAGGTCTTGCATAAGCTGGCCCCGACACCTCGGTTATCAAAAAAAAAAAAAAAAAAAAAACTAGTCGCTTATGACTCTGCATGACCAGAAAGTTAAAATAAGTGACCGCCTCATTAATCAATTCTTGCGATGTAGAAACCTCTACTTCTATATAATCCAATCTTAATATCTGAACAACCCGCATGGATCGCACTGATTCTCTTGTTCACGGTTCGAAAGCTAGAGAATTAAGAGAAACATAAGGGTTGTTAGAGATATATATTTGTGATATTCTGTAATTCTGTATATTATTATGTGATTTTGTATATTTTCCTTGATTTGTTACTTTAGATAATCGTTATGTAAAATCTATAAATAGGCTCGTGTACTATATCTACTTGTTAATGAACGGAATATTATTTTTCTCTTTATTCACAATTCTCAACTAGGGCAATGTCGAGCTTGAACTGAGATATCGAGAGAGGAACAGAAAGTAATACTAATGGTACTAGATCCCAAGAAGCGAAATTCGTGCTAGATCCCAAGAAACGAAATTTGTGCTGATCATACAGTTCGCTTCCGGCGGCAAGTGGATGCCGTGGTTGATCCTTGTGTCCGTCCTTGCCAATTCCTCCGCCTTCACCGCCGCCATGCATTTCAACCTCTGCCTCGGTAGGAGGTCATCGTCACTGGACTATGCCAGTTGCGAAGTATTTTATCATGAAAATATTAAGAAAATAGTTAAGGATTTTGTAAAATTAATTTTATACTCATTTATTTAAATAAGATGCTTAATAAACTCAACATCTTTTATCTCGTGCAATGCACCTGCATCGCACGCGACGGACGTGCAAAGTGCATGTATGAACATACTCTTATTCTTAGAAGATGATGTGATTATCTTAATAGAAAAAGCAAGTCGACAGAACTTATTTTGCTTTCGCGTGTCCTAGCTTCATAGCGTGTGGGAGCGAAAAGAAAATGCCGGGGCTCCTTTTAAGTCGTGGCATGGATCAAGGACCACTTCTGTGGGCTGCACAATCTAAAATCGAATTGAGCCTTGTTTTTAGTTGTTTATGCATTTGTTCATTTATTTCATTTTTCCTTGTTTTTATTTTTTTTAACAAAAAGGGGACAAATTCATTAATAAAATTTCAGGCGTCAACAGCCACATTTTATTCTTTTTCTTTTTCACTATATATTTCTCATTTGAATTTCTAGGTCCCCTTTCCTGATTTGTATCGGTATTGGGTTATTTTGGTCAATGTAAATGGCAACAACGCAGCACGAAATGATGATCGGGACCATCAAATTCTCGAGGAGAATCGCCACCAAATCCGGCATAGATGTTCCAAGAAAGCGGCCAAAATGGACGTTATTCTCTGCATGGAGTTTTAAGAGAAAACTATTAGCTATGAAATCAAGGGGGCCGGGGGTGTTGAAAAACAAGGCATAATTATCCATCTAACGTGGGCAGATATTCCACAAGTCCAATTAGGGTAAATTGGACCTGAGCAAATCCTTAAAAGGCTCAAAAGGAAACAGGGGAAGGAACTCCCGATATGGTGAATGGATCTTCTTGTAAGATTTCTCTATATTTCCTCTCTCTCAGGAAGACAAAGATAATGAGGGAACTGAGGGTCTTATGGGTGGAGAAAGTAAATTCCACATCAATTTTGATTGGCTACTACTAGGTAGGTAGGTATAATAGCCTTCCACGCCTGAGGTGACAGAAGAGAAAGTTTCGGTTTCTTGCTCGTCTGCCCGTGCTTTGCACAGTGTCTAGTAACCGACGTACAGACCAGTACTCCTGGTTACTAGATACTGTGCAAGATGTGGGATTTTAAATCATGGGGTAAGCACGCGCCTGCAGTGAGTGAGGGCCTCTAGGACCGTCGGGCTTTGGCCAAAAAATTAGAACAAAACATGGAGCCGAACTCATGCTAACCCAACCCGTTTCACTTGTCGTGTATCCAGCGACGGGGACTCCACCAAGGTGTCGATGCAGTGCACGACAATAAATAATTCCGCTAGCTTCTCTAATCTTTCTTTTTCACTCAAAAAATGGTTCTATAAAAGAAGAAGCCCAGGAGCACTAAGAGCATAGAGGGGTTCAAATTCAAGATTTCTTGAGCAGGAGGAGATAGAGCGAAGAGCACGTTTTGAATCAAAATCGATATTGAAAACGACGCTTATCTTAGTGAATTTGATACGTGGCGGGGTTTTGCTTTCTTCTTTCTTGCTTCTAAAATCCCACATCTTACTAGAAGCTAGAAGCACGGCCCTAGGAAGCTATGCTTTCGAAAGAGACTTTCAAGTACAAACAACAAAAAAACATTGGGAAAATTATTAAAGCAGTCCTAAACATATTGAAGCTATGTCAATTCAGTCCTAAACTTTTTTTTACACTAATTCAGTCATAAATCTTATGTATTTGTGCCAATTCAATCTTTATGGCCAATTTTGACAAGTCAGTGCTGATGTGAATTTTTTTTATTAATTTTTTAAATATTTTCCTTTTTTTTCTTTTCTTTCCTTTTTTTTCCTCCCTTCATCTTCAACCTCTAACCAGTCGCCGCCAGTCTGGCGACTGGCCAGAGGCCGGGGCAGCGAGGTCGGCATGGCCAGCTATTGGCGAGGCTTGACGTCACCAGTTGCTGATGAGTTCGAGCCTCGTTAGTTGCCGGTGAGGGCGAGCCTCACCTCGCCAGTTGCCGGCGAGGACGAGCCCTCACCAGATCTAATGAGGCTCGAACTCGATCGACCTTGCCGGCAACTGGTGAGATCGACCTTGCCTAGCAACGGAGAGGACGAGCCTTGCTAGTTGCCGCTGAGGACGAGCCCTCGTCAGATGTAGCAAGGCTCGAACTAGTCGGCAACTGGCGAGGCCGACCTTGCCGGCTCTTGCCTCTGGTTGGTCACCAAGGTTGAAGATGAAAGGAAAAAAAAAGGGAAAGAAAAGAAAAAAAGGAAAAATTAAAAATTAAAAAATTGCCACGTTAGCGTTGGCCAGACGGTCGGCATCCACGTTAGCACCGCCCGATCAAAATTGGCCGAATGGACTAAATTGGTACAAATGAAAAATATTTAGGACTAAATTAACACAAAAAAAAGTTTAGGACTGAATTGACACAATTGCAATAAATTTAGGATTGTTTTGGTAATTTTCCCAAAAAACATTTGAGTGCGATGAAAAAACATGTTAGTAGCTGGAACCAAGTCGAATCACATGAATTTAGAAGGAAGGGACAAGTGCAATAAAAATTCTAAAATTCATCTTCAAAGTGCAATTGTTTGCTAAAACTTTCAAAAAGTTCAGCTAAATTCTAAAACTTAAAAAAAAAGGCCCAATCAAGTTCCTCCATCAGCCAAATTAGACGGAGGTAATGAAAGGACTTGATTACACCAATTCGACAAGTGGTAGGTGTTGAATTTTGGCTAACCATTTAGGAATTAATTGCACAGAAAATTAGAGAAAAATATGCATAAGGGGACGAGCCAAAATCAAGCTTAATTCAGCTCGTGACAAGCCTAATTAAAGAGAGGCCTAGGTTAATCAAGCCTGACCAATTAACCCTAAGATTGAACTCTATATAAATATGCTTATGCCTCAATAGTCAAGGTCGGTAATTCAGGATTCTAAGAGCACATTGAGAGTATTGACATAGAGAGAAAGAGAGATGGAGTGGCGGTCGAGCGACTTTACTTTGCTTGCCGCTATCCACCGCCACGATTCCCTCCTATCGGCCCGACGAGCAGCTGCTGTCATGATGAACCGATGGTCTCCATCGTCTTCCATTGATTCTTTCCCTGAGCCATAAATTTTTTCCAATTTCAAGCAAGGTCTATCGTCCTCTTTTTCTTGTGCAGGTTTATCGTCGCTTCTGCAGTAACCCAATTCCCTCAGCCGCAACCAGCCCCACCGAGTTCCCACACCGCTGTCGCTGTGCTTCCTTGCCACCTGCAGTAGTGCTAGTTCAGTCCATGATGAATCACCGAGTAATTGGCACAAGTCCACGTCCGCAATTTTGGAGTACGGTGTAGGCGATAAAAATACATTGAGAAAAAAGCACATGAATATTTATAAAGTCTGAATTACGCATTTACAGAGATCTTAAGGCACACGATGTAGAGACGGTTTACGCAATGAAGGCGTCACGCGGACGGGACTAGAATATTTTGGCGAAAAAGAGCAAAAACACTAGCAATTGTCGTACACGGCACATTTGGATGATGCAATACTCACATTTGAAAACTAGAGCTGGGCCGAAACTTAGCCTCTGAAGAGAATCAATTAGAGCGATATTGGGCCCAACGACAGACTACTAAAAGTAAAGGGCTCTAAACCATTCTTTCATGACTAACTTTTCTTGCAATCAGCAGGTTAGCCCAAAAAACAAAACAAGCAATGCTTTGTACATAAACATCCTATAAAACTCTCCACGTCACTTAGTAAATTAATTTAGGGAAAATACCACAAAAAACTCCAAATTTTATCACGTGTGACAGATTTACCCTAATTTTTTTTTTTTGTGACACGAAAAACCCTAAACTATATCACTTGTGATAAATTTACGCTGAACTTTTTTTTTGTGATATTAAAAACCCCAAACTATGCCCATTGTGACACATTTACCCCATTAAACTTTGTCTCTAGGGCATTGTCGTCTTTTTCCTTTTTCTGCTTTTTTTTTCCTTCTCCGGCGAGGGCTTCCCTCGCCCCGCCCAGGCAAGGGCGACGCTCACCGGCGTCGGGCGAGGGAAGCCCTTGCTCACATACATACGAAAAAATATTCATTAGGCACGTGCATAACTCTTGCATGATCACTAACATTAAACATAACTGAAAATTATTGAATTCCATTTCAAGTCCTCGCAACTTTGATATATAAATTAAATGACCAATGGTGGAGGTTCCTTCCATTTTCAAGTAGGTTACTTCTCCTACTTTTTATTTTTGTTTTTTAAAAATTACATTTGTTAAAAATTTTAAAACTTGTCATGAAAGTTCAAATAGATTCCAAAACTTTCAAATAATACAACACGGTCTTAAAACTTGTCCGAAAAGTGTATTGACATCACTTTTCATTGGCTCCATGGAAAAATCTAACATGATTATTTGCTTAATCGATAATTAGTAAACTATTTTTTGACACACGATATTCAGCTACTTCAAGAAAACCTTTTTTGTACCATGAAAAAACGAGGCAAGTCTTTGGCTGTTCTCTTAACTAATCGAGGTATTAAAATTTGAAAAGCCGTATAATTGCCTACTTGGCACAAAGTTCTCTCTTAAGTTTAAATTTGTAAAGAATGTGAAATTCGGAGAAAAAACTCCATATCATTACAAAATATGCTAAAAAAAAATTCACCCCGGATTTTTCAGTCACTCATTGATTGCCTTTTTCGGACCATTTTTTAACATTTTATTGATTTTTATCCTCAACTTTAGAATTTCTAATGTATAGTTTTATAAAATTTGGAACATGGATATTTGAAAGATATTGTACAGAGTCTTGTGGCTACATATAGAAATCAATTGAATCTATCACGGTAGACAAAAATCCAAGGAAAAGGACATTAGTGTTCCTCTGCTGGATTTTCTTTATCCAGATTCTTTAGAGCAAGCCAGAAGCATACTTGTCTTCACCTGTCAGTCTTCTTTCGTGTCATTTCCTAGCCAAGTATCATGGGACGGAGAAGTTCTGAATTGGGTGATCGCCAGTCACGATATGAGAATTGCAGAACGCACAGCACACTCCAGTTTTGATCCCTGAACTGAAGACAGGCATGTTTCTTCTCTCCCAACTTTTGTTCTTTGCTCTGTCTATCTGCAGGGTCTTCTGGGAGAAACTTAGGATAGGTCGGTATCGAGAGAGGATTCGCGCGACGTCTTGTTGATTTGTTAGTGATGTTGCCGTAGATGCAGGTCGTATCGACTGAACCATGTAAGCCTTGGAAGTCAGAACTTTGGTTCTGCCACCAAATTTTCCATAGGAGACGGGAGGCAGAGTACATGTTGGCCTTTGCCAGTGAAGTGGGTCACGGTAATCAGCTTGGCATGTGAAATTGGTGGTTTGATGAGTTCTCATTTGGCTTTGCTGATCTCAAACATTTCTACTTCTTTGATCTGAAACATGTGCTGATTGTGTTGGTGAAGCAGAAAGCATATGGAAGGACCAAGGAAGGAGGATTTGTTCGACTTCAAGAACCCTCTGGTTCCACCAGAGAATCCCATCGGGGATGAGATCGTGTATTTCCATCCAGTGTCGGATTGTAGCATCTACAGAGTCCCAAAGTCGATACGCGATGGATATGAAAAGGCATTCAGCCCTTGATTCGTTTCCCTTGGGCCATTTCACCATCACATCAAGGATCTGCTAGCAACGGGGCATAAGGAAAGTTACTTCGACGACTTTGTGCGAGAGAGCAAGCTAAGCGCACAACATCTGTTCGAGTTCGTCAAGGGAAGAGAAGAAGCCATTCGCAAGTGCTATGCAGAGACAATTGAGCTAAAAAGCAACGACCTTGCGAGATGTGTTCTAGTGGATGCTGTTTCCGTCATCGAGATCTTATTGAAGAATAGAGATCGCAGCTTAGTAGGTGAGAACGATCAGATATTCAAAAAGCCGTGGCTGATTAACGACATGAAATACGACATCTTGAAGATGGAAAATCAGATCCCTTTTGCCATCCTTGAGGACCTCTTAGCTTTGCACCAATCAACCAAAGGGTCTGATGTTGAAAGACTCTGTCTTGGTGTTCTCACACATGAATTCTTCAAGTTGCAGTTAGGAGGCATTACAGAGATAGCGGATGACTTTGCCAAGGTCTCCTCCATGAAATCAAGGAACTTTGTGGATGCGCTCAGAAACTATAACTTGCCATCAGTGGCGCCGTCGTGGCCTAAGAAAGATCTCAAGAGTCTAGCCACTCCAAGCGTGATGGAACGGTTTCGGACTAAATTGGCAAAATTTGAAAAGATTAGAATTGAATTGGCATTTAAACAAAAGGTTCAAAGCTGATTGACTAATTTTCCCTATGTCACACATTAAACATTTTCTTATGCATGTGATCCATAAGAAGGGCACTACTTGACGTTGAAATAATATAAGACACTTCGATATGGATGACTAAGAATTATAGTAAGAATCGCCACGTTAAGGACTTTTGTAAGCGCTTCGACCGGATATTATCTTGGAGATTTAGATTCATCAGTCAATTAAATAAACTCCGAGACCATGAAAAACCCTTTGAGTTAAGTTTGGCAGCGAGCTTGAGGGATGTTGTCTAATTAAGCTCGCATTAAGCAGAAGGTTAGTAAATAATAAAAAATTAATTAATTAACTCAAGCCCAAAAAGGCCGAACTGGGCTGTAACGCAGAGCCAACATTTCCAAGCCCATTCAACTTCTTCATACGGGCCACACCAGCCAGGCCCAAGACGAGGTTTAGGCCTTGGCCCTCCTTAAGCATGTCTGATGCTAAGCCTAATGAGAGGAGATTAGGTTATGTTGAGTCAACGAGTCCATGAATATATCATAACAAGCTTAGTCAAAATGCTGACACACGATCTAGAGAGTGGATGAATTAAATTATATTTCCAGTTGCTGAAAATTTAGATCTTTCTGAGCGAAATTGTGCAGAAATTTCTCCGATGTGGACTTGCTTAATTAATTATTCAATTTAAGTTGCGGAGAGTGATGACGCCGAATTTGCCAATTTAATAACTGGCAAAAGACTATGTTCCATCAAACCTGGAAGTATGGAAGTAGCGCTCTCATTGTAGAACTGATTCTCTTTAAAAAGCAACTCCGATTCTGACAGAAACTTTTCTCTATCACATAAAAAATCACCTGCTTTCGCTCTATATCATAATTGCCCAAATTAACTTTCAGTCCAATATTGCCATTAGAGGTTTGACGTGACAATTCCAAGTGTACATTGACTCCACGTCCCTTGCTAACGTGGATTTAGGGCACACCCCGCTGAAGCTTTCTTTTATATTAAATTTTTTTTTTTTGGTTTCTGTGTTTTTGGCCAGGGTTCTTTAATTTTGCAGCTGAAATCCTCTCCATCACGCTGATATCAATCTGAATCGGATGAAAGGCGATATCCACTCGAGCCACCGTTTACTGCATCTAATTAAAGCTGTTTAAATGCCGAATAAAAAATATTGGTTAGGTCTAGTACGAAATCATCGAGTTAATTATAATGGATTTAATAACTTCTTACGTGATCAAATCGCATCAAGACTCATGTCTTTTGATGTGCATGAGTAGGATCTTATCCTTGATATATATATAGAATAATGCAACTTGCTTATTAGCTGGGTCTGAGCCCTAGAGTTATATGCTTAAAAAAATCATTATACACTCATAATTGTGGGACCAAAGCAAAAGATTATTATAACTAATCAAGATTTTTAAATACAGTCAACGCACGCACCAACTTAGAGATTTTCCCATTATTCTTTTTTTTTTGGTCAGAGATTCTCCCATTATTCATGATGAGGATTATGCAATCCGAGAATCATCTAACATGTTATGCAATGATTAGCGTTTCTGCAAACCATAATCGTTCTCCTGCTTTTCTTCTTGATTCAACTTTGTATTATTACACGATATAACGTACGCCATCTCAGAAGAACACTGGCTAAGAAGGATCATATACGAAAGAGTTCAAAAGGAGTACAAAAAGATGTACATCTTAAAAGGCCTTAAACACACCATACTGATCAAAGTCAGGCCACTCTAGTAATCTGCTAACTGTGACCTCCTCCGTTTTGACTGGCAACGGAGTCCATCCTCTGGAGCTTCAGTTGCTGCTTGAACCTGTTGATGAAGTCATCGGCCCTGGCATCAACCTCCTCATCCATATGACCACTGACTTTACCCTTTGCTTCTCTCGCGCTCGCCGGACGGCGTCTCTCGAGGAAATCTCCATCTTCTTCTTCATCATCTTCATCGATATACACAAACGGGTACTTTACACTTGCAGATCTCCTCATGTTTCTGGGCAGCCTATTCATTGCCACTCCACTCTCAGCTTCATCGGCACCATCATCTTCTTGTTCCTCCTGTTCTTGTGCCTGTGCTTGTTCTTGCCGAAAACTGTTGTGAGTGACTGGCTCTGAATTTGGGTAATTAGCATTCCCAGTTGGGATTGGAGTGGGTGGTCCAGTCGGTTCTATCACTATGTGGCTGTAAAGGCCAGAGGGCTTGGGCTTTCGGGGCATGGAAGGAGATCTAGCAAAGCGAGATGGATTGTCTTGCTCTTGCTCTTGTTCTGGTTCTTGTTCTTGTCTCTGTTCATGCTCTGGTTCTCGAAAGAATTGGTGGTGCTGGGTCTCCATTTCAGGGGCTTTCATAGGAGTGGGCCAGGTGGGCTGTTCTTGGGGTTTGCTCCAGAAGAAGATGATGGACTTGAGCCTCTGGAAAATGGAGGGAGGTCTAGCAAAGGGTGGGGCCGGTGGGTGTTTTTGGGTATCGTGTTCTTGATGATCTTTTTGGTGTTCATGAGTACTTCCGTGAGAAGAACCAAGCTGTGAAGTGATGGCAATGGTGCCAATCACGAGGTTTAGCAGCAGGAAGAGAACAGGAGGGGTGAACCAGCTGTTCATGGTGGACCAGAGCGAAGGAGTTGGTGTTGCAGATGCCTCATCAGACATGGCTTCTTCTGCTACACCAAAGAAGGTTGTGAGAGAGAGAGAGAGAGAGAGAGAGAGAGAGAGAGAGATGGTGATGGACAGGAGGGAAAGGTGGGTGCCAGTATAAAGAGGAAGGCTTTTGTTTTCAGTGGGATATTCTTTTATGCTGGCCATGCAAGTTATTTATGTTTGGCTTGTTGATGTGTTGAAAAGTACTGGTTGTTGCGTAGAAGAGTCCTTTCTGCTTTTTTCAGTGGACACTGCTGGGGGGTGGGTGGGTGTGTGAAAGAAAAGGGCCAAGCGAGAGTGGTCCGGTGGGGTCGTGGATGGGGTGTACCTGTGGGTCACTTGTGATGTGGATTGTCGTGGGTTGGATGCATATGTTTGGACTTGCCGACGCCCGGGTCAGATTGGGCTTGATAGGGTTATAAATGGTTTGATATAAAATGACCCATTAATCCGTTTACAAATCTATTAATTCATATTCGACCCGACAAATATTGTCGAAATATTTGCATATTTAACCAAATGTAGGAAAGCTCACACTCAAACCGAAGTGAGAATATAGAGTGAGCGAGCGAACGCGAGATCGAATGAGAGTGAAAAGAAAATGAAGAGAGAGCCATGAGAGTGGGTTTGGGTCCAAATAAATTGTAAATCCATTTGTGATCCACTTAATACCATATTATGTTTAAATCCGTTTATGATCAATTGACTAAATATAACTAACCTATCTAATAACTCAGCTTATCATATATGGGTTAATAAATGAGTTTATGATCCATTTTGATATATTTATCAAAACGCTTGAGATTTGATTCGATGCTTTCTCGAAGTTGACTTGACCAGGCTGTCCACGGATGTTCGAGCTAGGCTGTGACTCAGCTTGTATCACCAAATTACACATGTCTCGAACCAGAGCCCAATGATCAAGGGCAGCACCTTCCTTCAACTTGATGAGCCATTTCTCTTTGGGCCACAGGAACGAAAGTTTGATGCTTCATTGTTGATGTCAAACTACTTACTCTAACATTCTTTGTCTCTGCAGAAAATAAGTTGGGACCTTTGGCAATGTACACCTCTATCGTGTAAGAACAAGCTCGGTTGCTTTCTCTAATCTTTTTTCTGCTCGGCCACATGATAACACATGCCACGAAGGAGCAACCCTATCATGGTAAGATTTTCCCTGAATTCTCACACCCAAAACATCACAATCCATTCTGATTATGTGCATTCTATGAGGACACTCAGGACAATCATCAAGCACCCAACATTCGAGAAATATGTGCGCTTACGCTGAAACCGCTTGTTTGTTCGTACTTGTAAGATGGATGACTTCAGATTCGTTTTTGTTCGTATGAATTTTTAGAGTGGGCGCAAAAAACATTTGTACCTTTCGTCCGAGAAAGCAAAAGGTTTCAAGTTTGTCTCCCACTGTCATGAATTTCTCACGACAAACCCAAGAATCACGTATTTGGGTGGCTTGATGACTATCCGGTGTGGTTGAAAATATACCATCGTCTATGATATGATGTTGAGGCAATTTTTATCTCATCCAAAGCAAGCCATTCACGTCAAGCATGTAATACATGGATTTTGACCCGGTCAAAGGAGAAAAGCCGAAAAAAAGAAGAAATGTTGACTCGGTCAATAAAGCAGTAATTGGGAGCTCGGTTAAAAGAGAGACCGAGAGTTCCCTCGACAAGAAACAGAGAAAGAAAGGGAAAAGGGGAAATAAGAAGAAGAAGAAGAAGAAAGAAGAGAGAGAGGGTTCTGCGCCACGGGATCTCGCAAGCCGTTTTGACTTCGTAACGCAATGCCCGATAAGTACTCAAGTGCCTCGATTGTTCAATCGGAGTATTTTTTGGGTTAGGGCTCAAATTTCGGAATTGGGTGAAATTCAAATCGCATAGTCCGATTTTTGAGTCGTTGAGCTGTGGATATATATAGAATTGGTAGTTTGGGCTGTTTGGAGCCAAGGGATTTTGCGAAACTCGATTTGGACTTACCATTTGCTGGAAACGAATTTTTGAAGTTAAGCGCACATGTTAAACAGTGCACAACAGCAACTTTCCATGTCGATTTTCATTGACTTTGGCCTGCTTTTGGGTAAGCCAAGCTAAGCGTTCTTGTAGTGCTCTGAATGAGCTTTTTTTTTTTTTATAAGCTTGCTTGAAACGGAGCGTTACGGACAACTTTGAGCAATCGCTTTGGGTGAGCGATTTGTGGGCTCCTTTTAGTCATTATGTTAGCGTCTAAGCCTAGTTTAGCCGAGTCGTAGTTGAGGTATCGTTTGACTTGATTTTAACGTTGTTTCTCACTTATTTGTTAGAATTGCGAGTTGGACAAATCGAACAATCTTTGTTGTTTGATCGTAAGCATTTTCAGGTAAGTGGTGCTATTTTTTCTTTGAGTTTATAAATTCATGTTTTGAAGGTGATAACGATTTGACTAATCGTACGAGTTAGTAAAGCATGTTTATTGCATAAAATCCTGGATCGGGCAATTACTACCTTTTGATATTTGAGAATGATTTTAAGAAAAATATTGTTAACTAATATATGTGTATTTTGTTGCGAATTGGTTCATGGAATGAGTTTTAAGATGATTTGAGAAACATTTTATGGAAGATGTTATTAAATTTTATATATATATATATATTGATTTGTGAATTATGTTTATAAAATGATATGAGAAACACTTTACGAAAAAGTATTTCTATCGGACGAACTGAGTTATGAAAGGTTATGCGATTAGTTTGAGAAACATATTGTGATTTATGAAATAGGTTATGAAATGATTTCTGAATTTGGCATTGTGGAGGATATTGTTGACGATAAGTGTTTGATGCTCAGTGTCTCTGTGAACCCAATGAGCATTTGTGGGTATGCGCATACTTAGTCTAAGATATCTTTATAGGCTGAGCCACCAACTTATAGTAGATGGAGACCTAATGGAGAATCTTGGTCGCTTTTTCATGGGGCGTTATTGTGATCATAGTTAGATTTTCGAGCATGAGATTGGCCAATAAAATGGACCATTGCCGTGTGTTTTTCAATGAGATTGGCCAATGGAATGGACCATTGGCGTGTACTTTTTTGACGAGATTGGCTAATAGAATAGATCATTGGTTTCCGCTTTGATATTATTGATTTAAAATAAGCATTCCTATTGTGAAAATGTTGTGTTAAAATAGTATATAACGTATTTTGACCTTAACGTTTATTATATGCTGGAGTTGGATTAAATAAGGTTTGGTTTGGTCTTAAAACTGTATGCATAGTGGTTGCTCCATCTGCTTAGAAGAGATACGCACTACTTACTGAGCTGTGGTTGCTCACACCTTTCTTTCTCCAATCTTTTCAGGTTCTTTGGTTAGTAGCCAATAGAGTGAGAGCGATGTCGTGGAGACTTTTGGATGGTTTGAGACTGCATCATTCGGGTGGAAGGAGGGCCGTGTCATCCTCCATCTCGGTAGGTTTCGAGGTGTGACAAAGCACAACACCGAGATTTTCGTAAAAGGATTGTTGCCTAACTTAAAGAGAGAAAAAATTCAGTAGTTGAGCTGGTAATGGCCGGGTCACAAGGACGACATAGGAAGTGCTTGGCCTAGCCCATGGCGCTGACGACTCCGCGGTGGCCACGGAGGGGGGGTGCGAAGGTCGGGTGATTATGGATGGAGGACTAAGAGAGAAATGGCAAGTTAGGTCGATAATCCTTAAAGTCAAGACTATCAATTCGTTTTAGCTGATTCCACTTCAAAACACACGTGTCAAGCTGATAATCGAGTAAAAGCAAAAGAGATTCATGCCACGTGGGATGATGACCAGGCGAGAAGAAATCACCGAATATTTTCTCGGTCTAAATTAGGGATGTGCAAAGCGGACCGCCCAAATTGGGAATTGTCCAAACCAAACCGGTCGATTTGATCAGATTCCCGAGAATATTAGTCCGGTTCTCAATTTCTAAAAGTGGAACCGGTGTTTGAGCGGTTTAGTTCCCGATTTCAAAGGTGACCAGACCAACTATATATAAATAAATCAAATGTGAATTAAGCCCTAAGTGAAGCATGTTTAATTTGAGAACCATTACATACATATCACTTAATTCAACATGAAAAGATGATATCAAGTAGCGGGAAAAAAAAAAAAAAACGTGACCGGCTCATTGGACCGAACCAGATCGCCGGTCCCATCCGGTTCTCGATTCTTAATTTTGGGGAACCGATCCTTACAATCTGGTACTCGATTTCACCTTAAAATCGAACTGGATCGGGAACCAATCACCCCGATGTAGATCGAGTCCGTGAAATGTATAAGCCGCGGACGTTTTCAAGACAGAAAGTCATAGTCAATCTCAAATTGCGTAGGATCAAGACTCGAACTGCAATGGCTGCCAGAGAGGGAACAGAAGGAAGGAAGTGTCAGAGGTAAGATGGTGGTGGTAGTACTTCCACATCCCCGCTCGAGCTTCCCAGCGACCGAGCAACCGGAAGAGCAAATCAAGAACACCCCTCTGGTTCCGTCCATCACCACCAAATGATCCAGCTCTAGCGCCCGAGCTCGCACCAGAAATGCCACTCCTCTCCCACCACCGCACCTCCGCTTCTCATCCGCCGTCGTCCGCCGCACCCTCCTACACCTCCAAGCCCGACAAGCCCCACAGACCCGCTCCCGCTCCTCCCTACTCCCGCCGGATTCTCCTGCCCGTCGTCGCCTTCTCGGTCGTCTCCCTCGCGATTGGCGTCGCCGGAGTCTCCTTCTCTCTCTATGCTCTCCGGCGGCCGGGGCCCTCGCCCGTCTTCCGGTGCGGAAGGAGCGTGGACACTTTCCGGGCTTTATACTCGGCTTCCGGTTCGAGAAAGCTCGGTGATGGTGGCAACGGCGGGTTGGCTACGGCGGCGGATCGTCCCAAGCTTTTGGGTCTCGTTGGCATTCAGACCGGGTTTGACTCCGCCGATCGCCGAGCTGCTATTAGGAGCACTTGGCTTGCTTCTGACCCAGATGGGCTTTTGAGGTACTTGCTCTTGCGTTCGTGTAAAGTTTTCATCTTTCGTTGATTGGGTGCTCAGTGCAGGTGTCAAAATCAAAAATGGGGATCGCATTGTTGGTGTTTAGTACTATGGCTTTGAGCTTGGTTTTTGGGATTTTAGCTAGTGTATTAGATGGTTGATTCTGTTGTTATGTGGTGATCCAGAGTTTTTTTACAGTAAATCAATGTTCAGAAATAGCCAAGACAATGCTACACTACTTTTGACCAAATAGACTGAGGTTTAGAGGGCAACTGTCTCCTAGTTCACAAAGGAAGCAAATGCGCTCTGCCAAATGTGCTCTTTCCCTCGGTTTTAGGAAGTGAAGGCCTAACAAATGAAAATGCAAGACTTCCTCTTATATTATCTGCTCATGGTCAAATGTTCGCAAGTGCGATTTATGTGTGGAATTGGATAGTTTAATATGGAAATCTGCGATTGGGGAGTTCATATTGGAGGTCATGAGCTATACTCAGCTAGCCAGATTATTTGGTGCAAACTGCCAATGATATTTGTTGTACTTAGCTCTCAAGATGGCACTCTGTTCTCTGTTCATACTTTGAGACAGAATTACGCAACGAGTATTGCTTCACATTAGGAATTTCTTGTTCCCAACCGGATTTTACTTTTTTGCTTTGCATGTTCCCATATGTGGCATAGACTCCTTCATTGCTCTTATCCATAGGTTGGAACAAGCTACTGGCTTATCTTTTAGATTTGTGATTGGGCGATCAAAGGATGTGACGAAGATGGCCAGACTTCAGAAAGAGGTTGATGAGTATAAGGATTTCATGCTCATTGATGTCGAAGAAGAATATTTAAGGCTCCCATACAAGACGTAAGAGCCGCTACTTTTTATGTGCAGCGTGGTTGATGATTATGAATCATGAGAGCTTATGTAGTAATGGTCTACCTGTCAGGCTGGCATATTTTAAGGCAGCATTTGAACTTTTTGAAGCAGAGTATTATGTTAAGGCGGATGACGATATATATCTGCGTCCAGGTATATCTAAGTGTGTGAATCTCTTTGAGTAGTAGTCCTTGGCTCCAATGCAGTTTAATGGTAGATTCCCAATGTGTCAGATCGTCTTGCGACTTTATTAGCTAAAGAGCGAAAGCATTCTCTTACTTACATCGGATGCATGAAGAAAGGGCCAGTCGTAACTGACCCGAAACTGAAATGGTAAGTGCTCTACACTCTACAGAGTTGTGAAATTTTTTACTTTTATGTGGCTTGGTTGTGTTCGGGAATTTGTATTTGGACCTTGTCCTGTCTAGAGACTTTTTAATTTGTTAATATGTACCTTTCAGGTATGAAAAATCAGGCCATCTGATTGGAACTGAATATTTCTTGCATGGGTACGGCCCTATATACGTTCTGTCTGCAGAAGTGGTAGCTTCACTTGCTACTGCTAGAAATAACAGGTATGTCATTTCGACAAATCTGTGCAGCCCATTAGCTCTTTTAGTATTACTTTTTTTCCTGCCATGTTCTCCTTTTTATTTTCCTGATTGTCGAACTTCTCTTATTAGGTGAATTTGAGATAGTTGGAACTCTACATTCTTGATTCACGGACTGGACAACTTTACATTCGTGTTGTGATCTTCATGTATTTATGTCCCTGATAAACTTTTATATCAGAGCAAAGAACTGTGGTCAATTGCATTTGTGGTGGTTAATAAGCTTCCTTAGCACATGGAAATCCAATTTGCAGATAATTCTGTGTGGCTAAATTGGATTACCATTTTGACCAAAAAAAAAAAATTGGATTACCATGACTGTTCTTTTTGGACATAACAACAAGCGTGTCATCTTGGATGTGCTCATCAAATTTCTGTATTTTCCCTGGATTTTCGTTTCATTCTTCTACCACCCGTTCATGTCATTGTAGATTACATGATTACGTCTCTCTTTCCATCTAGAGCGGCTTTTTGATTCTTGTGTCTAAGTTTCTTCTACAGCTGAGACAGTGCAATTTTTGGCTCTCAGCTTGAGAATGTTTAGCAATGAGGATGTTACTATTGGTTCGTGGATGCTCGCTATGAACGTATATCATGAGGACAACCGAGCAATATGTGATCCTCGATGCACACCTACATCAGTTGCGGTGTGGGACATCCCAAAATGTTCAGGTAAAAGAGTTGCAATTTCATTGCTTGTTTTAGCCTCTCTTTTTACCAAGAAAAAAATGACCAAAGTGGGGAAATCTCCAGGTTTATGCCGTCCGGCCACTAAGATGAGAGAGCTTCACAAGATTGATATGTGTTCTAAAAGCCCTACGCTGCCTCCTGACGACGAGTGACTAGTAATGTCTGTTATGCTTGAGCTCACCATCCCTTCAATCTGACTGCTGGAAACCTAGGGGGATTGCCTCCATCAATTGGCTTTCTGGTACAGCTGTGACCCGTTTCTCCATTACGCCATTGTTTTGTGGATTATCATAGCCATACTGAAGCCTCGCCCGCAACTCCATGAGACAGCAAACTCTTGGGTCTGTGGGAATTGCATTGAATACTGTATACACACGAAGCTGTCATGCTGCTATATATTACAAATGGACTAAATGTAACTATTGCTCTGGGACCGGGTCCCCGATGCCCCCATGGGAATGAAATTTTACTTCTGAAAACTTGAGAACGGCTTCGCGAGCACCATTCTTTGGGTATTCAAGTCCTAACATAGTGGCACTAGTTCCAGCCTACTGTATCCTGCCTGATGGATCAGTAATCTCGGTCATGTGTTGGAAGCATCTGTTCTATCCATCAGGGATTGCAACCTTGAATTTACAGGACACATGTTTGTCCTCCCCACTAATAATGATGCTCCCTTAATCACAATGATAAGTCATGATCAAGATGGTCAGCATTGCAAGAAAGATGAAGCGGGGAACAAAAACAGAGGAGGTAATGCGTGTGATTATCTCATAAACGACACGAAGTTTAGCCTTCTGTTGATTGAAGAGCAGATGGATTCCGCATTATCTCAACTAACCCTCGTCGATCAAGTGCTGAGATGCTTCGAATCCATAATCAATAGTCAAGTGCATTAACATCTAGTAGTCGGACACCTATGAATGGTGTGCGCTCCCCACGTACGATCTTATTTGAATTTTTTCGAAGGTGGGGGAAAAGTGTCCGGTAGAATCAATGAAGAGCCACGAGACATGTCCTGTTTCTTAATGGAAAAGGGTGGCAATGAAATTGGATGAAGATGAGGGGAATTGAAAGCCCGCGACTTCAATTTTTGTTTGTCTGAAAGTGTCTTGTTATGGGGCCAAAAGCATAAGACTTACATACCATGCATGAAGAGTAAATGATTGTAAGTGAAGCCAATTATAATGGTGGGTGAAAATTGAGTATCAATAATAGACTTCGAACTATCTCCATTTCAGGGCTGATGGGATCCTGTGCATTAATGCCGGTATGGCCACACCCTTTTTCCCGTTCTAGGGCTGGTTAAAGAGTAAATAAGGTAAAAGTCGAGAGCTTGTTTTATGACTAGCCAAAGTTGTATTGACTAAGAACCCGCTCCGTAACTCTTAGCAAGTGAATATCTTAAATAGGGTTTTAACCATTAAGTTATATTCATCTTCCCATTGAATGGGAACCTAACTATTCGTGTATCATCCAACAAAATATAAACATTTGAATCGGGGACTGATTATGAGCGTAGCCGGGGATTTACGAATGTAATGATAACCTCTAAGTAGATCAATGTTTGTATCACGTACTAGACTCATGTAAACGCAATACACATGAGCAATCAAATCACGTGGACTTCACTTGGAATCCGAACAAATTTGATGTTCAGATGCATCACGTTCTCATGTGCGGGTGTGCCCAATAATTGTTCACCGGGTGCTTGCGTGTCGGCTACTTTTGTTGAGTAAATATTGGGTACCCTTGTAGTACAACTTTTCATATTTCTAAAGCAATCGCGACAATTGATTTTGGGGGAAAATAAGTGAGATTTATTAAAACTTGCACCTAACTCAAATTGAACGATAAAGATAGCATTTAAGAGCTTGTTTGAAGTGATTTTTGTTATTTTTTTTCAAATCTCATGAGACACATAGTTAGACCTTTGTAATGGATGGTCTTGATATCAAATGTCCACCGGGCACTTATCAAGCATACTATAGACATAAATGTTTCGATTTTTCAAGACATCGACTGTACAAAACACACGAGAAAGGCAATACATTAAAAGCCACATTGCTTAACATAGTATATGGAAACCCACCCTTCAACAATCTACTAATGCAAACGGTATAAATTATGGATAATATTTTCGATTTTAATGAGGAAATAAAATAAAATAAAAATTAATTTTTTACTCTTGGGAAAATCAAGCCAACAAAACCCTAAATTTTTTTAAGGATTAATACTCCAAAAACCTTAAACTGGTATATTTGTGATAAATTTACTCCAAACTAATTTTTTGATCATAAAAAACTCAAACGGGTACATTCATAACAAATCTACCCTTCGTTATTTTGAAATAATATCACAAAAAATCACAAACTGGTATACTTGTGATAAATGGAGATTAAAAACCTAAACCGGTACACCTGTCAACTGCCACGCGTCATTAAACTCAGAAATTTGACGGTAGAATTTAATGGAAACTAACGGAGAGTAAAATTGTCATAGGTATATCGGTTTGGGATTTTTGATGGTCAAAAAATTAATTTTAGATAAATTTATCACGAGTATGTCCATTTGAGATTTTTTTATGATATTAATTTAAATTTTTTATATGAAAAAATTAATTGGGATGTACCTGAAATTTTTCCAGCTTTTGTTGCCCCTTCTACTTTGCTCTCCCTAGGGCAGGGCGATCATACACACACCTGACTCAAAAGACTGACCTACTACCTCCGGTCCCAAGTCGCGACAAACAAGGACTCTGTGCCCGAAACCCCGAACATCGTACGGTCCTCCGCTACCGCGACGTGCAACCCTTCTTTTCTCTTCTTCATCTTCTTCGTCAATGTCGCCACGTCATCTCCCCTGACGCCCTCGTCCTACGTGTCACCGCCCGCGTGCCACGGTGGCGCCCCCCATGCAGCCCGCCCTATAAGAAGTCAGGGCACTGCGTCGCTCCCTCCCAAACAGTATTCGTGAGCTCTTACTCTCTCCACTTCGTCTCTCTCTGCGTCGACGCGACAAAGCATGGAGCAGGGTCCCGAGAAGAGGCCGGATCCGGAGGCGACCGGCGGGTTCGCCGGAGCTCTGACCGGCTTCCTCGCGGACTCCGACGAGGAGGGCGGCCTCTCCCCGGAGCTCCCCATCGAGGAAGAGCTCGTGGAGAAAGTAATGCACGAGCTGTACGAAGAGATCACGGGCCAGAACGATTTCGCCAACGTCCCCGCCGCGCCGCCCGCGCCGCCGCCGCCGCCGCATCAGCAGCAGCCGCCCGCGTCTGTAGAGAAGAACGGCAAGAACGGGAGCTGCGGAGCCTCGGTCTCGGAGACCGCATCGACAGTGATGGCCGGGGTCCACTTCACGTGCCGCGCCGGGGGGCCGAGCGGGCCGTCTGGCGGCGGAGAGGGTCTCGGGGAGGCGGGGGAAGCGGGCGGCGGCGGCGGCGGGGTGGAGATCGACGACGACGAGTGGCTGGAAAAGGCGCTCAGCTGGGTCCCGCTCATGGACGGCCTTGGAGGAGGGCTGTAGGTGTGGAGCGATTTCAGGAGCCGTTTTTCGTAGCGTTTTACTTTTCCTAATTTTCAATTAATATTTGTAATTTTGGATGATTAGTAAAATGATAAAAAAAAAAAGATGAAGATGAAGCTTGAGAGGTGTGAGTTGGTGGAGGTCAAGACAGAAGGAATTAAATCCTCTTTTTCCCCCTTTTTTGGGGGTTAGGTGGTTCCTTTTTCATTTTTTCCCAGATCAGTTTTGGTATCGTATTCCGGTGAAAAAGACGCAGTCCAGAGCATATCACTTATCATTATCATTGACAATCAAAATACGCATATATATATGTATATATATATATTTAAGATACGAGTCCGATATATTTCTTTGACTGTTTATATTTGTATTCGACTATATTTTGCTCTATCCTTTTCGACCCACTATGCCTTTAAATAGTGGGCGACGAGTTATGATGTTACCCGCATGCAAACTTAAGTGAGATATAAGTTCGGGTGATATATATGTATTGAACGCATTAATCTGGAAATCGATTAGAGGAATTGGAAAGAAACACAACTGAATCTTTTGAATTTTGGGCTTGCTCCTTAGATAGATGGAGAATAGTGCTTCCGGTGCCCTTATTTTGGCCATTTCATGTTCTCATTGATCGCTCGACTGATCTTCGCGTATCTCTCGATGTGTTTTCACGTCTCCGAACCGTTCTAGCATTCGATTGATCTCGATCAAGAGTGATAGTTTCCACTTTTAAAACCCTTCAAGTAATTTAATTATCAAAGATAAACAAGTCTATACTTCTAGAGATTGTGTAAAAGTATGTGCAAAGTGCGATGTACCTATGTCCTATTGTTTATCCCTTTCTTGTCTTGTTGAACAATTCTAGAGTGCAAGCACCATGCACTTTGGAAAAGAGCGAGCACTTTCTCAAATTAGACTAAGTTGACATAGGATGTGTAAAATCTGATAGAACAGCTAAAATATTGTAGAATCACTGCTAGCTGTTCTATAAATTTTAGTTATTGAATGAAGGCTTGGTTTAATGATAGGAGAGGCGACTAAGGGACTAAAACGATTGGAACAATTTTGGCTCAAAACCTCCTGCTCTAATTATTATGTGATGATCGGTTCTAAGGTGAGTCGGTTTCGCCCTTGGAACTGGACCGGGCAAGGATAGTTCGCAATTTGTGGAATCAAGAATCGGCTCACCTGATCCTGAAACTAGACCGATCGGTCGGGGTCAATTCCAAGATCGGTCCAGGAAGTTATTTCCCTTTGTCTGTATTTCTTCTATTGTTTACCGGTGAGAGTTTCCCAATACTAAAAAAAAAAGGCAAATTATTTTCGGTTTATTCGTTAAATAAATGTTTGCGTCAATTTTAGGAGCATGATTGTTGGGATGTGTTTATGAAGGACCAGAACAAAAGCAACGTTCATATTTGCAGCGAGAGAGACACATATCTCTGCAAATCTGCTGCGAGTGGGCTTTTCCTTAAAAGGTTAACAAGTGCAAGAGGCCCGATATAGCTTTAGTTTAGAAAATTAGAAGAAGAAAAAAAATTGAAACCAAAAATTAAGGCATATCAGTCTAGTCCGGTTCCTTGCGCGAAACGGGAAACAAACAGTTATTGCCGATTCCCAATTTTTTGAATCATGAATAGGATCGGTTCTTGGGTTGGACCGGTACCGTGGTTGGACTAGTACTGTGCTCACCCCTACTATCAATTGTTCTATATTCAAACCCGAGAACTTGATAAGGCACGGGCCAGCATTTCGATCGAACCGGGCCGACATTAAACTAGTATTGTACTTGATGGTCCGAAGGATTCACATAAATGCCTTGTTACTAAACTCATAATCATATAGCAAAACTGCCTTTGGTCTAACTCGTATCCGTAGATCAAATCTCTATAATTGCTCTATGAGAACTACTAATGCTAGAGCGTCAACATCCACCGATCTCACCAACATCGGACGATGTGACAGCTTTCAATTGGATGTATGCCGAATCCTGCTTACCTAGGCTCAATCCAATAAACTAAATTGATCATTTATTAGGAAAAAAAATGAAGTTCATACCGAATTTTCAAAAAAAAAAAAAGTCGAAATTTCACATATTTGCCACACTAGGATTCTTTACGTAGAGCTTTCAGTTTTGATTTGTCTTAAAGGAAAAAAGGCGTGTTATTCTCCCCAAAGTAGCTGCTTGGTGGCAGGAAGGTTACCTGAAATCGGTATGGTCTCTCTAAATTAATTTTTACCTTTTACTTTTACTTAATCAAAATTTTGCGCCACACCCACGAGTTGATTTTTTCCTTAGAACCCAAACATTTGAAACTTTCTTAAAATGCAAATATTGATACGCAAATTTATATTTAATCTTCGTATAATTTTTTGAAATCTGAACAAAAATTCTAAAATTTGATAGGAGAGTGATAAAAAAGGTACTTTCTAAGTTGGAGTAATGTGTGCGTATGTATTTGCTGTGTATATACTCTAGTCGACAAAATCAATTGCAAGCATAGTAAAGGAAATATTTAAGGAAATGATTTCTCAGTTTCGGGTGTTATTGTTGTCGCATTACATACATTAATGTCTCCACTCTATTACTTCCAAATATGGACTTTGAATTTGAGCTAGCCATAATTACATGGAGACCATACTATATCCTATGTTTGCTATATAGCTTGTACTAGCTAGATGCCATGACGATAAGGACAGAAATTTCACCCCATGGACATGGTCCCACCAATATTAATTCCGGCGAAAAGAGAGGTTGGGATAGGGATGCAAGCTAAGAACATAATCAATTTCCTATGGTACACATATCATCGAAGTTGCATTAATATTCTTTGGTCAAATTGATTATGTGTGAAGTGATAGAACATTTCGTTAATGAACATCTGGTCGTAGTGATTGAATGAAATCATAATTGCTTTGGGAAAATTACCAAATCGGTACTAAATTTATTGTACAGATGCCTATTCAATTATAAATTTTTTAGTTTGCCAATTTATATCTAAACCTTTGTACAAAATTCTAATATGGTCTTTCAAGCCAATTTTCCCATAAAATCGTTGACATGACGGTTCAGTCATCACAAGCTATCTTACGTGATACATCACCATGCTGGCGATTTCCAACAAAAATTGATCTGAGACTACATTGGAATTTTATGCAGAGGTTAGGACTAAATTGACAAAATTGAAAAATTTAGAGTTGACTTGATATCCGTACAATAAGTTTAGGATTGATTGAACAATTTCTCCTAATTGCATTGAATAGCTAATAGCTCCAACATTTAAAATATATGAGCATCAACCTTTAGAATCATTTAAAGTCATGCAAATGTTTCAAGCATTTATTAATTAGAATAAGGGGTAAACAAGCTGGAGTTATAAGTTATAACAAGTGCAGCACACACTTGAAATATGAGAAAATTACCTAATAAGTTCTAAACCTATTGTACATATGTCAATTCCTAAACTTTCGATTTTGCCAATATAGTCATTTTAGTTAATTTTTGTTGGAAATAACTAATGTGGCGATTTAGTCATCGCTTGTTGTCCTACGTGGCACACTGCCATGTCAGCGATTTCCGGCAAAAAATTGGCTGGATGGGCTATGCTGGAATTTCGCACAAAGATTTAGGGTAAATTATCAAAACTAAAAAGTTTAGAATTGAATTAGCATTGTAAATAAGTTTAGGACTGATTGGATAATTTTCGTAACTTATTTTGATAAGCATATTCCAGTAAAAAAAATTTTAGTATCTCTAGCATCATTCCAATTGAAAATGAAAACCTATCAATTTGAAGAACAGTTGCGGAATAGGATCAAGCAATTCACCCGAATAGTGAGATTAACAGAGATAGTAAATGAGAACTAGATAAACTAACACATTGAAATTTATGTCATTCGGTCTAGAGTCGAAATCTATATCCAAGAGGAGAACGACATTGACGAATCCATTATGAACAAGGAGATAACAAGCTTGAATTTATGCGTCTCTCTCAGTCCCAAGTCCCGATTACACCCAATCAACCCTCATCAACCGTTTCAAACAATTTTCCAAAGTGTTTTACTTTCAAATTCTTAGAGAGAACCGAAGAAACACTTTCAAGAGACTCCGACGTGTACTATGTGTAAAACTTTTGAAAAGTAGGCTTTAAAACGAGTCCCCATTGAGTTTATGGCGTCCCCTAACGGCTTAGCCAGACCCGAGCGCCCGCTTTTAAGGCCAATGCGCTTATGCTTATCCAGGTACTTGGTTGGGTGAGCAGCCCACGCCTACGTGCCTTGACACCCAGCCTTGTGGCTGGGCAGAACCCTGGGCCCTTGCGCCCAGCCCTCATTGCCTCCTACTGACACCTTGCCCAACCGACTCGGGCATATCCACATTTTCGGACTCTAGACTCTAGTCCTCGCTCGGGTCGTCGGCCAAAACTCAAGATATACTCATCAAGAACTACCATCTCTTTTGGTTATGTCAGGCCGGTAGCTAGATGTGGCCCAAGGGAACAGTCAGAACATAAATTGGCACATTTCATACTTAGGGAATGGCCTCAACATTAAAAACAAACCTATGCAACTTTGGTACTTTCCATCTACTTACTATCTTCATCAAATCCAACTTCTTGACGTGACTCTCCAACCAACATTTTTAATCTAGCTGCGCCACAGTGTTGTACAAGCTATGAAGTTATCAGAATGCTAGGGTGGTTGTTCAATTCCTTTATTTACTTATTCATTTTGGATGTTGCGAGTGGTGCTGTAATTATAGGTTTTAATGCTTTAGTCGTCCTATTATACTTCAACCGACTCTGTACAGAAATTATGAGGCGTCAACTTCCAAACTATGCTTATTGACTTGCAATTCCAAAGATAAAAAGCATATGCCGTGGCCGCACCTTCCATATTGACAGAAGATACTACCTTGGAAATCAACAAAAAAATCCTAAACAAATTATATTTGTATTGATTTAGTCATAAATATTTCAATCGTGTTAATTGAATCCTAAATATTTTGACAATTTACTAATTTACCTCTCCCGACGAATTTTGGCTGGAAATTGCTGATGTAGATACTAATTGTCCTATGTGACACGGTCTACATGGATGTGAATAAATTTTATAATTTTTTTAAAAACATTTGTATTTTTTAATATTTTTTCTTTTCTTTTCTTTCGTTTTCCTTGTCATTCTTTCTTCATTGGTCGCTGGGCCTCCGCGATGGCTGGCGACCGACCACAAGCAAGGGTCGACCACGCGGAGATTTGGCGAGTTGGAGTCTCGCTGGCCTCTGGCAAGACTCGACGTCACCGGCCCTGAAGGGCTGGTCAACAGCAATTGCCCAAGCTCAATGACAGGCGGAAGAAGAAAGATAAAGAAAAAGAAAGAAAAGAAAAATAAACAATTATAAAAAAAATTTGAGTTTTCTTAAAAAATTATAAAATTTGTCCATGTCAGTATCGGTCATACCCCGTAAGATGGCCAGGGTTCACATCAGCAATTTTGGTTGGAAGAACTAAATTTTGCAAATTGTTAAAAGGTTTATGACTAAATTAATACTATTAAAAGATTTATGACTGAATTGGCAAAAGTGTTGTAATTATAGGACTTTTTTAGTAATTTTCCCTACTACATTGTCATCTACCAGCAAGATTTTGAGGATCTACCTATCGAGGAAATTATCAAATTAGTCTTAGACCTATTGTACAAATGTCAATTCAGTCTTAAAATTTTCAATTTTGCCAATTTAATCCCAAATCTTTGCACAAAATCCCAATGTAGTTTTTCCAGTTAATTTTCATCGAAAATCACTAACATGGTGATGCACCATGTAGGATAGCCAAGGAAGACTAGGTCGTCACATTAGTGATTCCCGGTGAAAATTGGCCAGTAGAACTACATTGGAACTTTGAGTAAAGATTTAAGATTGAATTGGCAAAATCGAAAATTTTATGACTAATTAACTTTCTTCAAATATGTTTAGGGCTAACTGATTGGTAATTTTCTCTCCGCCTATCAATAGTTTTGCTTTTGTTTTTATTATCTTTATACATGGTGGCTAAATACTTGGAGGCTCATGGGCGACCTCGTTGGCCCCACAGTTTGATTAAATTCACCCTGTAGGCCAATGTAGATGACCCCGATCAAGAGCTGTTCGCATGAAATTGGTGGGATTCAAATGAACGATCTCCACTTTTTGGATTGGAAGGTTGAAAATCTCCTTAATCAACTAACTACGCCAATCCTAGGTCAAGTTGTTTTTTCTTTGTTTCATCCAAATCTTTTGGTCCTAGCTAGTATTCTTTGCATCTGCACAAAGCAATGACATCCAAGTGACATGGCCTCCCAAATCTGTTCAATCGTATCATGTCACTTATTCACTAATGTTTAAATAGGACATTGCATCCATATTCTAACTCAACGTTCACATCTATCAATGTTGATTCAACCTATAGTAGCCACACTTAGTCCTCACCTTGATATTTCGCAAATGAGTTTGGATAACAAGTTTCCTCTAGCACTAGCTAATGGTTACTTGTGGAGATATTTTGAGAATTAAATTACATATATTACCAAAAAAAAACCTAATCATCACAATAAAATTTCCATTTTGAAACATAACAAATATGAAACGAGACTTAATAAACTCATTAAGAGCACTCTTGATGCCCGACCGAGTGATCATGTGTGACGCCCGAAACGTCACGCGCAACATGTGTCCGATAAAATTATTAATAATCAAGCCAGCAGAAGTCAAATTCTGAACAAGTTCAGAATTTAAAAAAAAAAAACACACAAGTTTAGTCAACATACTTGTGCTTCTTATTAACAATTGTTAGATTTACAAGTCCAAACAAACATCATATCACAAAAACAAAAGTCTGGGTAGGTCAAGGTTGTCTATCTCTATGCTACAATCCATTCCAAAAGATTGCCCGTGCAAAAGTAGATTTTACAACAAGCCGTAGGTGTCGCCGCCTTCATATCAATCAAAATCCCGCAACGGCCCAACCAAGTCGCCATTGAGGTTAATATACCATGCTATAAACCAATGAGGAACCCACTCTGGAAGCCCCACATCAACCCATATAGTAGATATACATCTAGTATAAACTATATCCACCCCTGGGAAAAGCATATCAACGTGCTAACACTCATAGTATTTAAGAAAACCATCAAGCATTGGCGGTAGATTGTCCAATCCTACACGTTTGAAAAATAAAGGAATGAGGCAAGGCCCAGTAAATCTAATCTTGATTTAAGTTAGGAAAATCAGCTTACCACTTCACCTGGCATAAACAATATGCATGCATAACAAACAGTATGCATAGAACTTAAATACATGTTATACCTTTTCCGTCTGGATGTGCCACAAAATCTAAGCAATTCAACATTTTACAATAATTTTACTCAGATGCAAGCATACGGCATATAACACTTATATTCATGCGTTAGGTTTATTATTTCTCCTCCCGAACACTCTCCGGGCATCTTGTACCACATAGCGGGCCATCTTGACACTCCCGAGGCATTCTGTACCACACAACAGGGCATCCCGTACCACAACAGTGGGGCATTCCGACACTTGGGGCATCGTCACCATTTGATTTATGGGTGACAGAACTATATTATTTCCATGCAAACCATAACCATATTCATAAGCATTTATACGCATTTCATTTTGCACATTCACCTTTCTACTTCACCACATATTCCTCAAGAATGAAGTCTTCACCAAACAGACAAGTATGAAGCAATATGAGTTCAGACTCAAAGGTTAAAGTCTGTACAAGTTCAGAAAGTATACATATCCAGACTTTTGAGATAAAACTTCCTCGGTTTAGAAAATACATTTATCCATACTTTGAAAGTAAAGTCTATTTGAGTTAAAAATATATACGTCCAGACTTTGAAAGTAAAGTTTGAGCAATTCTAAAAGTAGACATGTCCAACTTATGACCGTAAAGTCTGAAGGTAAAGTCTGAAGATAAAGATAAAGTCTAAAGGTAAAGTCTGAACGCAAAATTTGAAGGTAAAATTTGAATGTAAAGTCTGAAAGTAAAGTAGACAGAATTAGAATTTGAGGTTAAAATTTGCTCATTTCATAAGTAAACGGAATCATCATTTACACTTACCTAATATACATCACTTTGAGTAAAACGATTTTTTACCCTTTTAAACATACATAAAACCACCAAGAAGAATTCAACAATTACCTCAAAGATAACATTTACACGTTTAGATTTAACCGTTTCATTTGCCGATTTTCACGACACTTTAAGGAAACAAATCCCATCCATTTGAATATGTATAGAACTAACAAAACAAATCCAACCATCACTATATCCTCACTATTATCACACATCAGAATAGCATTTTTCAAGCAATCAAGTTAAAAAGTGCAAAGTAGATTTACTTAGCTTAAATTTAGAGTCTTTACTTACCTTGTGCAAAATCTGAACACTCAAAGGTTAAAGCTCTCCTGTAGTTTTTGGATCGGTTGATGGTGAAAGTAGAAAGTAAAGAAGGGAATTACAGTTTTGGTGAAAATTCCCTTCGGTGTTTACCCCGATAAAAATGAAACAGAGAAGTAAGCGTTGAGGTGGATAAATACATTGCACTCACAGTTGGCACCTTCTCTTTTCATCACAGCTAGGTGTAAGAAATCAAGAGCTTAATCAGGAGGAGTAGTGGCCAAGGAAAATGATTGCTTAGGCTAGGTGTCAAACAAGAAGCTTGGCTTAAAAGGACAAGTGGCATGCGATCAAGCTCACTCCCACGAAGGCTACGTGAGAAGAATGTCCTGAAGAGATATTTTGGTGAGAATATCTCCCCCCCCCCCCTCCTTTTTGACGCCAAATAGAATTTAATAAAATGGTTAACACTACTTAACCAATAATACTACCCACTAATTACCAAAACAACGGTAAATTAATTAATAGCGCATTACTATTAATGTACACAATAACGTTTAAAATTTTAAATACGTCGAGCTCGGAACGATTACGTTCCCGAATCTGTGCTTTGTAATTTACGGTCCAACAACGATTTCTACTCATCCGCACAAATACTAAGCTAGAGAATACTTAGCTTATAATCTAAGTATTATTATTGAACATAGAAAATCTCCAACATTAATTACTTATTATTACGGAATTTTTGGATGTCACATCATGGGCCCGATAGCCGCTAGACTCGAGGCATGTTTTGGGTGGGTTTGGCTGAGAGTACTTCCTCTTGGGCCCGGGCTAACCCACTTATGCCCCAGTAAGCACCGTCTAGTCTGGATCATCATATGGAGAAAATTTAATTATCATATATCATGGCCGGGTTTGGGCAAGGACTTTTAGGGCAAGTACCAGTCCGGCCGGCCATTAATCCGGTCTAGCGCACTTCAACGTAATTCTTGAAAAATAAAGTTCTGAGAACAACCCACATCCACGAAGATGTATTATCAGCCCACTAAACCGTTGGGCTGATTTAAGGCCTATTTGGCAACTGGCCAAATAGTAAAAATTTTTGTTCTTTTATTCCCAGAATCAGTTTTGGAACAGAAATCCTTTTATTAAATTTTTTGATTCTAGGCACAAATTCTTGTAAATTTGTGTCCAGAATCAATTTTGGAGCAGAATCAAGGATAAAAAAAAAAAGTAACTTCTTGAGTCTGGGAACAAAAATGAGAATCAATTTTTCTTCTTCTTCTTTTCTTGGTTTTTGATGTAGCTTCCAATGTCCAGCGTGAGGGCCACCTTTGCCGTATCTGGCGAGATTAAAATATTTTAATAAAAAATGTTATTAATAAAAAATATTATTAATAATAAAATATTTTACCAGCCATGAAAAAAAAAAATTATTTTACCAGCCATGGCCAACGACTAGGCCATGAGAAAAAATATATTATAATAAAAAATATTTCATTGGCCATGGCCGACGACTAGGCATGGCCCAAAAAAAAAAAAAAATATATATTTTAATAAAAAAATGTTAATAAAAAATTATTTTACAGGCCATGGCCGGTGACCAGGCCATGGTAAAAAAATAAATATATTTTAATAAAAAACATTATTAATAAAAAAAAATGTTAATAAAAAAAATATTTTACAGGCCATGGCAAAAAAAGAAAAAAATATTTTAATAAAAAATATTATTAATTAAAAATATTTAACTCGCCATGACCGGCGACCAGGCCATGGCAAAAAAAAAAAAATATTAATAAAATATTATTAAAAAAATTTTTACCCACCATGGAAAAAAAAAAATAATAAAAAAAAATTATGTTTTTAATAAAAAAATTATTTTTAAAGAAATTTTTAAAGAAATTTTTTACCGCCATGGCTAAAAAAAAAAATAATTTTAAATAAAAGTATTATTAATTAAAAAATATTTTACCGGCCATGGCCAAAAAGGAGGAGAAGAAAAAAAGAAAAGAAAGAAATATTAAAATATTTAAAATGTTATTAAAATATTATTAATAAAAAGAAATTTTATGTCATTATCAAACGCATTTTTGTTCTTTTACTATTTCAGGAATAGAAATTTTGGGCCATTAACAACTGCCTTCAAATGCTCAGAATCAGTTCCTAAGCACAGATGTAATAAAAAAGAATCATTTTTTACTAGAATCTGTTTCCGAGCACAGAATGGTTGTCATGTGTAGCCTTAGTTACAGCGCGTTGGACCATTAAAGCCCTTCCTACACTTTGATCGGTTCCGATTTCATTGCCCCACCACTTTTTTCACCTTTACATTTTGATTGCCTATCAATTAAATTTATCTTTTTTCTTTTCGCATGAAAAATAACACAAATGGTTCATAAACTTTAATTCAATGTGTAATGCCATCCTTGAACTTTCTTCCAAAGTGCAATGTCATCCCCACACTTTTAATTTATTTAATGTGATTTTTAAATTATCGGTAGATATTCGATGTAGTCCTTTAATTTGCTCAAACGACAAATTAGAATTTATTTGATGACGTGAACTGTTATATACTTAGTTGGATTTTTAAAAAAGATAAGTTAGCATGTCTATCCTTTTATTTATCTACGTTAAAAAAGGAAATAAACAAATTAGGTAATCAAATATTCCACGTGAAAATATTTTTTTTTTTTTGATTTGAGATGAATATCTTATGTGGACAATTCACGTGTAACCTTTTTTTTTTGTCCACCATTCAAATTTAACTGATTCGAAGCCACAATAGATTCTGGTAACTTGAATTAACGGAAGGATGACATTAAAAAATTTCATATAGTTTAAAGGCTAGGTTGAACATTCGCCGATAGTTCATGGATCACATAAAACAAATTAATAGTTTAGGGACGATATTGTATATTATACCAAAGTACGAGGACTACATTAAACAAATTAAAAGTTTGGGAATGATATTACACATTGAATCAAAGTTCATGGACCATCTGTGTCATTTTTCTTTTTTTTACCTAAAGAATAAACTTTTTGTAATGCATGTCCTTTCTTTTCAAAAAGGACGAATAACCAAAGTGAGAGTGTCACAATTGACTTCTTAAATCAAATTCGAGCAACCTATTGAATCATCGCTTGTCTAAAAATCTTAAGCCGCGGTTGGTGTCTGGTTAGGCTAGTTAACACAAATTCATGTTCATTAGGGCACACATGCACATATGAATGCATGCAAGTAGTTAGAACTTATTCGTCCCTGTGTTGACCTAAAAAATACTTGTCCAAGCCCCCTCATGTTTGAAAAAAATAAGGAAAAAAGTCACAAAAAATCCCAAACTTTATCCATTATGATATATTTACCCTAAACTTTTTCTTGTGACATAAAAAACTTTAAACATGTACATGTGTGACACATCTACCATTTGTTAAGGTTTCGTTAGATGATTTTTCAGCCAAAATAATGTTGTTTTTATTTTCCTTAAGTCACGTGAGTGTCATATCAATATTGTTTGCTTTCTGGTGTCCATGTAGGCAGATTTTTAATGGTGCTCATTGACAGAACCTTGACTGAAAATAAATGTGTCACATAGGTACAAGTTTAGAATTTTTGGTATTGTAGAAAAAAGTTAAGGGTAAATGTGTCACTGTGTACATAGTTTTGGGATTTTGGTGGCTTTTTCCCAAAAAATAATTAGTGTCCTATAAAGAATCGACTAGGCATGGGGCAGCTAGACTCTAGAATGAAACTGCTTACCTAAGGGTGTGCTTTATTTTGCAAAAAATGAATGATTCGGAAAACATTTTCTTTGAAAATTTATCGCTTGTATTACTTAAAAAGATTGAAGGGATGAAAAAAAATTCCATCGTTCGCGAAAACGTCTAAACATAAATTGTCGTCAATAGTGAAAGTATCTTTCATTGACTAACGATTTCAAATGATACAAATGATTATTTTTAAGAAAATATTTTCTAAATTATTTATTTCTCACAAAACAAACAGAGCCTAAACCTACTCACTTTTGTCCCGAGTCGATGAAACTCAAGCGGGGACTTGCGGACCTCCTGTTAATCATGCCGTAGCAAGTAGAAGTTATATATAAGAATGTTATCTCTTCGAGAGAGAGAGAGAGAGAGAGAGCCTTGGTGTTGGAGCTAGGTCACAAATGGACCCCTAGGTCAAGCAAAATCCAAAGAGGGTTGAAAACAACCGCTCCTAAAACACATTCTTTTTCTCCAATGTAATCTTGCGGCTTACGTCTCTGTCGCCGTATCTCTCTGCTAATCTCCCCTCATCCGGAACATGCCAATCCCCCCCAAGTGTGACTATGGAGACACCAACGTAGCACGCCTCTTCATCGTATAAAATAAGCCCTTCCACTCAGATCACATCGTCACCACCCAAATTATCTGGTCACTAAGCTTGTAATTTTCTCCGGTCAACCAAATTCTATCCTTTTTATCAGTATGTGATGAGACTGACGTTCAAACACACGCCAGAGCTCTCTCGCGTGTGGTGCAGATTGCTGCTAATAACTACTTAAATTCTTGTCTTCACTCCGAGGATATATGCAAGGGCAACCAAACCAATCAGTGCAAATACTTGGAGATCATCCTCTGTAGCGAGGATAGAGTGTTTGGAACATGTTTAGCTTCTTCTGAAGATTTGGTATCTCAAAGCTTCTCCTGAAAAGACATTTCGCCAACGTGAACTGAATGAAGCTTTTCAATAATCTTAGATATGACAAAGCAAGGTATAAACACTAGCTAAGAGGAGAGGAGAGGATGAGATAACCTGGAGGAAAGAGGACCCAAAAACATTCGATGCACGAAACATAAATAAATCTTCGTCAGTTGGTTGTAGTTGGCAATCCATTGTGAGCTAAACGATTGAGACCCTCCTAATTTAGAGTAAGAAAGTACAAATTGAAGGCCGTCTAAGGCCAGACGACCTCTGAATTTTGAACCTTCGAGTGTATGGACCATAACTCCAAGCTCTATACATGTATCAAGCTAGAACCCTAGTTTTGCATCTCTGGGCACCACCTAACTCGCTCACTTGTTCTGGTATAGCATTACATGAAAGGAAAGCATCACAACATAATTGTGCGGCTCTTTGCCAATGTTTTGTTCCATCTCTTCATTTGAGCCTACACATCTGTTCACTGAGGAAATTAAAAAAAATCTAGATGACAGATTATAAAAATCTATTCATTCCTTTTCACTGCGTGTTCTGTTGAAAATCTTCAATTTTACTGCTTTTTTCTTGGAAATATTTTATTTTCTTGACCTTCTCTCCCTGTTTTGATGGTAGTAGGAAGCAATAAGGACGGATGGGGACTGAAGGGAGGCTGTCCCTGTCCATTAGCCTGCACAAAACATTATGTTTTTTTGGCAAGACTAGGGTCTGTGATTGCTTGCCCCATGCATGGAGATCTCTCGACCCATCTCCTTTTCATTTATCTCATTTATCCTCAATATTTCATATTATATTTACATCACCACGATAATTATTACTATAGTGAGGACACATGAGAATTACTCAACAATGGTCAGATCACCAAGATCTCAACCTACTGATGCAAACATAAGCATAAGGTTATTGAGATGCATATAGTGGACTTTGATATGACAAACAACTTTATGACAATGAGGCAACACAATGATCAAGATGTGTTCAATTAGTAGGGTTCGGTCACAGCGCTAGAGAATGAAAATTTCACCATATAGGAATTGAAATGCGAATCAGATCAGAAGTTCTTTCCAAAACCCTATTCCTACAAATAAAACGATTTCCATGCACTCCAAACCATGATAAAGTTTCACAAATCCAAACTTCGTAGATAATGGACTACATTCTCCTGTCTCCAATCTAATCTCTCTGGCTTGATCATCATGACATAAACTTCCAGAAAAACTTCAAATACGGATCTTTCTTCTCAAGATTCATCGGTATTGGATTGCCAGTACTGCCAACCTTTCCAAGACCATTAAACTCACAGTCCGTGTAATCAATTAACACAGCCCAAGCGTGATGATAATACCTTGATCTATAGGTTTCCTTTCTTTGCTCACCTGCTATACCTAGCTATAGGAGAGAGCTGTGTGTGGCTCTCAATGGAATTTTTTTCGCAGTGGGTCACCTTGTGCTTCGGAGATCTGATCTTCATGAAGCCAAGTTGTGGAAACAAAAACGCGAAAGTAGAGAGAGAAAACGCATTGATTGATTTTTTATCAGTTAGTGTGGGGACTATAGGGCCAAATAGAAGCATGTGATCATGTGCAGGAGGGGTTAAAACCAAATGTATCTGAAGATCATGGTGAGAGCAAGATGTTACATTTTACATATTCTTTTTTATAAATTTACAAAGAGCCATGAAAAAAAATTGGGAATTGAATTGGTGGCGATGGAACAGTAGAGATAGGATTTTGTCATAATGGGGCCTGAGCAGTGGCATTCCACACCTCCTTTATGTTTGTCTTTCCCTACATCCTTTATTTCATTGGGTGACATGAAGTCACGTGAATGCTTTCAGGCCCGCTTCTTAGTTGCCTCCCTCTTTTCTTAGAAAAATTACTAAAAAATCCTAAATCTATTGCGATTGTGCCAATTCAATCCATTTTCTTAATTTTAAGCAGGAAATCGCCGACACGTATCTTTGGCCGTCTTCGTTACGCGTAAACACAATCGGAGAAGCCTAACATGGACATTTTAAATAATATTTAATACTTTTTCAAATTATTTATTTATTTATTTTACTTTTCCTTTTTTCATTCCCTTTTTTTCTTCCTTTCTTCCTTTAGACAGTCACCGGACCTCGGCAACGACTGACAAGGTCGACCTCGCTGGCCACTAGCAAGGTTTGCCATCACCAAGCTAGTGAGGTCAAGCCTCGCCAATGACTAGGCAAGGCTCACCCTTGCCAGATCCGATGAGGTCGAGCCTCGCTAGTGGTTGGCAAGGTCGACCTCATCGACACCGGCTAGAGGAAGGAGGGAATAAAAAAAAAGAGAAAAAAAATGAAAGAATAAAAAATTCTAGAAATTATTAAAATATTATTTTAAAATGTCCATGTTAGCGCCGGTAGTGTTACATAGGATAGCTGGCATCCATATCAGCGATTTTCGATCAAAATTAGCCAGATTGACTGAATTGGTACAAATGCAAAAGATTTGAAATTAAATTGGCAAAAAAAAAATTAGGACTAAATTGACACAATTGTACTAAGTTTCGGACTATTACGATATTTCTTCCCGAAACTCAACATATCAGGTGACATAAGCATTGCGCAGCATAATCCCTCCCTCGACCATATAACACCTCTGTATACACTTTGAGGGCATTTTTAGACGTAATATTATAGAGCTTCAACTTTCTACGTCCCTCAGTATACACTTTGCTGCTGGGATACAAAGGTCATCAAGTGATACATCTCTCTCTCTCTCTCTCTCTCTCTCTCTCTCTCTCTCTCTCTCTCTCTCTCTCTCTCTCTCTCTCTCTCTCTCATGAATCCTGTATACCTGAACCCTCCTCAAGCTCCTTCCTTTCCTCTTTTGGAGCGGCAAGAAGATCAGACCTTGCAGTTCTTCATTTCACCTCATCAAGAACCGCCATCGTCACCATCTTCTTCCTCTATGCTATGTGCTTCTTTTCCAAACAGAACTGAAGATCAAGGTCACGTTCCATGTGGAAGATCAGAAACTCCTGCGGAAAAGGCAAGCAGTACTCACAGTACTTCCATATTCAATTCAAGTTTTCAGGGTTCTTCATTTACTTTTGAACAGCAAGTCAATATATAAAACCGATCCATGTAACTGTGATCATCTTTTATTCGATTACACGTATTAGTTCATGATCAGCTTTTGTGTTATGTTCCTATAGTTGTGATCCCTGAATTTTACTGTTTCGTTGAGCTTACAAAGCAAACGAAGATTCACATATACGACAAGGGATTCATCTTCTTTAATAATATTGTTCTTCTTTATATTAGATTATTTTGATCTATATAGTAATTAACTGGTACACATCAGCTGGTTAATCCTTCCTTCTGTACCAATCCATCCACCATGAAATATATAATCACTTAAACCTATTCTTTCTTCATTTTACAATCCTTTTTTTTTGGTCGAGTTACTCCTTTTATTAAGTTCATGATCTCTTTCGTAACTTCTAGGCCGACCAAAGTGGCGGATCCAAACACACGCAGCTCTTCCCATCTTCGTCTTTGTTCCAGCCGACGGTTAGCAAAAGCGAAACTAGCAATCAAGGACGACAAAAGTCTTTTTCCTTCAATGGTGAAAATGGGGAGGAGGTCAACAGAGCTTTTGGCATCAAATGGATGCCTTTGAAAATGAGGTTCATGCAGAAGATGAAGAACACAACATATGGCAATGGATCTACAGAAGATGAGAGTATGCAAGTTGTGGACGAGTCTGCAAAGAACCATCATCGACAAGATCGTACAGAGATTAGGTTTTCGAGCAACTGTAATAACGCCATAAGAGTGTGTGCTGATTGCAACACAACCACGACCCCTCTTTGGAGGAGTGGACCTAGAGGCCCCAAGGTTATTGTTTTTTCCCCCTTCACACACCAATTTGCAATCACATGATTACATGTTTTGTGGCCAAATTTGTCCGCCAAACAAGTAGAGATTTGTCACATCCATGCTTGTTATATTACTCGGTGTGGTTGGATTAAAGGCGTCACAGTAAAGTTTATTTCTGTAATACATGATCGAATGAATGTGTACATATGTACGGATCAATTGAAGTCAAATTTCAGATAGTTTGTTTCGAGTGCAGGTAACCTCCATTTAGTAGTCTTATATCCAATAAATTCAGGGAATTCTGGACTATGTTAATCGTCCTAGCTAAGACATTGCTTATGAAACATGTTAGACGTTGCCTCCTCGCTATTAATTTAACACTTTTTATTAGTAGGATTTAATTAAACTTATATGAGATACAAATACACATTGTACATTGAGAATAGATAACTTCATTATGTGATTACTTTAATATCTCATAGAAGAGAAGTCATTTTTTATACTGTTTCGCTAGTGCAGTCTCTTTGCAATGCATGCGGGATTCGCCAGAGGAAGGCAAGACGAGCCATGGAAGAAGCTGCTGCAGCAGCCACCACTGGGGGGGCAGTGGTTGCAACAACCGATCCAACCTCAGTGCGGATGAAAGGGCACAACAAGGAAAAGAAATCGCGCGCAAGTCATGCTGGACAAATATGCAAGAAACAAAGCAAGCAATTCGCCAACCAAGCTGATTCTTCCTCTCACGGCGAAAGGAAGCTCTTTTTGGGGGATTTCGCCCTAGGGTTGAGCAAAAGTTCAGCTTTTCTACGAGCATTTCCACAAGATGAAGCCGAAGCTGCAATACTACTGATGGAATTATCTTGTGGCTTTGTTCACGGTTAACATCTGCATTTATTACTAGATTTGTCTTGTTTCTTGATGAATTTGTTTGGTTGTGTTGCTGTTATGTCTCTTATAGAAATTGAGAAGGAAAAGGAAGAGAGAGAAAGAGAGAGAGAGAGAGAGAGATTCCCAGCATTGCAAGGCAGAAATAGTTTTGTTTATTTGAGTTTACGAGATTGAAATAATGAATACGCACTATTCCAATGATTGAATAATACATGCAATTTCTATAGTTTTTTGAGTTTATATTAAGAAATTGAGCGTTAATGTAAGTTTCTTTACACTTTTTTGAAACCCTTTTTCTTCCAATAGGAAGAAGCAAACTAAGCTCTTGTCAAGATGCTAGCAGAAGTGGGAAAAGTGCTAAAAAAGTCCTAAACCTTTTGCATTAGTGCTAATTTAGTCTTAAACCTTTTTTTGGTGTCAATTCAGTCCTAAACCTTTTGCATTGGTGCCAATTTAGTCCTAAACCTTTTTTTGGTGCCAATTAAATCCTAAACCTTTTAAATCGATGTTAATTAAGTCCTAAACCTTTTGTTTTTGTGTCAATTTAGTCCTTTCGGTCAATTTTGACTTGAATTTGCTGACGTGGACGCCTACCGGCCGGCGGCCAGTCACCGGCGCCGACGTAGCACTAACATGGACAGCTTTAATAATATTTTAATATTTTTAAATATTTTTATTTTTCCTTTTTTTTTTTTTTTTTTTCTTTTTTTTCCACTTTTTTTTTGGTTTGCCCTCCTTCCTTACGGTTTGCCCCCAAAGTCGGTAACGCCAAAACGACCTCGCAAGCTCGACCTCATCCGGCACGCCCTTTGGGCCGGGGCCAGCCTGGGCCCCGCCCGAGCCTCACCACGGAGGGAGGGTCAAGCCCACCCGCCCTCGAGGCTTGAGCCTCACCTTGGTCGAGGGCCACCGCCTCACCATGGGCCATGGTCACTGAGTTCGACAAGCCTCACCCGACCAAAGGAGAGGCCAGCCCTCCCTCCACCGCCCTCACCGAACCCGGCCTCAGGGAAGGAGGGTGAACCAAAAAAAAGTGGAAAAAAAATAAAAAAAAATAAAAATTCAAAAAAATAGTAAAATATTATTAAAGTTGTTCACGTCGACGCCGGTGATCGATCGCCGGTCGGCAGGCATCCATGTCAGTAAATTCCAGTCAAAATTGACCTGAAGAACTAAATTGGCACAAAAACAAAAGGTTTAGGACTGAATTGGCAACAATTTAAAAGGTTTAGGACTTAATTGGCACCAAAAAAAGGTTTAGGACTAAATTAACACCAATGCAAAAGATTTAGGACTGAATTGGCACAAAAAAAAGGTTTAGGATTAAATTGGCACTAATACAAAAGGTTTAGGACTTTTTTGGCACTTTTCCCTAGCAAAAGTCCTTCTAATATTCGATCTTGCCGTATGAATGTATTGTGCAGTGCATAAGATCCTTGTTTAAAGCAATGTTTAGATTACTCGCAAGAGAATTTGGCATCACAAAATTATTATTTTCAATTCGACAGTCAACAAGATAGACGTGGGATCCGATGATTTTGAAGATTGTGGTCCGATATTTTTTTTCTTCCTTATTTTGAAAATCTCTAGAACTTTAGATGCTATTTTGAATGTTTGGGGATATGATTCATTTTCTTAAGTAATTACCTGAATAGGTCAAAAGTTATGTCATTAGAATTTTGGTGCTGTGTCTTTGCTCATGAGTTTCCTAGTCTAGGCACTAGGGTTTCCACAAATATAAAAATTTTGAAAATTGAGCTTTGTCTCTATTGTTGCTTTTCATCCTCCTGCAACATGAGTGGATTTTTGGCAAGATCTACGTTCATGTATCTTCGTTTTAACCAAGTCAACTGGTATCAAAGTAAGTTTGCCAGTCGTAAGATCAAATCCGAGGCAACACACGTACAAAAGCTCGGACACAGCATGTGGCAACAAGGTTTTTCTTAGAAATCGTGAGGCTTCACGAGTTTCCAAATCCATACATTTGATCGTGACACCGAGTATCTCTGTTTGTTTCTGATAGATCAATGATGGTGTTCTTTTGGGTCGACTCATAATCATAGTAGCACGATACATCAACAAAAGACTGAGGTTGTTTAGGCTGAACCTCGGGGAATTTGATTCGAAGCATTCGTGGAGACAAGCAGAAGAAGTAGGAATCTGCTATGGTTGAGGCAATAATGTTCGCAATTCATTCAGCGATAGTAAACCTTTCACCTTCACTTCCTAAACATTTTTGTGGTCATGCATATTGCCCGGATGAGGAGATGTTATATCTTGAAGTTGGACCCAACTCAAGAGTGAGTTTTTCCCCAGCGGAGGTGTTTGGTGCGGACGTTGTTACTAATGACTTTATACAGAGATCGAACGAGCAGGAATTGATGGGGCGAGCCACGAACCAAAATTCGCGTGTTCTTCAGTCAACGAGCCATTTTTTTTCTCATCAAGGGAAGTGGCGAAACTAGAACTAATCCGAATCACGTTTGAAGTTGTTTCCCGCCTTAAAATCCACCGGTTCATGAGTTTCAGGATCATGTTCTATTTTTGGCCTACTTAATTAATTATTGCCAGACCATTTGCTTTTACTTGTGAATTTTGGATTCTCTTATCAATCTTATCAATTAGGGCTAATTACGAACTGTTTAGGGTTTTGTTTTGAGCGATTGAGAAATTTCTCGATTTTTGAGCAAGTTTGCATGTTTTAAGGTGAGATGGTAAATAGAATTAGAAATTTGTTTGGCGTGAATTGGGATTGAAGAGACATATTCTTCTACAAAGCGAATTTTGTTTAAAAAAAAGTCCGGCTCGATAATTCCCTTCAAGAGATATTTTTCTCCAATATTTTTCTTCCATTAGCCCATAGCAGAAAATCTTTGGATGAAAAAAAAATTGGGTTAAATGGATTGCCCTTATTCAAATGAAGGTATCATTGTTTTTTGTCAGCAAAATATAAACAAATGAAAAAATAAGATTTTATAATAGTATTTATTCTACTTTAAAACGAAAAAGTAAAAATAATTAATTAAGCTCATGCACAGTACAAGCTGATTTAGTGTGTTGGGGAGGTGTAGCAGATATTCAATACATTCACCCGAGGAAATTTTTAAGAGAGAGCCTAAGTCAGAATTTCGCAACATATTTAGTTGAGCACCTCCATTCAAAAATTCAAACCAATGAGTTATAAGCCAACTTAAATATATTATTAGTTACTCTATCTTACATTACATCCATGACGTGAAACTTTTTTCTATCGAACACTCCCTCTCCCTCACGTGTGAGTCTCTTGCATTAAGGCCGCCTCCTCTTGATCCGGGTGTTCTTTCTACACTAATATTATCACAACTTGAGTATCCATCTTAGCCCAACCAACTTTTGGCAAATGTTGGCAAAAGTTGTCGTGGACAACATCAACCCTTCGAACTCCACCTCAATAGCCTTTGGCACGACTAAAAGCTTTATGGGAAGTGGGGAAACGCCTTACCTGCCTCAATTAAGGAGTCACATCCGAGATTCCATCCTTAAGATATTCATCATACACCAATCAACAAAAATCAGGTCGGGCCCACCCCTAAATTATCAGGAGATCAATGAAATGGAGCACAAATTTGAATCTGACAACCTATGCAATTTAACCCACATTCACTAAAAAAATTTAAACTAATGAGTTAGGTACCGATTATGACATATTAACTACTCAATCTTACATTGCATCCCTTATCCATATTTCTTTCGCTTAACATCCTCACAAGCACACCTCAATATGGAGGAGCACATCATAGTATCATTTGACGAAGGACTAGAATATCCGAAAGATATTCCTTTTTCAGCCTGTAATAACAAAAAAACCAAATTTCCAAAATAATTAACACTCCGGTATCAACGTCCGACGAAATTCATTCCGCAAATGAATTAAACCAAACCATAATGCTCATTTCCTCCCTCTTTTTGCGTTTGGAGAGGTGTGATCTATGTGCCCCACGTTGCATCGGTTTCATCCTTTAAATATTGTTCCCTTTTGCGTAGATATCTGGCAACAATCTTTTGGATTTTAGTGGTGGAATCACCTGTTGTTTACAATGTTACTCAAAAGCTCCTTTCTAAAAAGTCAACTAGAAGTTTAATATATATACCAACTCACGAGGAAAATTAGCACATCTTGAGGAGTCTTTTAACTCTCATGACATCATTTTCACGGTCTTTTGGCTAAACGGTAAGTGATTATTGATAAGAGTACACAATATACAAAGGAAATGTACCACCCGCCTGAGTGGCGCTGCTGGAACGCGCACTCTTCCTCTCACAAAAAGTTGAGTGTTCGAATCCCGGGCGCCGCAAAGTGACTTAACCGATGGCACGTGTGCGGTGGCTGGCACGTGTCGCCCTCAGGGTTTACTCCCCGGCTATCGGCAGTGCGGGAGTTCCCTGGGTTATAAAAAAATGTATATATACAAAGGAAATGTATAATAATTTGTGGACAAATATTAATATTTCAAGATTTGAAGTCTGTTTAGGAAGGTCGTTGTTGGATAAAATATATTGATATCGAGATATGTGACATGTTAAATAAAATCATTAGCTTACTCATTTGTCCAAAGATTCGATGTTTGTAAAATTAGTAATTAAGGACATTGTGGAAAGAAAATAGAGATTGAGATCTCCTAAAAAGTAGGAAGTCTTCTTTACTTTATACGATAGTATAGATAGAAAAAAAGAACATGGAGATTCTAGGACCAATTTAGAAAGTTGGTTTAGAGAGTAATTTGCCAAGCTCCTCTTGGTGCGTGCACCTCACTTCCAATACTCAACTGCAATTTGTTACTTCACTTATTAAATTAATTTCGTAAATGTTTTTCACTATTCTTGGTAGTTCTACTGTTAAGGAAAATTCCAATAGATTTTGAAGTTGACAAAACTGTCCATGAGTGTTTTGTAAGTCTGATAAATGCTTTGAAGTATTTTGATTCAGGAAGTTATTTTTGGAAGAAAAGCATATGTCAATCTTGATCTAGTTCATGTTCAGATTGTAAAAGAACTTCAAACAAAAGAGATTCAGACTCAAAACGAGAAGTTTAGACTCAGAACAAGAAGTTCAGACTCAGAATGAGAAAGTTCAGACGCAGAATTTATTCAAACGCTAAAATTATTCAGACGCTGAATTATTCAGGCGCTGAATTTATTCAGACGCTGACGCTAAAAATATTCAGTACGCAGAACTCAGAACGAAAAATAACAGCTAGTGATCTGGCATGGATTTCACAGAAGGAAAGTTTTGATTGTATCAATCTCAATCAAATGGATTGACAATCAAACATTTCGACAAGTATGCATTACAACGGACAAAGCTCTACTTATGGAAATCAAGATTCTGATTGTATGGGCAACCAGAATCAACGGGATTCAGATTTTATCAACCAACGACTACTCAATCCATTTTATGCAAATCTGTCCAAAGGTGAATATTGGAAGATGATCCTCTGAAGACTGTCCAACGGCTAGTTTGGAAGTGGAGGAGTATAAAAGGAGATCAACGAGGAATGCAGAAGGTAGAGAACGAAATCAAGAATCAACAAGTCCAAAGTCTGAGCATACTCCGATTCAATCTCTTGTCTTTCGTGAGCTTAAACGTGTAATCATTTGAGAGGTGTAGACAGTGTTATAAGTGTGTGCTTAGGTGTGAGATAGTGTGATCTATCGGCTTGGTATAAGCAGCACCAACTTCGGAGAGAAGTGCTTGGGTTTAAGCGGCACAACTTGCTGTAACTTCTCATTGATTTGATTAGTGGAATCCAGTCAGTAGGCTTGTCAGTGTGGGAGAGTGGATGTAGGCTTAATCTAAACCGAACCACTATAATTATTTGTGTGCAATTTTCTCCATCTCTAATCTCTTATTATATTGTTTATACTGTTTACAAGAACATTTGTCACAAAGTCTTATCAAGAATCTGCTTGTTGTTCAGATTTTGTTCTTGATCTTTTACTTCCGCTTTAAATTGGTAAAGAATTTATTTAGATCACCTATTCACCCTCCCTCTAGATGATCCTTGCTAGCTACATCATCTACTACAAATGCAATAGAGTTAGAGGAAGATATCGACATCAAACTTTTGCACAAGAGTTCTAAATGAAGGGCAACTGATTAATTTTTGTATGATGGATTCATCATACTTGGGATTATTTTGAAGATTCACCTCCTCTTTTCTAGATGTTTCTTGGGGGAGTGAACCACTAATCTTTAGAATAATGTAAGGGTGGTGAACCACTTATATCTAGAATGAATTAAGGGGGTGAACCACTTATTTCTAAAAAGAACAAGGGGAGGTAAACCACAATCTTAAAAATGAACAAGGGGAGTGAACCACTAATCTTTAGATTCACCTCCTCTTCTGTGTTTGTGTGCTTGGCACCCATTTTAGTGTGTGTAAGTTCTCCCAACCAATATCATAGAGAGTGCTTCTATTTTAAAAAAAGTGTTTTCTTCGATTTTGCTCCTCATCTTTCTCAACAACTGATATCGGAGTTTTTACTGTGTGCACCCAACAAATTAAATTATTTATTTTTCATATTCTAAATTTGGATTTAAATATTCCGCATACCATAAATATACAAATCTATTGTCTCAAATAATAAAATCTAAAAAAAAAGTCTCTTACTTTATACATCTTAAACATCTTTTCATATTTTTTTCTGCTGTTTGTTTGTGTATTTTATTTGTCTAGCTAGTTCCTAGAAAAGTCTCATAAAAATACTAAAACTCCCTCCTCATTTTTCACTCAAAAATCACTTTGCATCTCCTATTTTAAAATTCCTAATTTGCATTGTCGAGCTACTAGATGAAATGACTAAATTACCCTTAAGTATTTTCAATAAAAAGAATTTTAATCCTTAAAAAGTGCCTACCTCACTCGACCACCATATGCAGCTGGTGGCCACTACACCTCCACGTCCAAGCTCCAACCACTATCGTCCGCATCGCTACGTCCCTCCCTCCTCTCTCGCGAGAGAGCTTGGGCTATTGCCGTGGGTTGGAATGGAGGAGGTGAGTAACCCAAAGGCCGCGATGGTGGCCGGTGACACGAAGGAACTATTGGTGGTCAAGCTAAGATTAGGATCAAGACTTTGTGAATAAGGGTTTCTCGGTAGACGGAGGCAAAGAGCATTAAGGGTACTTTTGAAAAGTAAATGGTAATTTCTTTTACAAGGCTATAATAGTAAGTGTAAAAATGAACTGCGCCTTCCAAAATTGAAGGTTTCATATGTGATGCGAGGTTTGATGTAAGGTGAAGATGGTCTTTTGTGGTTATTTGCAAGGTTTCGACTTTCATAGATGAGATCTAAAATAGAACAGTTAATCTAGGGCGGCGCTATTTTCATCCCTTATATGACTAAATCCACCCAATTTATACTACAAAGATAAAATCGCTCTCGATTATTCAATTGCAATTTAAAGTGATGGGTCTATTCTTTTTTTTCTATATTTTCTATTTCTGTTCAAGATCTAGTTGCCATAATTAAGCATTTTCACATTTTTTTAGTGTACTAACAATTTTTTTAGTGTATTCTTAGATAATCCTATAACGTTTTGCATGGTCTATGTAAAAGTATCTCGCAATTGTGAGGAAAAAAGAAAAATTCTTTGATATGGTAAAAAAAAATTAAAAGTCACTTCTTCATCATTGCTCTTATATCAATTTATCCATTGTTTGTCCCTCTTATCTCAAAAGCTCACTTTCTTGGTGAGTTTTAATTTTTTAATGTCATTAGTCCAAAATATATATATCAAGTCTCTCTGTTTACTATATTACAATTTTTTTAATCTTTTTTCCTTACTTTTGGCGAGATATTTCTACATAGAGCATGTAAGACATTACAGGAATATCTAGGAATACACTAAAAACATTATGCACAATAAAGCATCTTGATATTTTTCCATAAACACTTCATAAATGGTATAAATTTTTGTCAATCCAAAATAATGAAATTTCACTGGCATATCCAAAAGAAAATTTTTATTGCATGCTCTATTTTGATTTAATTAAATTTCATTTTTTTCAAGTTTCATGTTAGAGGATGTTCCCGTGATCTTATTTCGGAGTATCTGCAAAGAGGGTTTTTTTTTCCTTCATCCAATCATCTCATTATATATGTGTATATAAAAGAAAACTGGTGAAAAGGTGTTTGATGGTGATATGCACAACTAAAGTGAAAATTTATAAACAAGTGATCATGTTAAAAAATTTCTATGTTAATTTTTTTTTTCTAGATTATACTTGACACTTATTTATAAATTCTCTCAACAACGTAGAAACGAACTAGGTTTCTTGAAAATTTCTCTTTTCAAAAAACTAATTTTTATGGAAGTAAAATCTAACAATAAAAAAAAATAGTGCCTTTAATAAACATGGGATACCTACGATAAATAAAAACTAAACATGTGAAATTATTAATTATAGTAACTAAGATCCTGCATATAAATAGAAAAATTATATAAAAAAAGAGAAGTAATTAAATGCGGGGTCACCACATTAAACTGAAATTTAATGATTGAGGGTAATTTTATATTTTTAATGAAAATTGGGTGGATTTAGTCATGTAGGGAGTGGAACTGTCGTCTTTTTTTTTGGTTATTGCCAAAGTTGATCTGAGCAGTTGGATCCTATGACACAACTTGCATAATTCAACGGTCGATGATTTGACACATCCTGGGTTTCACGGTACGCTGAAAGCACACGAGTATTGCCCTCCAGAATGAGGACAGGAAGTCCGAGTCAGCAGCGGCTCCCATGTACATGCGCGCGATGATGTCGGCCACAGACATTTCACGCAAGATAAGCTTCTAGGACCAGAATATCCCAAATAAAACAATATAAATTCTATACTTTTCTTGGTCAAAATGCAAAAAAAAAAAAAAAAAAGCACGATATTATAATTGTAAAACAAGAAAATCTGGGGGAAAAAACCCATCAGAACGAAACAAATCAGGCGAAGAAAGGCCCGAAATAAAAAAAATAAAAAAAAACCAGTTGATATGCCCACCGGTTTCACAAAACCCTTCCTGAAAGCTAACCCATAGATAGGGTTCCTCTCTGGTGCTGACATGTGGGCGAGGCGAGGCAGGGGATAAGCCGAATGTGTAAGAGAATCTGCCAACGAAGGTTGCCGAGATTTTCCCAGCAGAAAAACGAAAGCTTTTGGGGCATTTTCCTGGCCAGAGAAAAAGGGAGGGAGAAATTTTTGGTTGCGTCCCACGTTCTTGGAATGGCCAGGGAAGCATTTTGATCCATCGAAACTCAATCTGCTCTCGCTGCAACGTCTTCCATTCATTTTGTTTATCTCGTTGCATGTAAGTAATATCCTTAAAAAAAACTGTCCTTCTCTGGCCCCTGTTGGGTGTGCCCAAGTCACCAACCCACCTTCTCATTGCCACCACCAGATCTTGGAAAATATAACTCCTTGAATTTTCTTTTAAATTATTGTTCTTATTTATACTTCATTGATTACATGGCAGTCACCCATATTTTCTTCACAAACCAGCATACACCAACCAGCCTAGCACCCCCCACCCCATTTCAGCCATGGAATGACGAGAAGGACGGCAGCTTGAAAGCATTCGTGCACAACCCCGTTTTGATTCGTTCAGCTGAACGTAAACCCAGTTGCTTCGTTCTCGTTTCCATTTCAAATTTGCGGAGAACATGGAACGTGCGAGGCGGTTGGCGAACCGGGCAATCCTCAGACGCCTGGTTTCCGAATCGAAGCAATACCGGCACGACGAATCTTTGTTAAGCTCTTCGTCACCTGTAATATTCGCCCCTTCGAGGTATGTCTCGTCATTGGTTCCTCATGGTTCGATGTCCAGGAGTTCTAGATCAGACATGTTGGTGGGTAGGCACGTCTCATCCAGTAGTACTAGTTATGGTGGTGTTGGGTCTCAAGCTAGATCAATCTCTGTTGAGGCATTGAAACCGAATGACACCTTCCCTCGCCGCCACAATTCGGCGACGCCCGAGGAGAAAGCGAAAATGGCAGAGTTCTGTGGGTTCAATAATGTTGATTCTCTCATTGATGCTACTGTGCCTAAATCGATCCGTTTGGATTCGATGACGTTTTCTAAGTTCGATGAAGGGCTTACAGAGAGTCAAATGATTGCGCACATGAAGAACTTGGAGTCGAAAAATAAAATTTTTAAGTCATATATTGGGATGGGGTACTATAACACCTTTGTTCCTCCTGTTATATTGAGGAACATTATGGAGAATCCGGCTTGGTACACGCAGTACACACCTTACCAAGCTGAGATATCTCAAGGGCGTCTAGAGTCCTTGCTTAACTTCCAGACATTGATCACAGACCTCACTGGATTACCAATGTCGAATGCTTCATTGCTTGATGAGGGGACTGCTGCTGCAGAAGCAATGGCGATGTGTAACAACATTCTAAAGGGAAAGAAGAAAACTTTCATCATTGCCAGCAACTGTCACCCCCAAACAATTGATATCTGTAAGACTAGGGCTGATGGGTTCGACCTCAAAGTAGTTACTGCCGATCTGAAGGACATCAACTACAAGTCGGGAGATGTTTGTGGCGTTCTGGTTCAGTACCCTGGTACCGAAGGAGAAGTGTTGGATTATGCAGAGTTTGTGAAGAATGCGCAAGCTCATGGGGTTAAAGTGGTTATGGCGAGCGACCTGTTAGCTCTGACCATGTTAAAGCCTCCTGGTGAATTTGGGGCTGATATTGTTGTGGGTTCAGCCCAAAGATTTGGTGTACCAATGGGATATGGAGGTCCTCATGCTGCATTTTTGGCCACTTCTCAAGAGTACAAGAGACTGATGCCAGGGAGGATTATAGGTGTTAGTGTTGATTCTTCTGGAAAACCTGCTCTGCGTATGGCGATGCAAACTAGAGAGCAACATATCCGCAGAGACAAGGCTACTAGCAACATCTGTACTGCTCAGGTATGATATCTTTCACACCGTAGAATGTCTGTGCTCTTGCTCTTGAATCTTACAGTGGAGCTTTTGAGTTTAAGGAAATAATAAAAAGTTTGTTTGTCTAAGATTTATTGCAAGGCTTGCTGGATAGCTTGCAGTTTTGGTTTCAGATGCACAGCTTAAAGAGTGGCTCTTTTTTATGAAGTTAACTTTGCCTTCTCTGATTAATTTTCATTCTCTCTAGGCATTGCTTGCAAACATGGCTGCTATGTATGCTGTTTATCATGGTCCCGAAGGCCTCAAGATCATTGCTCAGCGAGTCCATGGTTTAGCAGGAGCATTCGCTCTAGGTCTAAAGAAACTTGGGGTTGCAGTTCAGGAGCTTCCTTTCTTCGACACTGTGAAGATTAAGTGTGCTGATGCCAATGCAATTGCTGATGCTGCTTACAAGAATGAGATCAATTTGAGGATTGTAGATAAGCACACTGTGAGTATCTTTCTTTTGCTGTAACCTTCCAGAGCAATGTGCTGTACTTCCTTGCGAGATTTGATTGGAGTTCCGTTGTATTTCAGATCACTGTTGCATTTGATGAGACCACCACCTTGGATGATGTTGATAAGCTTTTCAAAGTTTTTGCTTGCGGCAAGCCTGTGAGTAATTTGTCAAACTTTTGTGCTGACAGCTGAATAGGTTAGGTTATTTTTCTTTCTTTTCGTCTTGATTATTCCTCGTTTCCTTATCCACATTTTCTTGCAGGTCCCCTTTAGCGCTGCATCTCTTGCACCAGAGGTTCAGACTGCAGTCCCATCCGGGCTGATCCGAGAGAGTCCTATCCTGACCCATTCGATTTTTAACACGTATGAACATTTTCATGTAGTATGCACAACTTGTGGCTAGTGACTTTAAGCCATTCTGACTGTTATATCTTCTCTACATTAGGTACCGCACAGAGCATGAGTTGCTTAGATATATCCACAGATTACAATCAAAGGATCTCTCCCTGTGCCACAGTATGATTCCATTGGGATCTTGTACAATGAAATTGAATGCTACCACTGAGATGATGCCGGTGACTTGGCCTGGATTCACTGACATTCACCCTTTTGCCCCGACTGAGCAAGCTCAAGGCTATCAGGTACTTATCATGTAAATACATTAGTCAGGCAGAAGTTTACAGCGTTCTCAAAATGTATTGATTCTCTTTCCAAAAATTCATTGCAATTCATTTTTTTGTTTTCTTAAGGAAATGTTCACAGATTTAGGTGACCTGCTCTGTGCGATCACTGGGTTTGATTCTTTCTCCTTGCAACCTAATGCTGGTGCTGCTGGAGAGTACGCAGGGCTCATGGTCATCCGTGCATATCACATGGTATTGCCTCGTCATCACTGTGCCGGTTTCTTCTTCATTGTCAAGCAGATTGCAGGTGCTAGCCTTGAAATAATTAATTATGACTAGGAGAATTATTCTTGAATAAGGTGAAAATTTTCCTATTGCCCCCTTTGAACTCTCTTTACCAATATAAGAGTCATTTACACATTCTATCTCGGACATGCTTAGACCTAGAGCGTAAGCCTTAAAGTTATTAACATGCATTGTTGGCCGGTGATTGATAATACAAATTTAAGTTTAGGGGACTCTCTTTTCTTCAATTCTAGTCAAGGAAAGAGAATCAGTCTGATTTCTGGGAAAAAATGCTGGTTCTTTGATATGGTGAAAACTTTATTGAAGGCATTTAGCTAATCTTTTTTGAAATATCATTTTCCTTAGACTGAGCCTGTGAGATTCTCCAAACTGTTCTACTTCTGTTAAAGCTCATCAGCTTTTGGAGTAGCAGACATACTGTGCTGCCATATATAGGGGAACACATACAGGGCAACCTGAGGCTAAAGATATTCCTTTTTAAAAGTGCCCGAGGATTATATTCTCTGCCTTTTAACCTCTGCTTATGCATATTCTTCCAACCTTCATCCGTGCCCCTTCGAATTATTCCTTTCGTAAACAATAAGGCTTATTTATATGTAGATTGAGCTTATATCAAGGTGTTGAATGGATGTTGCAGGCAAGAGGCGACCATCACCGTGATGTGTGTATTATACCTGTCTCAGCTCATGGGACAAATCCAGCAAGTGCTGCGATGTGTGGCATGAAAATAGTTGCTGTAGGAACTGATGCCAAGGGCAATATCAACATTGAACAGTTGAGGAAGGCTGCTGAAGCAAATAGGGATAACTTGTCAGCCCTTATGGTGAGGATTTTTCATGCGAAATGAAACTTCTCTTCTTTTTGTTCTTTTCTGTAATCATCAAATGGTTCATCTGGTGACCTTATTTTTAACGCAAGTGGTTTTTTAAAAATTCAGGTTACTTATCCTTCCACTCATGGTGTGTATGAGGAAGGCATTGATGAGATTTGTAAAATTATTCATGACAATGGAGGTCAAGTGTACATGGATGGGGCTAACATGAACGCACAGGTGCTTTCTCTTCTTTTTACATAACTTAAAATTTTCATGGTCGACAGTTTGCTCTCCTTTTATGCGTTTATCATCTCCCAATAATTTCCAGGCTTAGGGATGGAAGCTTCTCTCTTTGTGCATATGATTTCTCTCCCTTTTGGCTGTTGGCATCATTCATAATGCACTCTCTCAAATTCTAGACAAATGCTTGCAGGTGGGTTTGACAAACCCCGGTTTTATTGGAGCTGATGTTTGCCATCTCAACCTGCACAAGACATTCTGCATTCCTCATGGAGGTGGTGGTCCTGGGATGGGCCCTATTGGCGTAAAGAAACACCTGGCACCATTTTTGCCTTCACATCCTGTTGTAGGTTTCTGTTTGGATACTCAATTTTAGTATCCCACTCAAGCGTGTGACGAGGGCCAATTCATATTTGTTTTTTGTCTACCTTTTCATATTTGTAGGTACCAACAGGTGGTATACCCGCCCCAGACCAGACCAACCCACTTGGCACAATTTCTGCTGCACCATGGGGCTCTGCATTAATCTTACCAATCTCCTACACTTACATTGCCATGATGGGATCTAAGGGTCTTACTGAAGCATCAAAGATTGCTATTTTAAATGCAAACTATATGGCAAAGCGCTTGGAGGTTCCTTCTTCTCCCTTAATTATCTAAATTGACTTCCATATCATTTCATCCTCGGGAAAAAGCTGTATAACAGTATCTGTTTGTATTAATTATTGTTAATTACCAATTTCATATTCATTTAAGATTTTGTCATTCAGAGTTACTACCCGGTATTGTTCCGTGGAGTCAATGGAACAGTTGCTCATGAGTTCATTGTTGACCTAAGAGGCTTTAAGGTAGTCCTCTGCCCTATAATTGTTACCATCTATTGCCAGTTTGATTAGTTTTTTCTACATATAACTATTTTTTTTTTGTTTCAGAATACTGCTGGAATTGAGCCTGAAGATGTCGCCAAACGTCTTATGGACTATGGATTCCATGCGCCAACCATGTCATGGCCCGTACCTGGCACACTCATGATTGAACCCACTGAAAGTGAAAGCAAGGTATTTGCAGCGTTAATTGTTTTTATCCTCTTTGTAAAAGGCTTAGTTAGTGCATAATGCAAATGAATCTTCTCCGTTCTTCAGGCTGAGTTGGACAGATTTTGTGATGCTATGATCTCGATTAGGGAAGAAATTGCAGAGATCGAAAAGGGCAAAGCTGATATCCACAATAATGTCTTGAAGGTGAGATTCTCTTACTTTGCATCAATCTAGGCATATATAATGTATGTGGTATAAAGCCAGGTCTATCTATCAAATCACACTTAGAATAATACTGTAAGGATGTTCATGAAAATCGAGAAATAGACCTGAAAAATGAAAAATGCAGGGAGCCCCTCATCCACCATCATTGCTCATGGGAGATGCATGGACCAAGCCATATTCTCGCGACTATGCAGCTTTCCCTGCTTCCTGGCTCCGTACTTCCAAGTTCTGGCCAAGTACAGGTATATATGGGAATAAAACATTCGTATTTATTGATGATATTTGACATGGTTAAGTAAGTCAGCATTGTCCTTATGAACCATTTTTCTTTGTGATTAGCATATATCAACTTGCTCAATAGGCAGAATTAAATTTTTTATAAGTTGAACAGTCATGACTAAGCAGCAAGAAATGCTGAAGTTTGCACTTTTCCCATTTTGGGTCTCTAAATGAACGTGCAATGGATAGTCGATGTTGCCAGAGATACTACCCATAATAGGGTGCTTTGATGCCATAATCTCTTGCTTATGGACCGTTTGATCCTGTGATGACCCAAAAGTTCCTATAGATTGAACTTCGCCTGTTTATATTTCCTGCCTAGCAGTTTAAACTTATATACTAAGAAATTTCTCAATCCCCAGGCTAAACTATAGATCTTAATTCAGTTTTTCTTATGTTCATCTTAGCTCCGTAGTTAATACTCCTTGTAGATCACCTTGTGATTAGGACTTGGACAAGATTGGTTTCTAAATATTGACTCATACTTATAATCAGCATTTTTCCTGCATCTTGTTGTAAGAGATCTTGTTATTTATACTGCAGGACGTGTTGACAATGTCTATGGAGACCGCAACCTTGTCTGCACCCTCCTCCCAGCATCACATTACACCGAAGAGCAGGCTGCAGCCACTGCCTAGAAACTCGGCCCTCGTGTGCAGTCTGCAAAATTTCTTTGAAACCCAGAAAAGCCAGGTTGAAAAGGCTAAAAAGCCAGACAAAAAAAAAAAAAAAAAAAAGGATTCCTTGTATATAAACTTCTCATGCCCTCATCTGCTTCTACTTCTATTTAGTTGTTATTGATGGCGATGATGATGATGATGATTCGATACATTCTCAATAACAGTCGTTGCTACTTGTAAGTTAAGCTTTCTGCTGTACACGGTCTTCCTCTCTCTAACCCCTATATTGCATTTGGCTGTGTCAATGATCTAAATGTCCATGTAAGCAGATGCAAGAAGACCAATGAAGTAGAATCTCCTTAGCAGGACCTGGTAGCAATATGATTTAAGTTTCCGAGGGCACTAATGGTCATGTTTACTGATATTCAAGCTTAATCAATTATGCATATTTTTGTCATCCATTATCTTAGCTTGAGTTCTGTAGACGCAGCACATTCTGGGGGAAGAAAAGCTGTTTTCGTCTATCAGCTTAACGGGGAGATTGCCTAAATATTTCTCCTTCTGTTGCCTTTTCTTTTATGGCCTGAAATAGATCTCTTCTATTTGGCCTGAAACCTTTGAATGCATATCCAGGTTCCTATAACATTGGACTTATTGCCAAAGAAAAAGTACAAACCCAGAGTCTCTAGAGTGAAGTGCATGAGGGACAGGGATAGCTAGTATTGCACTTCAAGCTCAACGCCAGTGAGTGGCTCTGGCTGCCTAGGGAAGTTCACCGTCAGAGCAATCACAACGAGAAGTAGCGCACTATGAAGCAATTCTCTAATCGTTCTGCATCAGTGTTCTTAAATGCTGATGAAGAGGAATTGAAGCGAAAGATAAATTAGAGTTTACCAGGTTCGATGCATGATGGGACCAGTCCAAGAAAAACTAATCAGACTCTTATCTCTGGAACAATGCTAGGAGCATTAGGACTGATCTACAAATTTAATATATTAAGTCATATGACAGACGCTTATTAGATGTTAAATATAACTCATTTATAATTTGCTACAATGCAAATTTTGTCCAAAGGTCTTAATATACCCAGCATCACTCGATCTTCTAATAAATATTCCGGTCTATGTTTGGATTACGGCCATTGGTTAAATAGTCCTTATATGCATATTCAATCATTTTAATACCATTCTATTACAAGATCATTTTTCGAGCTTAGTGGAGAAAAAGTAAAGTGAAATTTCAGACAACAGGAGTTGGCTGACTTCCATTGGCACAAATTTACCAATAAATTATGAACTTCTCATGCAAAACCCAGCAAGAAATGCATTGCCATCCGGATTAATGGCTCTTGAGTTTTCTTACCAACCGATAAATCGACACACCACCATTAAACTGGCTCAGCTATTTCTCTCCTTGGCACTTCAAAGGGATCAGAAAAGAATTTTGATCATCATCATCTTTTGTGAAAATTTTGAGTACTGTTACAACTTTTGCTCGTTCCTTTTCATTATCTATTTGTTCCGGTGAATGTAATGGTCATTGGAAGATGCTAGGGTACGTTCAGTAACTTGCCAAATAGTGACTAATTATATTCTTTTGTTCTTGGAAACAAAAAAAAAAAAAAAAAAAAAAACCCATTTGCTAAATTTTTTGTTTAATCAATTTTTGAACAAAATCAAGAAACAAAAATAAGTTATTTCTTGATTCTAGGAACAAGAATTAGAAATAAAAAAAAATTTTTTTTTCTTTTTCTTCTTTCCTTCTTGGCTGTGGCTAGTTCTTCTTTCCTAGCCTATGGCTGGTCGCTGGCCAACCGGCCACGGCCGGCGACCTAGCCACGGTCGGCGACCCAGCCATGGTCCAGAAGGAAAAAAATAAAAAAAGAAATATTAAAATATTTTAAAATATTTTAAAATATTATTAAAACATTATTAATAAAATGAAATTTTGTCAAACTTCTACTAAACGATTTATTCTTATTTTATTCCGGAATGGAAATTTTGAATTTATTACCAAACGTTTTCAAATCTTTAAAATTATTTTCGAAAAAAAATAAAAAAAATTATTTCTAAGTAAAAATTATATTCAAAAATAGAATGATTAACAAATCCACCCTAATTATGTCAGATCACAAAAGAACACCACCTCCAATTCTTATGAATCTCAAATAGATCAAACCCTCAATTTCAAAGAGAGTACTCAAAACACACAGCACACTAAAAATATCTGCACAGAGCAGCTTATCCAAATCTATGACTGTTAGCAAAACAGACAAACTGGCACGAATCTGACTTCTGACAGAGTCACCCCAGAGCCATGGCGATCACGCTTCACCTCTCATCAAACCAACCTGTACGCCAACCGACCCTCTTCTTTCCCTCCACAAACACACCCACCACACTCATCTCCTTCATCAGAACCTCCAAGCCCTCTCACAGACTCCACCCAAATCAAATCTTCCTCCCAAGGATACCGTCCTCCTCCTTCAGAAATGGCAGCAACACCCCTTCAGGAACGGGGTGCCCTGTTCCATTGGAGCAACAGCCCATCAATGAATACCAAAACCTCTCAACTTCCTTCCCTTTTTCTTGGGCTGCTGGTGACTTTGTTGAGTATTGTTCAAGATTGTTTGTGACGGGTGCTTCTTTCGCACTCTTGGTCGGGTTGCCGGTCGCCTGGCTCGGGGCTCCATCGCCCGAATCTGAGCCGGTGAAGCGGGTTCTGGGTGCGGTTTCAAGTGGGATTGTGGTGGTCACTTTGGCTGTTGTGAGGATGTATCTTGGTTGGGCGTATGTTGGGAATCGCTTGCTCAGTGCCACTGTTGAATGTAAAAGTTGCTCCGTTCTCTCTCCTTTGTATTTCTGTGTCGCGTGAGTAAATTAACGGCAGGAAATTAGGACAAACATCAGAAGACTTATCAATTGACGGAGACTAATTTATCAGCATGGAAGGTGGTGCTCATTGAACAATGAAAAAGCCGGTATCCTTGCTTGAAAGGAGTCGAATCTTTTTTATGGTGAATTTGGGTTGTCTTGTTTCTTTGAAATTTGCTGCAAATGAAGTTTTGTGGCTTCAAGCAAGGACAGTTGGATTCTGTTGGGTGCTTGTTGGTAGCGCTGCTCAAGATAAATGCGGTGTTCTTGTTTACATTTCTTCTTGTAAATGCGCTTTCTTGGCAGTCATGTGCAGGCGTAGTTAGAGTTGTGTTGACATATTAAATTGGTGAACTAATGGTCTATTTGCCTATTTACACTTTCAGATGAAGAGACCGGGTGGTACGACGGCCAGGTAAATGCCCGTTTTTTAATTTAATGTCGATGTCAAGCATTATACTTAATTGTATTGCCATCATGAAATTTTGTTCTTCTCTTTTCTTGAACGGTGTTGTGTTTTAGCCTCCTTCCCTATTTTTCCAATCTCATGATATGCTGAAGGTGCAAATCAGAAGTTCATTCAGGACAAGAAACCTGTTTAAATGGTTTCTGGACCGACTATGATAAAGTAGCGAGTTATACATGGTATTTGTCCTGGATATTAGTATGTCACAGTTGATATGGAACGCAAGTCTTTGCTGATCAAAGACTTTCTGTTCGAAGAGCTGTGTGTGGTTGATTCTTTGTTGTTAATCAGGGTCTATTCGCAGAGACCATGACTTTAGCCTGCTAATGCTGATAGACTCAAAGTGTGAAGTGCGTTAAGCGATAGTGGCTATCTGCTAATTGGAAATAGAATGCAGAACGAAATAGGAGTTCTTTAGCATCGTCGTAAATAGCAAAACCGATCAAATCAGCTTCTTGTGAGAGATCATTGTGTTTTGGCTCTTTGAGGCGAGAGTGCAGTCACCATGAAGTTGAATTGCCGGTCTAGTTGAAGTCATGACTTCTCAATAGTACATCAGGATCAAATGGAGTTGTTTCTCCATCACCAACTTTCATATCCAAAATAGCATTGAGTTGATCAAATTTCTGCTTTTTTAACAGATATGGGTGAAAACAGCAGAAGTCTTGGCTCGTGATAGGCTTCTCGGTTCATTTTCGGTGAGTGTTTATACCGACATTCTGCAGCTCTCTGGTCTTTCTTGCGAATTTTTGAATTTAGTTGCGCACACCTGTGCAACGGTTCAGATTATTCTTATTTGTTAAACTTTTTCGCTTGACGGGGTCGGGCAAATGTGGGGCTACGGTATCTTTGAATTATCAAATATGTTCATATCCTCTTTTCTGTGTGTATCCAAAGATGCATTTGATCAAAAGAATAACAATAAGCGGATCTTATAGTCCGTTAACTTAGAATATGCTGTCATGTTCGATCGCGCAGGTGAAGCCCTTGCTCAGTAAATTGAAGTACACTCTCATGACACTTGCCGTTAGTTTATTCGCATGCGTCTTCCTCCTCATCAACATCGACGAAAGCCAAAAGGCTTCTGACGAGATCCTCGAAGCGAACAGAGAAAGAGCCATACCGGGAGTTTACAGCGACGAGTCGGCCCGGTCGTTTGAACCAGACGCGTTCTGCGGCGAACCCGGCATTCCATGAAGTGTCGATCGATAAGTGTCATTGCTCTTTTTCCAGCTTATTAGCGGTTAGCTTAAAAGCTGCATTACATAACCCCAGATGTGTGTAGATCATGTATGGGGAACCACGGTCTCTGGTAGCATAGAACTGTACATTGTAGACGCTCTGCTGGAATTTATACATTTTACATATTGTTGCCTCCAAGAATTTTCTAGGAAAATGACACAAATTGTCTCTGAATTTTGGCTCAATATGTAATGTGGTCCCTGAACTTTTAATTTGTTCAATGTAGTGCCTAAACTGAAGCGCAATGTATAATGTGGTTCCTGAACTTTTGATACAGGTTCAATTTAGTCTCCAGGGTTATATGAAAATGTTCAATGTTGTCCCTACATTGAACATTTTCATATAGTTTAGGGACTATATTAAATACGTACCAAAAGTCCAAGGACCATATTGAATATTAGGTTAAAGTTTATGGACCACATTGAACAAATTTAAAGTTCGGAGATTATATTGTACATTGAGCTAAAATTTAGGGACCATTTATGTCATCGTCCCAGCATTATCCTTATACGAAGAGAAATAATGGAGCCAAAGAAGACAGAAGATGCACAACTCCAAGAGCAAATGCAGCTGGTGCATGAAAATTTTATTCACGGAAGTGAACAGGGCTTCTTCATTGATGCATCATCAGGAATTTAAGGTTTCCCGGCGAGCGATTTCGAACCGATCGAGGTGTCCGTGATTTACCAAACGAGTTTCGGGGGTCGCTAATGATAGGACAAAAAAAAAGAAAAAACGAAAGTAACCGACATGAGATTAGCAGCACGCTTAAGAAATTATCGTCGGTTTTGGTCCTATGGGAAATTACTGATCACGAAAATACAAATTCATGATCGTCCGTCGGATTCGTAGGATTTTGCGGTGAAGACCGGACGCGTCGCCTACCATCCAATTAATTACGAAGTATCAAAGTTATCGAACGGGGTACATTGAACGAAAAAAAGTTGTGATCACACAATCGAATGCTCCGACGTGGTTAACGATGATCGAACAGCCGTCGAAAACACGTGATGAGAGGATACGACTCGTGCACGTCTCGTTTTCCACCTTGATCTGCTCCGTAAGATTCAATTCACCAGGTCATTCGCGCACGACATCAACGGGAGGAACGGGGACTCACGTGACATCAGAAGTGCTCGTCATCAATGGCTGCTTCCATCCTTCCTTCCATTCCATGGAAAACGCAGAAGCTTCTCCTCGGGTGGCGCGAAAAGACCGTTCGACCCATCATCGTCCTTCTCGTGGCTTTTTCTCCCTTCCAAGTTTCCGACCACAAATTCCCTTGTCCTTCTTCTCCCTCCTCCCGCGCACACGACCAATACATTAACCAATACGATAGGGGAAAATGACCTGAATAATCCCTGAACTTTACCTTGATATACAATACGATCTCTGAATTTTAATTTGTTCAATGTGATTCGTGAACTATAACCCAATGCGTAATGCGATATCTGAATTTTTTATACATATTTAATTTAATCTCTGAACTATTTGAAAATGTTCAATATAATCTTTGAATGTAGTATTTCCATTAATTCAATATCAGTGACTACATTAAACATTTTCATATAGATCGAGGGTTATATTAAACATGTACCAAGAATTTAGCAATCATATTTAACAAATCAAAAGTTCATGAACTATATTGAATATCGGGCCAAAATTCAAAGATCACATTGAATAAATTAAAATTTTAAAAATCACATTTGCCTTTGGACCAAAACCTAAAGGCCATTTGTGTCATTTGTGTCATTATCCGTTCCAAGTTCCAACCACAAATTCCTTTGTCCTTCTCCCTCCTCCCTCCTGCGCTGCACAAGACCAATATATTAATCTATGCAAAAGAACTGCCTATAGCAGCAGGCGCCGGGGGAGCATGTATAAGTGTGTCCAAAGGGGGACCCACTTTTTTTTTTTTTTTGATAATCTGGATTCTCATACTGGCCGCACTACAAGAATCCAACCGGCTAGACACTAATCGAAAGAGAACTAATCAAATCCACATATTAACATCCATGTCAGTCAAGAATGTGATAAGGTGAAGTATGGAGGGACTCGAATTTGAGATAAGTCACCCATAATCTCAAAGCCCTTACCACTCTCCAAAGAGGGGCCCCACTTTGGGCGCTGAAATACCAAAAAGAGCCCCGGGTTCATGCACCTTCCCCAACTTCTCTCCGGTCCGTTCCTCTTTCGAGAATTGAATACGGGAGACGTCCTCCATTAATTAAACCCCCCAGCTGGTTCCGGATTTTCTTGGAAATTTGGCAAGTTTTGTCCATGGTTTTAATGGGTTCTTGCTCGTCCTTGGTGAAATCTCCCCAAGGTGAGGGACTCGTCCTTTTTCATCTCGTTCTCGGGGGAAGACGTGAACGGCCTCACCATCATCGCCTTTGACGGGCGAGAAGAGTAGCTCACCGCCATTTTCTTGTAAGCAGTTCTTTTCAAGATTCTTGGGTTTGATTTCATTCTGTGAGGACTTGTGCTAATTCTTTCTGTGTGGTGCTCTGGAATGCGTGTAGCCTTTCCGGGTTTTGATCTGATTGCCGAGATATGGGACGAGTGATGTTAAAGTTTGATTCTTGAACTCTCTCCTTTGCTTGATCAGTATGTTAGAGAGAACAAAAGTGAGGAGAGTATGGTGACATAACGGAAGAGTAGTGGCTCGTGTTTGTAATTTTTCAGCTAGGAAACTAGAGCCATTTTTTGTGGTCTCGCATTCTTAGTCATGGAGAGTCCGGTTTTGTCGGCCTAGGCTCGTGATTCGCTGGATAAAAATGGTCAAATGCTGCATTTGCAAAAGAAAAAGGCGTTTCACTTCCTTGTCATATTTTGGAATTTCCCAAGCCATGGGGAGTCTTTGCACAGAATTGTAAGTTGCAGTGTTCTTTTAGATAAGATGAGTATATTTCTTGTAGTTAGTGTTGGAACAACCAGTTAGAGCCAGTTGATTTGGTACTTCCATTAATGAGAACTTGCGTTCGTTCATGGTTATTGTCCTTGGTTGGCAGATTAAAAGAGCTACTTGTTCTATTTACTAGAGGAGATCTTACATGCATTTGTCATTGTAGCGTTGTAGTCAATCCAAGAATTAACTTGTAATGACAATTCAACTCAGAGCAGACATCCATCAACCTTGAGTGTCATTCAGTCTGAAGAGGTTAAGTGGCTTTGCTGGACACAAAAAACTGGGGATATCGATCTGTTTTTGTAGAGTATATCGAACTAGTGTGATGATCTATGCTTCTCTTATGTTGGAAGAACCTTGAGCTACAGCAGAGTGAGGCTCAGCTGATAGGATCTTATTGGAGCCATACTTTGCATCTGAGGTGTTATCTTTTTGAAGAAGCTGGTGGATACAGATACTAAATTACCTAGGCCAGCTTCTTGGTGTTGTGATGGTCTGCAGGATCCTTTTCTCTGCAGAAAATATGGCTCAGGTGTTTGCGATGATAATATTCACTGTCATTTCTCTTCCTATATCCCAAGTCAATCTTTTATACAAGGATAGACTCATTTCCGAAATTTTTGAGTTTTGGTTGAGATTATCCTTCTAAACACTGAAAACGTATATCTAGGAGTTCATTCCTATTAAAAGTTACTCAAGCAAGGAAAAGCGATGCATATGTTTGTCAAGTTTGTTTCTGTCAATCTATTTTAGGTTTCATAAGGTTTATATGCTCTGGAAAATGACTCTATAATAGAGGAATACGACAGGCCATTTGCAAGTACATCATGTCTGGTGCTGTTTTCTGACGAAGGGATTTTTGGTATGGAGACATCAATCCGTCTGCCACATGGGATATATTCTACAACTATGGAGCTCAAAGCCACTTATGATATCGAGAATATAGGTTTGACGCCCGGGATTCAGCATGAACTCTGGCCATTGGATGAAATAGATCCTACAAAGGACAAATTTCCATGCTGTTTAGTTTGGACACCACTACCGGTAGTCTCATGGTTGGCTCCTTTCATTGGACATGTTGGGATTTGTCGGGAAGACGGAGTTATATTAGACTTTTCTGGTTCCAATTTTGTGAATATTGATAGCTTTGCATTTGGCGCAGTGGCCAGGTACCTCCAACTTGACAGAAAACAGGTATACTTTCATTCAGTACTTCAATAAAACTACAAGTGGCCATACTTTGTATTAATAAAATCAAAATTGGCACCATTTTCAAAGTGTTGCCTCGCACAGATATTTTCCCTTTTTCATAATGAGCACCAGTTTTGGAGATATGCCTATGTTATTCTCATTTATTAATGCTCCAAAAGTATATTAACTTCATGCTGTCAACTTGAAATCTTAAAACAGTGTTGCTTTCCAGCCAATCTAGCTGAACATACATGTAAGTACGGCTTCAAGCACAGAGAATACGGGGCTGCAGTTACTTGGGACGACGCCTTGCGATCAAGCATGCGCCACTTTGAGCACAAAACCTACAACCTCTTCACCTGCAACTGCCACTCATTTGTCGCCAACTGTTTGAACCGTCTCTGTTATGGCGGATCAATGGAATGGAACATGATAAGTGTGGCAACGCTGGTGCTGTTTAAGGGCCAATGGGTCAGTGTAATGTCGATCCTGAGAGCGTTCCTACCTTTCATGTTGGTGCTTTGTTTGGGTTTAGTGCTGGTCGGATGGCCATTCATAATTGGTCTGTTCTCATTCTCTATGCTCCTTATTGGGTGGTTTTTGTTGGGTAACTATTGGCTTAAGTGGTTGATAGACTGTTAATATCATCTATATGTTGACCTAGCTTTATAGAGGGAAGAAAAGATATAGGAGATTCAGAGTAAGTTTCTCATGTCCGCAGTTAAGGATCATGTGTTGGATGGGTGTTTCTGGTTGTATTGATTATCAGATGACGAGGCCTTGTGAAGAACTGAAACTACTGTATAGTTTGATTTTTACAGCTGAAGCAAAGGTTACCATCTTTTTTCGGAAATTACCCTTGAGTCTTACTTAAGCAACATGATGGCCTTGGCTTTGAATAGCGGTTAAGATTTGAAAGGAAGAGGGCCTTGAAAATGTGCTCTTGTTAAAAGTCCTGGATCACACAGTATGCAGCAAGCAAAGTCGAAGGTGTGAAAATGCGATATTCGTATTGGCGTGAAAAAGTTTGCTATACTAGAAGATAGATTAACCACCTCATTAACTTGAAAAAGTTTGCTATACTAGAAGATAGATTAACCACCTCATTAACTTGAAGAAACACTTTCGACAGGAATATGCGAAGATTCTGGCTCGGACTCTTATTTGGCTTCTTCTAAGCCAATATAACTTACGATCATTTGGTCTATCATTACCGCATGTTTTGGATTCATCTTGTCTCGCTACAATGGCCGGACTCTTATTTGGCTTCTTCCAAGCCAATATAACTTACAATCATTTGGTCTATCATTACCGTGGATTCATCTTATCTCGCTACAATGGCCATGCCACAATGAAGTTGAACCATCAACCTAGCAGGCTCATTACGTTTTCTTCTTTGCATTGCGTGCAAAATTCTTAACATATCAGGTCTTGGAGACTTGGAAGACGGGAGTGTCGATCACACCTTAAAAAGGATTATTGCTCAGAACTTCTACTAAATCCAGTCGTGCCCATTGAGCTCATATCCAACATGGTTGCACGGAGAAATATTGCAGGTCACATTGAAGAACATCTTTTTTTTTTTTTGGCAATGAAATAGCACATCTTGACTTGCAGAAAACTTTCCCATTTCCATTACTTGGGAAGGAGAAGTCTAAGAACAAATAGACTGAAATTGGAAGGGGAAAAAAAGTCAAAAGGAGAGTTTCATCCTCATCTTCTGGCGTGCATCTAGATGTAGAAGTCCATCCCATAAAAATGGACTTTCCAGATGGTCTATGTTTCATGCCCCATATTTAGGAGCCTTCCAAAGCTTAAACGCGATCTCATGCAGAAACCTGTCCGCAGGTATCACCAAATTGCCGCCATGCTATACAGAACAGGAATAAACTAGACACATCAGGAAATTTGAGAAAGGGTACAACATCTGGAAAATGGTAGTACCCAAGCAAAGTTGATGACAAACTCCATCAAATGAGGTCCAATTTGAAGTATAGAGGGAAAAAACGCATGCAATTTTTTTCCCAAATTATTTTCTGCCTTTCTGTCTCACCATCTTTAGCCTTCAGGTTCTTTTAAAACAAACATTCTTGTAGCGAGAACACCAGCATAACCTCCATGAAGCGATTGAATCAGAAAGACTACTAACATATAGTTCTTGATTGTTACCTCCTTAAAGTCCTCAAATGAGAATGCCTCAGCCATATCTCTGCGGGTCACAGCATCCTGCCATTGAGCAATTAGCATGGGGCAATGGTGCCTGTTGATCAAAATTTAGGGTTATGGAGTGTCATAGTGCCTACACCATATACTGCTGCCAAGATGAGACCAATGAAATTGCAGATACCTGACATCCTCCCTCGGTTTCTCTCCTCTCATAGTATAACTCTGACGAGGGAATAGTCTCACCAGACGAGAGTCTGCATTGTCCTTAGACACCAAGGTCAATAAATGGGAGCAATCAAATTTTGAGATATCTCCATAGCTCATTACAAGGGACAAGTGCAGGCGGGAACCAATTTCGGATCCAGGTTGAGCAACATGCATTAAACTACCGACCAAAGCATTCACATACTCTATGCCATAGTTAATAACCTTATCTGCCTCCCCATCCCCCCGTTCACCAGCTCCGATATGCACAAATACAAGATCAAAATAGCCCGTATCCATCAACTTCCCCTCTTGGAATCCAAGCGACTTCAGCAATCCACACGAGACAGCATCTATTGGTCCTTCAGCAACGGAGTGCTTTTTGTCTATCAGCTCCTCGAATTGCAAAACATTGATACCGAGCTTGTTGCCAAAAGATCTCAAACTCGGATTACTAGTCACCATAGCAGCCTTCATCCCCATAAATCTGAAATCAGGAAGGCTACGGCTCATGGTCACCTCCACAACAGTGGTACATACATACTGTCAATCATAGAATCAGTGGGAAAAAAAGGAGCATCAATCTTGCCTTTCTGAGACTGTTGGGACCAATGCCGTCCCCCGACTCCCCGAATCACAGGTGCTTTCCTCGCCCTGAAAAGTTCAACGGAAAAGAACGCCATCGTGATCATCGGACAAACCGCACTCACCGAAATTAACCCGCTAAACTCACAGCGATGTAAAAATTACCTTCTGCACACAATAAGCATCGAATGCATCCAGAAGAATGGCGAATTCTCTAACAACTCTGTCATCCTCACTCTCTGCAATCTAAACCCACGTAAAAATTGCAGCAATCATCACTGCGGTAAACCGGCCCAACTCAACAGAATCAGCAGGACAATACGTTTCGTAAAATGGGAACCAATCTAATAGTTTTTCTCTCGCCGTCTCGGATGCCCGGGAAAGGAAGTGATCCCTCACCAACTTAATATCTGAGAATCATGATCTAAGCTACAAAGAGACGCACCCAATTCCAGCTAAACCACTCCACCATGCACGAAACTAGCTGAACAGCAGACCCAGATGCGAAAAATTCGAACTTGTCCCGCGACACGAAAGAAAACACCATCATCTCCAATCAAACGTAGATGAGATTTGTGGGGAGAGAGGGAGAGAGAGAGAGGGCGGGGGGGACCTGAGGGAGGCGAATTGGGGAGGCTCAAGAAGCCGCAGCAAGCTTTGGCGGCGAGGGAGTGGAGGTGGGGGATCGGTGCATCTAAGGAAGGAGCAAGGCCATCGCCGTACACCACCAGAGCTCGGCTCGGCTTGTCCGCCATTGCAGCGTCGCACAGAGAGAGAGAGAGAAAGAGAAGAATTGATCGGTGTTTCAGCAGCAGCGACTTAGCGTGAGGTTGATGCTGGAATGGAACATATGCGGCAGCTTGAAGGCATTTTCTTTTTTTCACTTTATTTTTACCATGTTTGCGGAAATTTGGTTTCTTTGACGACGGACTGTTTGGTTCAACATTTGAATATGGCCATTGGGGGTTTAATATCCCTTGAGCAAATGCAAAGTTATTTGGTAATTTTTTGGGTAAATTTGGAGGAGATGCAATTGCATCTCCAAAGCTTAGACAGAGCCTTTGGCTGAATGGAATCCATGAGGAGCCTTGGGAAGTTATCTTTTCGGAATGCAATTTGGGTACTTTTCATCGCCACTGTTCATACTCTTCCCAAGTAGCTGGTTCGACGATCGGCAAATCACTGCCCGAGGTAGCGTCTTGACCCGAGGTAGCGTGACACTGGCAACGTCGCCTGAGGTCGCGCGACCTCAAGCCGCCTCGCCTGAGGTCAGGCAAGGCTGGCCGGCCGGTGTTGATCGGTTGGCCAGCTTTTTTTTTTTAAATATCAGTAAAGGTCTTTTACAAATAATTTTTACCAAACGGTATTTAGACCAAAGTTGCTTTCAAATGTGATTTAAAATGTACATTACCAAACACTATTTGCATTTCAAAAAATCCTTTTAACTCAAAGGCCTTTATATTTTGCCAAATACATTCCCCAAAAGCCGAACCAAACAAACCTGACGTGGGCAATTGGTTTTATGTTTGCTGTAAATTGAAGAAGGGGCTAAATCTCATCTTAAGCTATTGATAAAATATTTTTCAACCCTATGATCTGGTATTATAAATTTATTTATAAGACTGATCAATTACAGATGGACGGTATATTATTGGACAATGTGTTGGCTCTTGGAATAAAGGAAAAAGTGCCGAGTCCTGTAAATATAGACAAAATTGAATCGAAGATATCCGGTTAAAAGCTTATTTGAAATGCATGTGTGATTTGTATTATATTAGTCTTATATTAGAGAATTTGTTTGTTGTAGAGTAATTAATATATCTTCATTGGTCCACAACTTCAATCAAAGGTAATGGATCCTGTTGAAATCTCCCAACAGCTCATTCAATACTTCTGAACCTAATATAACAACTGCGTGCGATGCCCTCGCCCGGGGCCTTTGCGGCCGGTAGCCTGGTGAGCTATAGGAAGGACTTGCACCAACAATTCTACCAGGCGACCCCTTCTACCTTGACACTCAACTATCTTCGTTGAGTCTATCATCGATCCTGAAATAACTCCCTCAAGATATTATTTATTTTGACCGATCCTTGGGCATACAAATAGACATTTTTCTAAGAGGCCATCCATCCTGGTTTTCACTTATATATAATCCATGAAACTCTCCCCCCCCTATATCTTGTAATAATTCATCACTTCCCTCTTCGCTATCTTAAAAACATGCTAGTGCCAGAAGCGGCCACTCGCCACTATTGAATTAGGTCGTTGGACATGCATTAATCATATTTGTATGGTGCAAATGGATGTTTTGAAAATCTATTTTGAGAGTGCATTTGTTTCGTCGAAAACTCAATGAAAAAGGAAAATATTTTCCAAGAAAGCTTTTTCCGAAAAATACTATTAGTTTTCCTACATTTGGTAATATATGATCGAAAACATTTTCTGGTGTTTGCATATTATTTGAAAAATGATTTCAATCTCATGATTTTATCTCAAACAAAAAAAATCAAGCATTTTAATATTTTTTTAATTGGATTTTTTAATTACTTTTTTTTATTTTTTTTTTCTTTTTTTGAAAAAACTCAAATATTTTTTTCTTTTTTTTTTTTTTTTGTTTTTTTTTATCTTTTCCTTTTTTTTTTTTTCCCCTAGCCCTTATCTTATCTTTTCCCTCCCTCCACAAGTGAGCCCGATGCTCAAGCTCAAGCTCGCTGGCCTTAAGCTCGTTGGGATCTAGCAAGCCTTGAGCTCGCGCAAGGCCAGCTAGGCCTCATCGCGAAGTCGAGGTTCGCCCGCACGAGGCTGACAAGCTCAAGCTCACCAAATCCCGGCCAACCTTGACCTCGCACCATCGAGGCTCGCCAGGATCGGGCGAGCCTCAAGCTCGCGAGAAGCCATCGAGGCCTCTCCAGCAAAGTCAAGGCTTGCCAACACGAGGTCGCCAAGCTCGAGCTGGCCAAATCTCAACCAGCCTCGACCTCGCGCTAGCAGAGGCTAGTCGAGGCTCACACAAGGCTAGCGAGTCGCCAGCCCTACCCGTGGCCAGTCACCAACCATCGCCTAGGCCGGCGACCAGCAGAGGGAGGAAGAAGGAAAAAGGAAGAGAAAAGAAACAAAGAAAATAAAGACAAGAAAAGAAAAAGAAAAGAAAAAGAAACGAAAAGATAAGAAAAAATAAAATATTAACAAAATTAAGATAAGCAATTCCTGAAAACATTTTTACCTTCTTAGATTAGGAAATTAAGTTTCCTGATTTTATACATAAAAATTTTCCTTAACCGAAAAGTATTTTCAATTGGCTAATCATTTTCCGCGAACCAAATAGGTGAAAATCCGAAAAACGGTTTCAGAAAAACACTTTATCTCTAACAAACACACCCTAGTTAACCATACTAAACAAGTGTTTCGAGTTCTTGTTAACTAGACTCGCGGCAGTACCGTGCACCGAAGCCTTCAGGGGATGCCAAAAAACCTACTCTCCAAAGGGAGATACAAAAGGCAAACCTGTCTAGAAAACAGCCATTTGGTGAAAAAGGTAAAACCCCAGTAAGAGAGTACCAATTTTCTCTTCAAAACATTTCCAAAAATAGATCAATCTGCGGCATTCAAACACCACGTTCGCTACCGCCCCTCCCAGAAGTCTTCTTGATTGCAAGTAACAAAACATGCAAAAAAAATCCTTACTTCGCTTCTGAAATAGAAGCAGAAGCTCCATTTGTCGGTCCACCTCCAAAAGTCATGGTAGTCTTTACTTTTGGAAACCTCCAATTTGCCAGTCCTGCCGAGCCCGAGCCCCGATCCAACTGTCTGCTATTCAACTGGACAAGTTGAGAAAATGGCAAAAGATGCTCCCTAGAAGTCAGCAATTCATCAGCAACTGCCTTTCTTAAGTTGCCATCACAGCCTGATTCACCTCAAACCCTGGTACATATATCCCCCAGTGTCCAGTAAACTCTGCAGAAACTGCGAGTCTGACAAGAGTTCTTCTCAAGCCTAGTTCGACATGAAATTCTCATTGCAGCTTTACCCCGTTGAAATTGTCAGATGTGCAAGATAATATGTGGTAAACACTTTACTCTTCAACCTCAGTGTTGAAAATAAAACTTGGGAATACAGTGGTGATGTCCCTGAGAGTCATACACAATAATATATTCCAGAGTAAGTTCTTACAGATCAATTAGAATGGTGAATGCAATTAGTTTTAATTCTTTATCTTGAAAAGGATGTGATGAAAGGGGTTCTTAATTGAGATAGCATGAACTCGTACAGATTGAAAGTAAGGGATTGCATACTTCAGGTAAGGAAGAGTCATATTTTTCAACAGAGAAGGGTTTCGAAGTACGAAGGCTTTCCACTCTTCCTTATTGATCTTACCATCCTTGTCCACATCTGCATCTGCAAATGTCTGCAAAGGGCATCAACACCAATAATAAATAGAGAAATGATTTTACGATATGGTATACCAAGTAATATGTTATCGTGTTATTGGCTGTTGAAGATGACCCCTTATTTGAATGTCCCCCCACGCCTCACATCACTTGAATGTCCGCCCACGCCTCACATCACTCGGTACACCAACTTTGTAGATCAATTTTACTGTACCTCATATTGCTCTAAGAATTATACTGCACAAAAGAGGGAACAAATTTTTAGACCCTGCACTTACCCGATCAAGTATAGCATCAAGAAGTTCATCTGATAGTCTCATGTCAGATTCCATCAAAATGGCAAGAACCATTTGCCTAACCTGACATTCGCATAAGCTAATGAGCGTTCTAGTGGATTCTCTTAACATCAAAATTTGATAATTTGCACAGAAAACTCACTTCCTCTCGCTCAATGTACCCAGTCTGCCGTAGATCATACAGCCTGAATGCAACTGCAATAAAAGGAGCGTTCATCAGAAAAATAACAACCCTCCTGCACTAAATTGATTCGGCAAACAATTCCCAAGCCTTACAGCTTATTTTCTCTTCTACAGGGGCATAGGGATGGAAGACACTGAGAGCGCGGACAAATTCTTCAAATTCTATGACACCATTTTTCTTCTCGTCGAACAGATCAAAAATCTAAATGCAAAAGCATAAAAGTGAAGTTATCAGCAAATTATTATGAAACCATTCGCTAATGAAGCCATCACAGTGCAGTTCCACCACAAATCTAAAACAAAGAAAAGCATGGGTTCCCTTAGAAACCAACCACATGAGAGAGAGAGAGAGAGAGAGAGAGGGTGAGCCCGAAGATAATGCAAGATGTCTCTCAGACACACGGCATTCTCTACATACTAATTCGTTACATATCCACAAGAACATGAAGAAACAATTAGCATTAGCATTCTTCACAAAGGAGTCAGCAGCGTTATATTGTTCACTCAAATAGCTCTTCTGACTCTTGGAAAAGAATAAAACACCAGGGAGGAACCAAATAAGTATTTGGCCAAAACAAGTGACTGTCCCTCCACATTGTTATTTAAGGGATTTTCATAACACACAACAAAAAATCTCCCGGAGCTACAGAGGCATACACATAATTCACCCATCCAATTTTAATGAGATGTGCAGATCTCAGAGATGAAACGGAACAAGACAGAAACTTTCCTCACGTGATCAATGTGTAGCATGCCCCTGTCCCCCCAAAGTATGGACCCAAAACTGCTATCAGATTATCAACCAGATGTCCTTACATTGCCATAATCCATGAAGAAATCAATCGATCCATCTTGTGTGAAAAATTATACGGAGCACCATACAGATGAAGGAGATGCTTTACCCGATCTAGGAAAAGATTCTCCCCCGTAGGACTGCGGAGTAGCGCCAATTGAAGCTCTTCCTGCATGAAGGCAGTCATTAAGTGACCAAGGCAAGACCAGATCCCATCACCAACTACGTAGCTGGCAAGCTCAGCCAGTTTCTCACAATATTCCGCTTGGTATTCGACACAACATACTCGGTGAAAATGAGCATATATCCAACTGTCTAACCTTACCAAGCATTCAGATGAATCACCAGCTACTGGCACATCAAAGTAAATATCAACCACGTAACAGAGGAAATTTACCATCAACCAACTGGTATGTGATTTGGATTCCGTTCAAACTACCTTGTGAATTAGGCCGTCGTCAATAATTGAACTGCTCAATTTCTTGTACAGCTCGAACAGCGCTTCGACTTCATTGCTCGTGACTGCAAGCCCACGAAGTCAAATCAGAAAACAAGAGTGAAGATCCTCTCCTAAACCTCCGATGACAACAAACGCCATAAGCGGTCCAAGCGACCCAAACCAACCAAATCGGCGAAGCCTAAAGACATAATCAACTCTCATTTTCAGGACTGCTCAACAAAAAAATTTCGAATTCCCAGCAAAATTCAACAGATCATCCTGCTCCTCCGCATGCTGTAATATCATTCCTTCATTTATTACAACGAAGAGGGTACAAGTATTCATTCACACCGAATTCTCTCCGTCCAGCTTTAAACAACAGCAGCAGCAGCAGCAGCAGCAGCACGGTAATAAGAAAACAGCACTCACATCTCGTCTCCCTAGCGAGGCGATTGACATCGCCGAACCGGTAGCGGCGCTTCTTGCGCCTCGGCCGGTTCTCGCAGCAGCTGCCGACGCCGAAGGCGAGAATCTCCACTATCGACACGAGCGGTATGCACGCGGCGCAGATCCGCTCGCCGATCGTCAGGGAGCTCGACCTCTGCGCCCCAAAAGAAAAGACAGAAGAAGAAGAAGAAAACACGGAGGATTAAACCACCGCCCGCGAAGAAGCACACGCTCGTCGACCGGAAAAAAAAAAACGGCATCACCCGACGAAGCGGCAACGGGAGCCGTCTCCAGGTTTCCCGGAACCGGAGGGGGGTCGCGACGTACCGACGAGTCGTTGGCGGTTCTTCTGGCCTCCATCCGCCGCTGAGGAGAATCATCAGCTAGCTAGAGAGAGAGAGAGAGAGAGAGAGAGAGAGAAGAGGAGGGGCTCGTCGCGAAGATATTTTTCTCCATCTTCTTCTCCCTCACGAGTTCCGCGGTACGGAGGACGGATGGATGGATGGATGGACGGACGAGAGGGGACAAGGTGATGTCCCGGGGCACGAACATGCGACACGACATCGTAGCGGCCCCCCCACAAATAATTGCACGAACGTTTTACCTTAAAAACAGGAAAAGAGATGTCACGTGCCGATCACGTGACCGTTCGACGGCCCCAACATTTAGATTAGACTGAGCTCTCGGTTTACGAGCGATAGATGACCCCGCTTGTGTCGCTTGCAAAAACGAATAACGGAAAATGTTTTCTTGATCCGCTAAAATGATCTAGAGAAAGCCCTGCTCGCTGCTCCCGCTGTGCCTCCTCGCCTAGAGACTTTAGCTTCTTTGCTTCGTTGCCCAAGGGGAATCTGTTTTGTCCATGGTCATTGCTGGCGCCGCTCGTCCAAGCCGAGCTACTACACCTTCCATAATCTCCGCCGTCGTCGCTTCCGGCCATGGAGGAGCGCCGTCGCCAGCTCCAGATCTGGAATTCTGCAGACTCCACATATGGAGTCGCCAGCTCGGTCGTTCGGGCTCACACGTCCAAGCCGAGCCCTCTCCGTTGTCACTCGCGGCCGGCCATGGACGACCCGCCATCTGGAAGTTCGCAGGCCAGATCTGGAGGCAAAACTCTAGAGTTGGACCAGCGACACGTCCATGCTGAGCTACTACTCCTCCATCGTCCAGGCTCGCCAAATCTGTGGACGAGCTACCTCACGAGCCATGGACGAGGCCAAATCTGGACGAGCAACGAGTAGGACGACCACGAGCAACGCCAGAAGGAGTGGCTCGGCTTGGAAGCACAAGAGGTGCTCCGCCAGTAGCGATGGTGGAGGGAGCCACCGGTTTCATTTACTCACCCGAGAACCGGACCAATCGGTCCGCTCCGGTTCGGTCTAGTTCAAGGACCAGATAGTCCGGTTCCCTATTTTCGGATGGGAATCAGACTATCCAAGAACCAATCATCCCTTATATCGAGTAACAATTCGTACATCGTTTTTGGTTATTTGGAGAGTGGGACATTTAATAGTCATATATCTTGGGATGCAGAAGGGCACATATCTTGTGGCTCTCTTTAAAGTACTTACAAAAAAAAAAAAAAAAGAATAGTTCGGCATCACGACAATAAAATCATAAATTGATATTATCATGATTTTACATCAATTGAATTATAAAAAAAATGTTTATATATTATAACAGGACTATGTAAATTACATTGTTTTATAGAAAACCCATGTCTGATAATAGGTATTGTTGCTGGCTCTTGACATCTGATGTGAAATCACAAGAATGCAATTTTAATTGTGTGAATATGAAACAAAAAAAATAATAATATTGGGTGCGTTCGAATTATAGCTCTACACATGTTACCTTATAAATGTTTCGGGAAACGACATTCATCATCATGCTTGTTCACGCTTAAGTGAAAGCAAAAACAAGCGTTTTCCTCCCTTCAGAATTTAAAACTTTATTCAAATTTCAAACGATAATGATTAAATAAAACGAATTACGTGTCAACATTTGAACACCAAAATGCGTAAGCCGCCATACTCGAATTAAGTAAAACGTAATAGTCAATCCAAGCGGGCTCGAAGTATCTTTGCCCAAATATAATATGGCAGGTGCTTTATACGTGTATGATTTTGGCATAGACAAATGTTTCTCTTTATGTTTAGGAAACATGCGAGAAACGGAAGTTTAATTGAAAATCACGTACATAAGACTATATTGCATAAAAAATACGAGTAATTTACCGACAAATCGAGTGACATATAAATGTAATCAAATAATTAACTTATGCATCTTTAAATGGATTTTTGTAAATTTCAAATATAAAGAATAGGGTTCCATATTTTTCATATTATGTTATTGCTTGAGAATTGGATTCAAGTTCGAGCTTTTTGGTTCTATGGCTGGAAGGAAAAAACAAAGACAAAACCAATTCTGAACATCTACTTTGATTATTCAACCAGCCAACTCCTTTCTAAGGGAAAAAAAAATGCCTACTTCCGTGCCTGTATTTTCGCGCTTTTTCTAATCAAATCCTCGTACTTTTAATTTGTCTAACTAAAGCCTCGTATATTAACAAATTTCTTAATCGAGTCCCTCCGACACTAAATCCGGTCACGTCAGTGAACTGACGTGATTGTCGGACTACTTTGTCGTGTAACATGATTGTAGTATTTCCAATGCAGGTGTCCATATTGGCTAATTTTTACCGACGCCATGTTTCGACATTGTTCTCATTGCCAAAAATTTCCCCACGGATCCGTATTTCGTCCCGCATAATACTTTCGCGTCTTTCAACACCCGCGTCAATTGAGTTTGATCGATTCTAAAGTCTATAGGGTAGGTTTCAAGTTATGAAATCTGGAACCGGTCTTGTTTGGGTCTTGAAACCGTGCACCCCTAATCCTTAATACGTTCGATCCAAAAAGTCTACACGTATAGGTGAAAAGAGACCACATTAGGATATTTTCCATATCCCTCGTGATTGTGCATATAGTTAAGAGTATCCTTCAAATCTCCCTTCAATTGTGAATATTAAAGTCATCTAATGAGGCCTAACAAGGCTCATGTATAAATTCACTATGGAAAACACAAAGATATACAGATTTTAGAACAATTCTCCTTTCCGCATTATTTCGTCTCTTGACATGAGAGCTAGCATCGGATGCGTATCTCGCACCTCGTCTGTCGTGCTATTTTCCTTTTCAATTACTACTAATATCCCTCTCTCTCCACGTCGATCCTCGACATTGTTTGTCACGGCCGCAGCCACGTCGCCCTGTTCTATTGTCGTGGAGGTTGCACGGCAGCCACTGGTCACCTCTTGTCGAGTATGAAAATTTGCAAACGGGAGATATTCCCATGAAAACCTTGACACTCTGGCCAATTTTTTTTTTTATGTAATGCTCGTTCATCTAATCAATTACTTATGCCTAGGTTTCTTTCGGCTATATAGCTAAGTAAACGCTCTGTTCAATTTTTAGCAAAAGGCTTTGAAATATTTACATTGGTCATGCACCGAAACGACATCACCGGCTTCGCAGAAAAGGGGAAAACGAAGCAGAGACGAAGTCAAATCCAGAATTTCCCCCCCGAATTTAACAGCACGGGATCGAGCTGCAATCGAAGTCCCGAGCGCGAGTTCGTGACGTACCGACGAATCGCGGGCGGTTCCAACCTCCATTCGCGATTGCAGAGAGTCATCGGCTAGATAAGATTCGAGTCGAGATCGAGAGAGAGAGGCTCTCGCGAAGATCTTTTTCTTCTTTCTCTGAGCTTGTGATGGAGGACGGATGATAGAGAAAGCACGCCGGAAAAGGACACAAGATGAAGAAAGAGCTCGAACCAAAATGATGTGCCGGAGGAGAAACATCGCCCAACATTTTCGCATCCGCAAATAATGCGGCAACTTTTAACCTTAATAAAAGAGGATTTATTATTATTATTATTTTGTCTTCACGAACGTGTTTGTAATTAATGTGGCCAACGATGCGGAAGTATGTGCACCTTCGCAAGTCGGAACGACGTCGTTTCTGGTGAATCAATGATTGACGTCCTTATTCGAGTCTTGTAAATCAAAGGACTCATCCCTTCCAACGAGAAAAAGAAAATACGTGCGGCCCCAAATTGATGGGGAAAAATTATCTAAAATGTTCTTAATTTATTGTATATTTGTCAAATCAGTCAAAAGCCTTTTAATTTTTTCAATTAAATCTTAAAACTTTTAACACTTTTGTTATAATATTAGAGAGAAAGAAAACTGACAATATGCAATGAAGTACGTCTATTTCTTACTTCTTAAAAAAAGAATGCTTACAACGGATGCTCTTTTAAAGAGCTAATACATGACGGTTAAGAAAGAAAGTGTATCCACTAACTCCTAAAAAACAACAACATGCAGAAACCACCTATTGACTTGGTAAAACACAAACCCATGTTCAGCACCACTATAAAACAAACTCCTAAAAACTAAAAACTAGGATAACAAACAACTGACTATAATAGGATAGATAAACATGGTCAAATAAGATCACGTGACTCAACAAACCCTCCCTTAAACTGAAAGTTTGCCAACATTTAGTTTAATACAACTTGTCAACACCAAGCAGATTTCTCAGCTTTTGAAATGTAGCCAACTTGAGGGATTTAGTAAAAATATCAGCGGCTTGATCTTCACTTCTACGGTAGATGAGATCCCTTAAGAAGTGAAACTTCACATCTATATGTTTGCTTCTTCCATGTAAAACAAGATTTTTGGAGAGCTTTATTGTCGAACTATTGTCACAATAAATTGCAGTCGGTCCTTGACTCTTGAAATGAAGTTCTTCAAGAATTTTCCTCAACCAAATAGCTTGACAAGCACATGAAGTTGCAACAACAAATTCAGCTTCAGTGGTTGATAAAGTGACAATCGGCTGCTTCTTTGATGACCATGAAATAGCTCTCAAACCCAACATATTTACATATCTGGAAGTGCTCTTTCTATTATCTTAATCTCTAGCATAATCACTATCAGTGAAGCCCATCAAGCTTGAGTTTTCTCCCTTCTTGTAGAGCAGTCCAAAACCAGTCATACCTTGCAAGTATCGAAAAATTCTCTTGGCAACAAAGAGATGCATCTCAGTAGGATTCTCCATGTATCTGCTTATAAGACTCACTAAATACATTATATCTAGCCTTGTTGCAGTCAAATACATTAAGCTTCCCACAATTTGCTTGTACATAGTGCTATCAACTCTCTTTCCTTCAGAATCTTTCACTAACTTCAAACCCGCTTCAGTTGGTGTGCTAGAACGATTACAATTCTTCATTTGGAACTTGTCTAAAATGTCTTGCACATATTTTCTTTGTTAAATGAAAATTCCACTAGCGAATTGAACAATTTCTATCCCAAGAAAATAGTGCATCTTTCCAAGATCAAACATATTAAATTCAAGCATCATAAACTGCTTAAATTTTTCAAATTTGCCTCTATCATTTCCAGCATAAATCAAATCATCCATGTATAAGCAAACAATAAACATCTTCCCTTCATCTCCAATTTTGACAAAAAGTGTATGCTCATATGGACACTTTTTAAGACCTTCCTTCAGAAAATAGGCCTCTATATGACTATACCAAGCCCTTAGAGCTTGTTTTAGTCCATATAAAGCCTTGTTTAGTCTACATACCTTGTGCTCACTTCCAAACTTTACATAAGTAGGAGGTTGATCAATAAATACCTGCTCTTCCAAGTTGCCATGTAAAAATGCTGATTTCACGTCCAACTGGAAGATAGGCCATGAGTTTTGCGCCGCTAGTGCGATCACCAACCTGATTGTGTCATGTCGAGCAACTGGAGCGAACACTTTTTTGTAGTCAATGCCGAACTCTTGCTTGTAGCCTTTTGCGACTAAGCGAGCTTTGTACTTATCAACTTCACCATTCTCCTTCAGCTTCGTATTGTACACCCACTTCATGCCAATGGTCTTTTGCCCTTTCAGAAGCTCTGTCAACTCACAAGTATTATTTCTTTCAATGGCTACAATTTCAGCATCCATCACCTTCCACCATTTTGGTTCTCTAACGGCATCTTTGAAAGCTACTGGATCACAAACTGAGAATAAAGCAAAATGGGTAAAGGGATCTTCAGTTTGGTCAATCCCGATTACCTCATAATTAGTCATTCATGCAGGCCTTCTTCTAACACGTCGAGGTCGTTGTTCATCTACTATTTCAAAGGCTGAAATGCATTCATTAATTGCTAGTTGTTGCTCATTTTCTATAGATTGTGCATTCTCCAAAGGCTATTGCATTTTTTCTCCATTTTCTCCATCAAAATCAGCTTGTATTTGTTGTTCAACATTGTTTTCATCCAATTCTAGAACCGCTCTTCATCAAAAATCACATCACAACTGATGACAATTTTATTGGTGATAGGATTGTACAATTTGTATGCTTTTGACTGCTCACCAACACCAAGAAAAATGCATTTTTCACTTTTGTCATCAAGCTTGCTCCTCTTCTGATCTGGAATGTGGGCAAATGCTATGCAAATGAAGATTCTGAAATGCTCAACACTTGGTCTGCGTCCACTCCAAGCTTCTTCAGACGTCAGGTTTTGAACAACCAGTGTGGGGCTTCTGTTCAATACATGAATGCTCCAATTGACAGTTTCAAGCCAAAAACTTCTTGGGACACCACTTATTGCCAAAATGGTTCGTACCATGTTCACTATCATGCGATTCTTCCTCTCTGCAATGCCATTCTGTTGCGGCGTATAAGCTGTTGTAAGCCTTTTTTTTTGAATTCCATGAGTCTCACAAAAATTTACGAATTCTTGTGAGTTATATTCTCCACCACAATCGCTGCGAAGAGTCTTTATAAGTGTGCCTGCTTCTTTTTCAACTAGTACTTTGAAGTTTTTGAAAGCTACAAAAGCTTCAGACTTCTCTTGCAGAAAATAAACCCAGGTTTTCCGACTATAATCATCAATGAATATTATAAAATAATGTTTACCACCGTTTGATGTCGGATTAATGGGTCCGCATAAGTCTAAATGAATCAATTCCAACACCTTCTTCGCTCAACATCAAAATCGTTGCGAAGAGTCTTTATAAGTGTGTCTGCTTCTTTTTTGACTAGTACTTTGAAGTTTTTGAAAGCTACAAAAGCTTCGGACTTCTCTTGCAGAAAATAAACCCAGGTTTTCCGATTATAATCATCAATGAATGTTATAAAATAACGTTTACCACCGTTTGATGTCAGATTAATGGGTCTGCATAAGTCTAAATGAATCAGTTCCAACAACTTCTTCGCTCTACATCACAATCACTGCGAAGAGTCTTTATAAGTGTGTCTACTTCTTTTTCGACTAGTACTTTGAAGTTTTTGAAAGCTACAAAAGCTTCGAACTTCTCTTGCAGAAAATAAACCTAGGTTTTCCGACTATAATCATCAATGAATGTTATAAAATAACGTTTACCACCGTTTGATGTCGGATTAATGGGTCCGCATAAGTCTAAATGAATCAGTTCCAACACCTTCTTCGCTCTACATCACAATCGCTGCGAAGAGTCTTTATAAGTGTGTCTACTTCTTTTTCGACTAGCACTTTGAAGTTTTTGAAAGCTACAAAAGCTTCGGACTTCTCTTGCAGAAAATAAACCCAAGTTTTCCGACTATAATCATCAATGAATGTTATAAAATAACGTTTACCACCATTTGATGTCCGATTAATGGGTCCGCATAAGTCTAAATGAATCAGTTCCAACACCTTCTTCGCTCTACATGTTTTTTCTTTCGGAAACGGGTCTCGATGTTATTTGCCAACAACACACTCTTCAAAAACTTGAGAAGGACTTTGAATTTGCGAAAGACCCGTCACTATATTCTTGTGCTGCAGCGTTTTTAAACCACCAAAATTCAGATGTCCATAGCGAAAATGCCACAACCAGGCTTCATCCTTCAATCTCACAGAGAAGCACCATTGGGTGGTGTTATCAAGATATAGTGGAAACAACTGGTTTGTTGTCATGTTGACTTGAGCAATTAAGTCCAACTTTTCATCTTGAATGCAACAAACTCCATCTTTGATAGAGATCTCATATCCCTTCTCTTGTAAGTAACAAATGCTAAGCAAGTTGGTTTTCAAATCTGGAACAAAGTAAACGTTAGAAATAATCTGAATAGAGTTCTTCTTGGTGTGGATCTTAACGTTGCCTTTGCCCATGATAGAAACTGAAGATTTGTCACCAAACATCACAGTGTTACGGAATGATTCATCCAAGTCTGAAAATACAGACTTATCTCCACACATGTGATTGCTGCAGCCGATATCTAAATACCACAAATTGTGATGAACCTCTTCTTTTGCATGACAGGCCATCAACAGCAACACTTCTTCTACTTTCTTTGCAAAATTTGATTTTACACCACAATTTTTGTTGAGATTGGTTCTACATTCAGACTTATAGTGGCCATACCTGTGACATCTATAACATTCAACATTAGACTTGTCTACAACTTTGATTTGTCACCAGTTGAATAGTTGTTGTCACGACATTTTGCTTTCAATTTGAAATCAGTAGCATGATCCTCATTTGATTTCTAGTGTGAATCTTTGTTCTTCCATCTCCCTTTCCCACAATCAGGACCTCTTGGATTGGCTACTACCTTTAATGCTTGTTCCTCTTTATCTTGCTGGACAATTTTTTGCTCATGAACCAGCAAAGAACTCTGCAACTCATCAATTGAAAGTTCATCAATATTTTTAGATTCTTCTATAAAGCAAACAACGAAATTAAATTTCGATGTCATTGATCGAAGAATCTTCTCGATTATGGTGATTTCATCCATCTTCTCGCTATGGATCTGCATCTTGTTAGCAATCATCATTGTTCTTGATAAGTAATCAGTAACGGATTCGCCAGTCTTCATGCGTAGGTTCTCAAATTCCATCCGAAGCCCTTGAAGTTGCACGCGCGCTTTGCTCTCACATTCCTTTGATACTTTTTCTTCATTGCATCCCAAATATGCTTGGAGGTGTCTTTGCAAAGAATTGTCTCCAAGGTTGATTGATCGATATCGTGAAAAAGGTAGTTCTTGGCTTTGAGATCCTTTAGTTTCAATGCATTTAAGTCAGCTTTTTGTGCATCAATCAATACCACTCCAGCCGCTAGTTCTGCTACTCCAGAACCAACGACATGCCAGTACTCTTTGGACCGCAGGAAATTCTCCATCAACATGCTCCAATGATCATAGTGACCATCAAAGCGAGGGATAGCTGGCTAAACAAAATTATCATGGCCATTAAAAAAAATTGCTACTGCCTTCTCACAACCAGGCTCTGATACCACTCTTATAGTATTAGAGAAAAAGAAAACTGACAATATGCAATGAAGTACATCTATTTCTAACTTCTTAAAAAAAATAGAATGCTTACAACGGATGCTCTTTTAAAGAGCTAATACATGACGGTTAAGAAAAAAAGTGCATCCACTAACTCCTAAAAAAATAGCAACATGCAAAACCACCTATTGACTTGGTAAAACACAAATCCATGTTCAGCACCACTATAAAACAGACTCCTAAAAACTAGGACAACAAACAACTAACTATATTAGGATAGATAAACATAGTCAAAAAAGATCACGTGACTCAACAACTTTGCCAATTGAATCCATTTGGTCAATTTTAACAGGAAATCACCGACGTGAACGGTGGCCATCTCACTTGGTACCGCTAGTGCTAACGTGAAAAATTTTTAATTAATTTTTATAATATATTTTTTATTTTCCTTTTTTTTTTTTTCTTCTTCCTCCTCCTGTCGCCGGCCATTAAGGAGGCCGGTGATCGGTCACAAGGGAGAGCCAGCGAGGCTCGCCCTCGCCAAATTCGGTAAAAGCCGCCTCCCAGGGGCGAGGTCCCCTTGCCGATATCTGGCAGGGCCAACCTCGCTGGCCTCGACAGACCAACCTTTGTCAGTTTGGAAAGTGGTGGTATATTTGTGTCTCAAGTAAAGAGTAGGTACATCTTCTTTTGGTTATTTGGAAAGTGGGGATATTTAATCAATAAATGGAATTGAAATTATTCGGTTTGGGATGTGGACAATACAGTACCATCATTCTCTTTAAAGTACATAAAAAGAATTTCAGATTTATTATGATGGAATCATAAAATGATGTTGTCTCGATTTAATCAGTTGTACTATGAACAAAAAGAGTTCATATATATTATAACAGGACCGTTTCAAATTTTCAATTACACTACTTTAAAGGAAACACCGTATCTGATAATTGAATGTTGTTATCAGCTCGTGTTGTCTATGAGAAATCACAATAAAAAAAGTTATCCTATTTTGGGCATATAAATTATAGCTCTATAATTGTTACACAATTAATTGACCTGGCAAAAGACATTAATTGTTTTGTCCAAAAACAAAAGACATTAATTGTATCGTCAAGCAGTTTTGTTTACATTTAAAGAAAAGCAAAAACTAGCTTTAACTTGCCTTTCAAAGTTTAAAATACATTTGAATTTCAAATGATTATGAAAATTAAAATTGAATTCACATGTCAAGATTTGAATATCAAAGTGCATGAGCCGCAAGATTCGAACTAAATAAAAAGTAAAAGTTAATTCATACAAGCTCGAAAGGTCTTTACCATAATATACTAAAACATATGTTTTGTATGTATATAATTTGAATTACTCCGAAAGAAAGAATATTTTATGCGTGTTTAGCCAAGATGCAGGAGACAGAAAATTTATTGCAAATCACGTATGTAGGTCTATTTTCGTAAAAATATGAGCATTTTACTAATAGAGCGAGCAAGTTTAAACGGCTTTATACGTTTCTAAACCTCTACTTTGATTATTTGACCAGCCTAACTCCTTTCAAAGGAAAAAAATTTACTTTTCGGCCCTGTATTTCGACTCTTTTTCTCATCAAATTTTTCTACTTTTGGTTTGTCTTCAATTTTCTCATCAGGTCCTTCCGGCACTAAATTTAGCCAAATTCAACCAACATGGATGTCGGAAAGCCATTGTCTTGTCATATGGATAAATTTTTTCCAATACAAGCATCTGCATTGGCTAAATTTTATCCACATTACATTCCTTTTTTTTGTCACCATCCATGTCACATTCTCTACGCTGGCTAAATTTCTCCATAAATGTCCGACGTTCACACATTCTATCATCACAATATTTTTTCATCGCCCAACAGCCATATCAGTTGAATTTGGCCGAATTTGATGTCAGGCAAGTAGATTCGGAAATTTATCAAAGTAAACAAAATTGGCTAGACAAATTAAAAGTAAAAGAGACTCGATTAGAGAAAGTTCGAAAGTGTAAGGATAAAAAGTAGAAATTTTGACCACTGTTGACACCTATTTTTAATTTGCCCAAAATCAATTGCACAAAATTTAGGAATTAATTTATTAGTTCCTAAAACAAAAAAAAATATTTTTATTTAAATGCATTGCATATAGAAATTAAGCATATTTTGCATTAATAGGGTCTATTAGAGCTTTAAAAAAAATTGAATTTAAAATTTCAAGAAAAAAATAAAAAAAAATGAAAAATGAAAAATAAAAAAATGAATGAAAAAATGATAATAAATAAATAAATTTGATCGGGCCGGACCAAGGCCGGCCGAGCCTGCCCCTTTTCTTCCTCTTTCTTTTCTCTCTTGCAGGCCCAAATTTATTTTTTTTTTTTTTCCTCTCTCGACTTTGGGCTGGCCCGCCTAGCTTCTGCCTTCTCCTCTCCTTCCCCCCGGCCCATTCTTCTTTCTTTTTTTCTTTTTCTCCCTGCACGGACTGGGCCCAGCCCCGGCCCAGCCCTTTTCCTTCCTTCTTCCTCTCCCCCGCCCGCCCTGTCGTTCTCGCCGCCTCTGTTCGCCCCTGTGCACGTCGTCACGCCCGGCGCCGCCGCCCCGCCCTCGTCATCGTCGTCGGCGGTCGGAGGAAGCTTGGGCCGAAACCTGCCCGAAAAGGGCCGGCATTAATTGCCAGTCCCTTCTCCCCGCGTTTCTCGGACCTTCCCCCTCTCTCCTTCTTCAAGGCGTCTTGCCATCTGCGCCCTACCCTCGCACGCCTAATGGTCACGTAGTCACGGCCGAGTAGGCGATGCAGCCATCGCTCGTCATTGCGCGAACGTGGAGTAGAGCAGCATCGTCACCCTCGGCCACTATATATAGCCAGAAGGAGAGTGGACCCCCACGGGGCCAATTGATGTATAAAAGCGGAGAGAAATGTAAGAGTAAGAGAGAGAGAGAGAGAGAGAGAGAGAGAGAGAGAGAGAGAGAGAGCGTGGCTTGGTCACAACAGCCCTTTGCCAATCCTTGACGCGGAGAGGGCCACCCACATCGGCTAGCAGACCCGGTGAGCACACTCCCCGGATCCCGAGCACCTCTGTTTTCCTCGCATTTTTGTGACGCAGATCGTCGACTTCGCCCGCCCGTATCGCCCGGTGTTTCCAACAGGCACAAGTTGCGGTTCGACCTCCATCCTCCGGATCAGCCTCGGTCGTCGAGAGTCACGTGATCAGGAAGGTCGGAAATACTCTGTTTTCAGCGCGCCCGTAGCGTTTGTGAAAGGCCTCTCGAGGCTGGTTTTGTTCATCATGCGTGCGTGGACGTGATCCGGCACAACGATCGGGTGAAGTGGCATGGCCTCATGGTGGATTACGGGAGGCGAATTTGGCGTGGCCAGCGGCTGGGCCGGTGGCGGGGCGGCAGGCCAGCGTAGGCATCCCGGCGGTTACGTTGTTGGTCGAGAATCAGGCCGAATCAACGATTACGACCGGTCAATTCCCGAGTCGGATCCGTTGACTCGGGTCGGTCCCGATCGACCCGGATCGACAGATCCGACCCGGTCAACTCCCTGGTCGGATCCGTTGACTCGGGTCGGTTTTCACTGACCCGGGTCAACGCCTGGATCGGATCCGTTGACCCGGGTCGGTTTTCACCGACCCCGGTCAACGCTCGGATCGGATCCGTTGACCCGAGTCGGACCGGATCCGACCCGACCCGACCGTTTTTTATTTTTATTTTTATTTTCTTTTATTTTATTTAAAAAATATTTAAAAATTTAAAAAAAGGTTTTTTTTTCCTTTTTCTTTTCCGTTTTTTTTTTAATTTTAAAAAATTAATTTAGAAAAGAAAATTATAAAAAAATAAAAAAGGAAATATTTTCGTTTTTTTTTTCTTCAAATTTTTTTTTTTTATTCCTGAAAAAAAATTTCCCGAAAAAAAATTTCAAAAAATTTCAAAAAAAAATTTCAAAATTTTTTTATAGGACTTATTTGAGTGTTTTAATCCTTTATAATTGTGCATGTTGTTATAATTGCATAATTTACCATGTTTAAATTAGATAAACCTGACGTTGTGCGGTAATATTTTGCATGTTATTACCGTTGTATTATCACGCATGTTTTTAATACAATTACATAAACTGTTGTGTTTCTGAATGTCATCTGACTTAATTAAGATTAGAACCCTAGGACTGTATATCTGCATGATTGCTAATCATTTATGATTACGCACTCGCTTGATCACCTCACATGTTAGGAGAAAGGTCCTAAAATCAATCCAAATTGTTTGACAAATGTTTTCAAAAAATGAACAGGGTAAAATGGTATCGAAAGGCCATTAGTTATTCAACTAGTGTAACCAAGTCCCCGGACTCAGTTAATCTCTGGTTCGTAGGAATATGGTGATTCTCCCGTCACCTTATTTAGGTTTCTAATCGACCCACCTCAAATCGATTAGTAGTGACTCCTTGGTATAAACCATTTGCATGTTAAATATTTAAACCCTAAGTCGTGATATGGTATGGGCTTGGGAGAGCCCGAGTTAAGTCCTGAACCTAGATTTAGCACGTACCAAGCGAGCTTCTCTTGTTTTTCGCATGTCATTCGAAAAGGCTCAGGAGTTCGGTCGCCACAACCACTGCCCGCAGCGGCTGCGTTGGCTTGCGCTCTTGTCCCCCCACTAAGGGATCAGAGTTTGAACCCCAACGTAGCCGTTAAGAATTTTTAAGTATGGCACCGTGGTGGTGGGTTCTGCTCTAGCGTCACCCCAAGTTTACCCTTTCGGCTGTCGGCCGTGCGGGGGTTCTTGGATTATCAAAAAAAAAAAGTAAAAATTTTGTTTTTTTTCTTTCGAACGGTGTCATTGACCAAAGCCAGCTAAGCCAAATCTTCTTGCTTTGTCCAGAGATCTTGCAAGAAAAATGATTTAGCAATGATTGCACATGGCAGCAAAGGGCAACTAGGCCGACTTGGGTTTCCTAAATTTGTTATGCTAATCTACTAGCCTCATAATATTTTTCTAAAAATAGTCATTAATCAAAGATATGATCATGTACGATAAAAATATCAATTTATATTTAAATATTATCATGAACGATAAAAATATCTCTTGTTTATTCATTTTTGTAGGCAGCTCAAGCAATTATTTTTAAAAAAATCATTTAATTTTCTCAAAATAAACGCACCCAAATCTCTGATTAGTCTATCGGCCCTTTGTCACGTCAATGAGATCGTGGACATAATATGAAGAACCAACACTAGAACAACGTCACACGCCCGCGAAGCATGTTGGACCTTGTTATCGTCTCGTTTTTTTAGGTAGAACGTCAATTCGGATTAAAGCGGTCCTTTGGGAGGACGAATCTTGCCCCCACGCCAACACCGACACTAAGGAAGCTTTGTCGGTACTTTCTCTCCGGTGCCCACGCTATTGACAAGGAGGAGTCAAGTCTTTTCACACCCTGTGGATTGTACAAAATTGGAGGGAGACCACCCACTTGCAGATGCAGATGGAATCTTATCGTGTCTTTTTGAGGTTACAATGGAATCTTTGACGGACCCGTCATCTCACTGCAGGTTAAGTTCATCGGTCTTGTTAAAATGTTTAATTCAAAAACTTGAATTTATAAATAAAGGAAACCTCACATAAATGAAGAGCATATAGAAACCTAACACCGTAGACAAGCAATGTAGGATGTTTGACGGCCTCTCTTATGCACAAGCTAGATTAGGAACGGCACATAGAATTTGAGAAATGGAGGATCGCACGCATGAAATAAATTAGGGTACTCAGGGGTGAGCACCGCTTCAAGATAGACTCAAAAGCCACACTGGACCGACCCTACCCGATCCTATCATACTAGTTCTGATCTGGTTTCCTAAATTTGGAACTAGCTATTACCTATCCGGTTCCTGATTATGGGTGTGGAAACAAACTGGATCGAATAGAGAAATCCTAATTCTCACCTTTTAGTTTTACCTTTCATCTCGTACTCTTGTTGTTACCACTTTTGCCTATGGTTACTTCTTCATATTTTCTTGACGCGAATCAACTATTTGAAGCTCATGAGCCTCCCGTAGATTGGTCACTCGGCCATACAAGAAGAATCGGAAGACACTCGAGCCCCATTCCTCCGATTCCAACAAACACAGAGATTTTTTAGAGGCAATTGCATTGTTTAACTAAAAAATCGAAGTCTCAAGCAACACTCTCAAGGAATAAATAATGAAATAAAAAGAGGAATGGGTCGATTCCTCGGTAGACTTTGAAACTTGACTAAAGTGAGAGAGTCAGTTCCAAGGTCTATAAGTAGGTTCCAAGTTCCAAAAACTAGAAACCTATCTCGATAAGGTAGATTATATCTTTCAAGTCTGTAACCTACCCATCCTAGAATCCTTACCTAGTAATATGTCAAATTCAAAAATTTAAACTTATAAATGAAAGAAAACTACATACATATAAAGAGCATATAAACTTAGAAATAATTAGGATATTTCCATTGATTTTTCATATCTCTCGTGATTGTGCATATAGCTAATAGATTCTCCATATTTCCTTTTGCTTGTCAATATTCTTCATTGATCCTAATTAACTATCTATGTCATCTAATAAGGCCTATAATAAAACTCATCTATAATTCATTATGAAAAACACAAAAAAAAAATATATAGATTTTACGCAATTCTCTTTTCCGCATATTTCTTATCTTGATAATAGAGCTAGCACCGAATACACATTGTACATTTTGTTTCTCGTGCTATTCTTTTTTTTGTACCAAATACTACTAACCATTTTCAGCATCGATCCTCAACATTGTTTGTCATGTCCACAACCACGTCAGCCTCCTCTGTTGTCGAGTGGCTGCATAACAGCCACGTCAGCCTCCTCTGTTGTCGAGTGGGCTGCATAACAGCCACGTCCGCCTCTTGTTGCATAGCATGCACGGCAGCCACGGCAACACATAACGTCCAAGTAAGTAGTCACACACACGCACTACTTCTCTGTTGATTGATTTCATAACTTTACGTGACATCACCAAATTAGCCGATCAATTGTTCCCGTTGCCAAACATTGGATACGTTTTCATCGTACCATGTCTAAAAAGTTAGATAAAACTTAATCCACCAATGCCAATCACTTTATATCAACGGTGATAATCACACAATCAACCTGTAATTTTACAAAAACTAAAAATCCCTCTTCCTAAAACCATGTATATTTCATCCAAACTTCCAAATGGGTCTCTATTCGTAATGATTTTTACTTTTCAAATTTTTGATGCGGCCCAAGTAATTTGATTTTTATATAACTCGAACACTCAGAGGTTTTTCGAAACATATAAATATTGATTTGGTGAGATATATTTTTGGAGAAGTCTTTCATAATTTCCAAAGGGTAGTCAATACTTTTTTAACTATTTACGAGAATAAGTAACTTTATTTTCGCTATAAAAAAGGGCAAAAACGACTGGATGCATCGCTCTATGTTTGTAAGTTCGGGCCGAGCCAACTGAACTGTTTAGAAGTTATAGTTTCTTTCCTTGTGGACCCGAAAAGCCTGTTTGAGCAAGATCATTTGATGTCGTTTTGGTCGAAATTTTGAAAGCAAGATCTTCTCTTTTTCATGTTTAGTCTATAATTGGGAAAATGAAATCGGTTTTCCTTATTTTCAGTCAAAAATACTTATAAATTCGTCTAAAGAATTACTTTTATTATTAAAATGAAACAGTTCTTATACCAAACATACATTAAAATACCAAACATACACATAATTAATTTAATGTTAAAAATAATACGTTTCAGAAAATTTAAAATGCATGGCTTCAAAATTCAATACATATTAACACCTCTTAAGGACCTTCTTGTTTGATTTTGAATATCTCACAAAGAGCTATAGCTCATTTTGACTCCACCTCCAACGATACTCAGTCATATGACGTGAGCTGTGATGCATGTTTTAGCAAGAGATGATGAAATCATGACGTATGAGTATGTACCTTACGCAATTGCAAGCTCATATATAAGAAACAATGATGTTTATTATGTAAAATGACACAAATAATCCATTAACTTTGGTTCAATATATAATGTCATCTTTGGACTTTTTAACTTGTTTAGTGTAGTTCACGAGTTGGTAAATGTTCGATTTAGTTTTTAGATTATATGAAAATATTTAATGTCGTCCTTATATTAATTAAAGTCGATGAAATCTGCTAATGTGACTTCCAAACCGTTAAGTTTGGATGGTGGAACAAAAAATAAGTTACACATAGATTTTTAATATAAGATATTCATCTTAAATTAGGATATAATAATCAACGTCATCAAATATCGATGGACATGTTAATTCTCTAATTTTTTTTTCTTTTTATAAAGTAGATGGATAAAATGATGGACATGTTGACATATCAATTTTCAAAATCCAACTTATCATATACTAATCCACGTGTCAAATAACGTATGATTTATGTTTGAGCAAATGAAATGATTACATTGAACGTTTACCAATAGTTCAAGAACTATGTTGAATAGATTAAGAGTTCAAAGAAGGCATCGCACATTGAGTTAAATTTTAAAGACCATCAGTGTCATTTTCCCCATTTATCACTATCAAAAGAGGAACATTTCGGGATAGATTTCATTGTTTGTGCTTTTGAGACCACATGAATGGTTAGAGATGAAACTGAAGAGAATGCAGTCCGTACGTCGCTATTCCCAAAAAGCGAATGCAAAAGAGGATGATCTGCATTGCCGTATCGGTTCATGTCAATTCAGTTGCAATAACACAAATAATCTATCTGAAAGGATTCGAAAGTGAATTATCCTTACACGGTTGTTGCAAATTAGTGACGAGTGAAAGATATAATAGTGGCCAAAGAACTTTGCGTAAATTACGACCCAATGCCACACGTTATGGGTAATCGTTCTGCATGAGCACTCATTAGCCCAATTCTAGAAAAATAAGAACATATACATCCTCATCTTGAAGCAGATCCGACGATTACCATTACGCATAGGAACACATCGATCCATACAAATGCTCCATTGCATTCACGGTCCCGATCCATCAAGTACATGCAAACGATCAATTTACGTGACACTAATTGAAGAGGTTTGATCCAAATGATGATTCGGGGAGGCGAGCGTCGGCTCTAAGTTAGATTTCGTACCTTGATGACCACTTCTAATTTAACCATGATCGATGGAATTTGAATTCGGAAGCTCATGCTCGAGGAGACATTAATTGTACCATTCTTGTTCCGCTATCTTGTCCAATTGAGCCAAGTTGTGGCGAGGAAAGACATATCGGGATGAGAGATTCACTTGGCTTTGAGATTCGTCCGTGACAATGAGCACTGCATTTTCAAGACACATTGGTTAAATTCTATCTGTATAACACTTCGACATTGTCTAAATTTTTCCATATTCATCCATGTGAGCATCTGTAAATATTATCTGTATAATACTATGGCATTGTTCGATAGTCCGTCGGCTGAATTTGATTGGATTTGCTTCGGAATGACTTGATTAAACAAAGTAAAAGTACGCGAATCAATTTTGACTTTTAAGACCATGCAAAGGACAACGTGAAACTCGTGGATTTCTTAAGTTTTCCATGATCAAATTTCCTTCTTTTTTTTTTTATGTAAATTGACACTATTCTCTAATGAAAGTGGTCATTACGTTTTGTGAGTTGATAGTGGATGGGCTTGGCCTCGACCTTGGACTTACTTGGGCTTATTTTCAAAATTTGTTCCAATGAACAAAATTGATATTCTTCAACAACAACCTATGCCCTAAATAATTAGTAAGACCATTTTTTTTTCGCCCAAAATTTTTGATCTCGAGTTGAAATGAAAAGTAAAAATATTTTAAAGAAATACGTTCTTTATTTCCTGAAACATGTACGATACGATTCCTCAAAACAAAAACTTTCGAAGTAGATAGAAATTTCGAAACCTCATCTAGTTGTGTTGTTCACATAATTTGTCTTCTCATAATAATTTGATGTCATTCTTACCGAAATTTCGAAGGCGAGATTTTTTTCTTCTTCTTTTTTTCATTTTGGGTTTATAATTTATGAAAGCAAAATCGGTTTTCCTTAATTTTACTTGAAAATATTTTTATAGCATATATAAACGTAATGCGATTTTGGAATTACTTTTCTAAAAAGTGAATGCAGAAACTTGGCGTTAAATTCACAAGTATATCGTACGCATGAACAGTTTCAACTCCTATTTAATATTACTAAACACCAAATTAAATATATTGCGTAATAATATTGGAACAAGGAACACTGTGTTATTTACCCGAACATGTCCACACGTTTTTTAACCCTAGAAAAAGAGAAAAGGAAGAAGTTTGAACTGGACACTTACATATAATGATAGAGTCTTATCATATAACAAAATTCGACAGAGAATTTGGGTAACAACCCTCGATGCGTAGGTAAATTTCGAGCACCTTCCTCTTTCATAAGTCCCGATCCTTTTCGAAATTTGATTTTGAGCAGTCCTCGCAGATATGTCAGCTCGTACTTATTTCGTAGCGACAACATGAGTGATTTATCTTAAATGGTTTGACAGTGAATTATTCTTCACTTAAGATCACTGCTCACAAATTGGAGACAATTGTTGCAAATGAACTTAAACCGGAAGATGGAGTAGTACTAGAAGAACTTTGCTTAATTGCAACTGGATGACTACACATTATGGTTAATCATTGTGCAGGAGCACTTGCTAGCACAATCCTAGAAGAATAAAAAAAACACATACATCCTCATCTTGAGGCAGATCAGATCACACACTTACACATGGGATCACCAACGATCCATTGACTCTACGATTGATTTAGGTGACGCTGATCGAAGAGGCTTGATCCAACTGATGACTCGGGCAGGCGAGTGTCAGCTCCAGGTTAGGTTTCAAACCCTGACGCCCGCTTGCAGTCGAAGCATGGTTAACGGGATTCGAACTGGGGAGCTCGTGATCGTATGAACATGTACGAGGAGAGGTTAGCAGTTCCATCCTTGTTCCACTGTCTAGTCCAATTGAGCCAAATTGGGGTGAGAAGAGACATATTGGGGTGAAAGAAGATTCACTTGGCTTTCGGATCTGTCCATGATGATGAGCACTGCATCTTTCCTTCCCCACCTGGCGAAAAAACACATTAATTAGTGCGCCAACAAGCGGATTAGCATAGTTCAAAACAATGAATAAAGAAAACAATCTTTCTTTATTCCCGTGAATGCACTTGAAAAGTGGTGGACAAAAGAATTTATTAACGGCTGAAATCTCAAGACTTTAAAGCATGAGAAATCACTAATTTACTGTCAAATGGCTCTGCAACTTGGGAAGAGCGAGAGAGGGGAGAGTCGGAATGAGTTATACATCGAAGAGGCTGGGACGACGCTTGCTTCGCTTGTGGAGGCTGTTCTTGCGGAGGAAATACTTCTGGGCGTGGCTGGCGACTTGGGTGGGCGTCCTGGTGCTGACGAACTTCTTGGAGATGCCTCTCCAATCCCCCTTCCCGAGCTTCTCCAGCCCCATCAGGAACGTCCGGTGCTCCTCCTCCGTCCACGGCACGCCTGACCCATCACACATCACTTAGTTCATCAGATCATCAGCTAGAACATTAGTCGAGAAACCCTAATCGTTGGCTCTTCAAGATTCGTCTCCAGATCATTGAAGAAAACAGCAACGTTAGAGATCGATTGTGGGAGTTGAAAACCCAGCCAGAAACTTCGCAAGTTTCTCCGATCAGATGGATCTGCAGAGGTGAGATGTTACGAATCTTGCCCTCCTCCCCACAAAAAGCAAAGAATACAAAGTAAAACTACAGTTGCATCATATGAGACAGATCAGACAGACGGGCGGACAGACAAAAGCTGACCTTTTTTCCTCTCTTGGGCTCGCCCACGAAAGCCATCAGAGGCATACCCATCATTACTGGCGTTACTAGCCGCTTTGTGGAGACCCTCGTCTTGAAGAAGACGATCTCCGACGTCGCAAGCAGCGCGCAGCGAGAGAGAAGAATCGTTCGTCGCCGAAGAAGACGATGGTGAATACGACGACGTTAGAACACACGATGTGGATGGCATCAGACAGTCCATGCTCAGGCTCTTCTTCAACGCGAGACGCGACGCCATGCCACAAGGATAACCGGCCTCGAGCTGCACCCCGAACAGCTTGACTCCACCCCCACCAAAGCTCGCGTCTCTCTGGATCGACGCGCAGGTTCTTGAATTGTGACCCATGAATCCACAGTGAGAGCATTTTCTTCCCATTCTCTCTCTCTCTCTCTCTCTCTCTCTCTCGTCCACTCGCAGACACACGGGGAGGGACGAATCAGTGCCTACAGAGTATGCGATGACTTTGTCGTTATATATAATTGCAGCATTAACAGCATACAGCAGGAGCAAGAAGAAAGCAAGATTTCTGTATGCGTAATAAATATGTTTACATACGCCAACCATTTTGCCGCAGAGGACAGCAAAAACAGTATGCTGGGGGTGTCCTGCCCAATGCTTTGCAGGAACTTTTTCCTAGGATCATCTTAAATATCTTGTAACTAGGATACTGGCCATCCTTAACTAGGGCCCCGTGGCTTTTATTACACATACTTGGTACGACGTGTTATTAACTGCGCATGATATCAAAACGAAGTCGGTGTATCAAAAACCGTAAAAAAGGAAAGATTTCTTTAATCGGTTGCTTGCAAAAGTTGGGAAGTCAATTGTGATGGGTTGCCGATAAAATTGAATTTCATCGAACACTGTGACGTGAATTTCACTAAATTATTATGACTTTTAAGAGAGGATTGCTTGTTGATAATAACATTTTACACCCACGTTTTCTTAGTGCTAAGTCTAGTGGTAACATGATCTTCAAGCATTGTGTGGTACTCGCATGCGCAAGATCCGAGGTTTGGTGATATGGAGAAGGTAAACTTTCGTTTGATACTTTGAAAGTTAGGGTTTACAATATTCGTTTCGATACATATACGAACACGAGTTGATATCACTAACATCGAGTACAAGAAAAGATCCTTCTATCAACTACAAATAATTATAAATGTTTGAGGACGATTCTACCGATTTCTTTTACCCTTGCCCTTATGCTCGGGATTCCAAAATGTTCCTCCACTTTTATTTCGTTTATTAGAGACGATTCCTGCATTTTTTAATATTGGTCACGGTTTCGTATTATTCATAAGGCAACCTCTAGTGAATTATTTGGGTTCTCCTAATTCCAAGAGGCACATGCAAATTAATAGATATGTACAATACATTCACAAAGCAACAACATAGTACTCCATACAGCCCAGATTCACTGCTTAACCCTATCCCCAACAATAATATTATGCATGTGGTCCTTCAATTTTATTTCGCTTGATCCTGCTCATGCACGTGTACTAGGGAACTTGCCCAAACCCAAAAGATCACCGCCATTCGATCTCAACCACCGTGAAGTTTAGCGATGGAGCAGGCTTTTGCCTCCACCTAATTCAATGGTACGTACGAACTGGGCTTACATGATTCAAATTCACTCAAGATTTTTTCAAGGCGATGTGGTCAACCTTTTGAATCTGCCATCTATGGGTGACGTGGATTTCCGAGGATGTGGCCTCGTATGATCCATGTGTGTTGCTTCAGTTAAGCTTTTTGTCTTGACTCTCTTGCTTGCAGAAATTGAAAACTGCCTCTCTATTTTCACTGCCTTTGGTCGGGGAGCCAAGACAAAAACGCCAATCACCACATATGCCAAAATCTAAAGCGCGAGGCACGACATAAAGGCAGACATTGATTGCGAAAAACAAGTAATTTTCTGGTGGATTTCCATAATGTTATGTACGCATAATATGATCGAAATGAAGAGGCAAACTTAATTCGACACAAAAAAAGTTAACCCGCAACGCTGCTTTCTTGCTACATTTTTATAAGAGTAGTTGTATCTAACTTGGTAATATGAATATACACATCAAGATGTTAATTTCCCCGAAAAAGAAAGAAAGTGAAAACAAAATTGACGTTCGAATTTCAACCAAAAACATTAATTCCTTTTGTCTCCTAGTCGAAGCTGTCCGGTGGACCTAATCGTGTCCTTTAATCCCCACCCTCTTTTATGGTCCTTTCATGGCATCGACCTCTTTCTAAGATTCCTAGGAACAATGGACCATCCCGTTTTTTCTCCTGACCTTGGACTATGCATGTCTTGTCCGTTGTTTCTAAAGATCCTTAAGATAAATCCTCCGTTTCCCAATAATTATCGAACAAAAAGGACTAGAGTAAATGTCATCGGCGATTTGCATAACTTTTTGCATTTTGTGTGTTACGATATTTTTGTATAAAAATAACATAAATATACATGAAGTTACAACTGATTACGCGAGTTTATATGAAGAATTAGACAATATACATTGGATAACTCTGTTGAAGGATTGGCATTAGTTTCGGTAAGTCTTGTCGAGGGCATTTTTTCTAAGCAATCTGACTGTTTGACTTTATTTTTCATGCGTAGCATGCCTGACTAAGGTCAGCTCACTTGTCGGCTAATTTAGGAAGTTATCCCTCTTAATTGGTTCCTTCTTCCCTTTTTTTTGTCTTGTTGAGTGGCATTGGCTCTAGAGGGCCGGGATTCATTATATCTATTACAGAGTGGCTTTTGACCTTTGTTACGCTTCTTGACAAAAAAAATACAAATAAAAATATTGAGAAAATTCAAGAATAACTTTGCACATTAAACATAATCAATTACTGTGCATATTAATTCTTTTATTTTAACGAAAACTCAAATTCGACAGTTTGGAAGAGCTATAAGCCCAATCGGATAAACCATTTCACTGTTTTTCTGCTTTTTACTAAATTATGTTGTTAAAGGTTTCTCATTTGCTAACAGACTAGGAAAATGTTAGGCTTAGAAAGACTGATTTACATAATTGATTTACCAATCGATATGTCAATTTTTTATCGATTCTTAAATACGACTCACTTATTTCAAGGGTCACTCGCGGTCCGCACACTCACCGTCTAGCAATCCACGTTGTAGTCCTGTCTTAGTAAGTAGAGAGCAGGTCGGCATAATTATTATCTAAGTATTTTTGTTCACACGATGATGTAGATTGTTCACGGGCTTTTTTCCCGATTTAAATAGGGTCACACCAGATGTTTCATCGTCACTAAATTTGGTGGAACGATGGGAGACTGGTTGATGAAGAGCAATTCAGGAGACTCTAGAACTGGTCAAGGCCAAAGACACCAATCGTATTGTTCCTTTTTCTTTAATCCTAGCAAACCCTAATCACCCAATCATAAGGATGAATCGTGACTAATAGCACATATTATGAAAACAACCCATGTGAAAAGATCAATTGAAAAAATGGACTTATAGGGTTTTGCGTGGTTTGGTGCTCTTTACTATCTTTAATCATGGTTAGGTGACCTTCGACCAGCAGTGGAAAGTTGTGATTAGTGGGAGGAGGCTGCTGGTTTTGGTGTGAAGGAAAACGAAATACTAATGCTAGGGTTTTGTCTCATTCGCTTTCCCATTAATTTCTTTTATAATCTCCAAGCTGAGGTTTCCTCCACTTTCGATGTGTGCGTCTTTTACTTTACTTTTCTCGAAAAGCCTCGCAGCCTTTTTCGAAACCATGTACGAGGATGCGCCAAGGACAATTCAAAGGGAGAAGTGATTGCTTGCCTCTTTAAGTTTTTTTGTTATTATAAAATAAATATTACGAGACTTACTGTTGGAGCGTGATTCAAACTCTCCATCGATAAAAAAGTAAGGGAATTCCGCTCCCTAGTGAGCAGGCGATGGTCCGAGGAGCTGCCCCCGCGACTCAAAAAGGTTTTTATAGTTTTATCCTATATTTTATTGATAATTTGGGCTTTAATCCATGAATAACTATCAAGTATATATAATCTCTTTCTCCTATAATTGAAGATTGTAACAGAATTGTGGGAGACGTTAATTGTAGTGAAATTATCTGCTGGATGTAATCTTAGTTTAAGGGTGAACCACAATAACACTACGTGTCTCGATTTCTCTTTTTCACATTTGTTTTCTATTTCGTTGTTTTTATACTTCTAATCCTAACAATTATTGAGAATCTTAAAGACTGATTTAACAAAATTGGTTTACAGAATGAAGTTTTCAATTCCAAATAATTCTTAAAATAAGCGAGTCATATTCAAGGATCGATAACAATTTGACATGTCATTTGGTAAATTATTCTTGTAAATCCGTCTTAATAAGTCTGATATTTTACATGTATTTATTTTGCGTGAAATTTATGCGACGGGACATAATTGCTGTACAAAATTTTATGCAACGGATGAGTTTGTATAATTTAGCATTTTCTGGTAAAATTACTTTGCGAAATTGATGCGACAAATTTTTGTTGATTGTGTTGACATACGATTTACTTAATTAAAAATTTAATTGTAGTTCATCACATCGTTTTGGAACCTGTCGATCTAATGGATACTTAGAGGCAGTGAAGGGACTGAAAACTGTTGCAACTTTTTTTATCACGTCTCTCTAGCATCTTTACACCAATAGCATAATCGTGTTCACGTGTCATGATCGAATTTTATAATCATGTCACGTCGATCGTTGCAAAATTGTGCGTTTTTGTTAATCATGCTATAAAACTTATATATGTTGAATTCATGTCAATTCTATCACTTGTGTATTCGTCATATAATCATGTATAAACATGATAATTCATATCTAAAATTGCCGGTCCCGGCATAGACGCGGTTAATATGCCAAATGTTCTCACTTTTTCAAAATAAAATAATAAAGGTACTTATTTTTGCCTACGTCCTGTAATTTGCTCTTAATTAAATTAAATGCAGCCCATTGGTTTTTATTTTCAACCAGAAAATGATGTCAAGCGCTATCGTTGTTCGAGAACGTCAACAATCACCATAAAAAAATTAAACAAGTATTTTTTTCCCATAAACATGGAAAATAATATATATATATATATATATATATATATATATATATATAACATACCGTCGTTCGTCGCACAGTTTATGTCAAAATTGAGTTCGCCAATCTAATTTAAATATCTATATAATCTTTCTTCAGAAAATTAAAAACAATGGAAAATTACAGTTACAATCTCCTCGGAAAGCAATAAAAAAAAAGGAGGAAAAAATCAAGACTATTTATGCGCGTCATCAGGTTAAAAATTCCTCTCTGCTTTTGCTCGTCGATTTGTGTGCTATTTTGCAATGTATATATAATACTTTACCTCATACATAAGATCATTATAACAAAGATTAAAATAGCAATAAAATAAATAAATTAGCTTTAAGACGCATTAGAAACGCAACGTAGGATTCAGGCATGCGTACTTTGCCTTTTTCAATTTGGGAATTACAATAATGTTTTGTCGTGGTACGATCCTAGCTATACTATGTTTCGTGAAAATGACGTGAGCTAAGCTGACACAGATAACACTAGGTTAACTCAGCATCCACTCTGTCATTCTTCGATGGCTGCTTGTTTTCTATATATAGCGACTGGTTGTTGAAAATATTTCTGTGTCACATAGCAAATTTATTTTAATTTATAAACTTGAATGTACGATTTCTATAGTTGAAGTGATTTCTTAAGAGATACGTAAGATATATTGGGAGCGCGCAGTAGAAGTCTCATACTTAAATGAACTAATTTATTTTGAGATATATGAGATGTGTTGGGAGCGCGCAGAAAAAGTCCGATACCTTCACCTAAGGAAAATCGCAAAGAGGAAGCCCAAGTTTGAACCCGTCAATATATCAAGTTGGACCGACATTTACTTAAAAGCTTAAACCCATAAGTTATTAGTCAATTTAGATATATTAATTGCTTCATATCACATCAATTCTTCAATAAGGGACTTTCTAACACAACTCACACGTGAATCCTAACAATCTCCTCTCACGTGTGAATTCAGTGTTAGGCCGCTCCCCCTTAATCTAGGTTTCTTTTTTATCAAGATATCTCAGCTTCAATTTTCATCAACACTCAACTTCATCCCTGGTTTCTTTCTTCAAATCAAAAACCATGAAGTATTCTGTCGGGCCCACGTTGCTACACCACAACGCCGAACACCGAGAAACTGCGTTGGTCGCCCAATTCTTTCCTTGAGATATTCACCAAACACCGACACCAATCAACCATTGACTCTAATATCATTTGTTGGGAGAGCATTACAGAAGTCCGATACCTTCACCCGAGATTATCGCCAAGAGGAAGCTCAAGTTTGAGCCCGATAACATATCCAATTTGATCCACCTTCACTCAAAAAATTAAATTTATGAGTTATTAACCAACTTGGATATATTAATCGTTTCACACCACATCAATTTTTCAATATGAGACTTTTTAACACAACTCACACGTGTATTATAACAAGATGTGGCATGACCCTCATAACGTACAAGTTTCTTAAGTTACATCATCAATTAGCAATAGTATGACTTGCAATTGATCTTTCACTCATCTAGATTATTGCATAATAAGTGGCAGCATCGACGAGGTTAAAGCTGTATTTAAAATTACGCATTCCAAGATGCTAAAGATGGCCTTTGTGAAATTGACATGCTTGAAATAGAATGCTAAGCACATTTCACATCGCTCGACCGGACTTTCCGTTGGTAATTCCATGGTGCAACGATCCTTTCGCTGTAGATATTACTTGTCGTTAGAGTTATCAAGTGAGGGTTCTCGAATCGACGGGCTGGATTTAGTCCATTGTTTAAACGCTTCTTCAGCAAGAAAATTAATCATGGTGATTATTGTGAGTTAATCGTGTCATTAATGTAATGATCTAAACGAATTTGGAAACGGAAAAACCCTAGTGGCCTCGATCGGTTGGGCCAGCTCATGAAAACACTCGCCCTTTTGGACGAGAGATGGGCTTCCAGTGTGCCTAACGTTTGGGGAGATCCACAAAGGCATTATGCTCCAATAACAAAAACATTGCATGAGCTAGATCCACAGAGTCATTAAGAGAAATGAACTCTCATTACATAAGGACTCAAATTCAAGTTCGGAAAATGTGAGAAATTTAAAGAATCAAATTATAGTTATCTCGGTTACTTTTTGATTTTATATGATGTCGCCTCTTGTTTGATAGCGTTGGATTATTATTATTCATCATTTATACGGGTGTTCATGAATTCTTTTCTTCTAAAATCTGAGAGTCAAATCGGTTTTCAAGTTTGCTTTTTATTGTGATACATTGGATGTGACACTTTAATGCTAGTAAAAAGCTTTTGAACTGAGGCATCATTTGTTACAATCTTGATGCAAATATTTGTTTCCTTGTAGATACTATTATACAATATTGAAATGTCACGTGATATAAGTATCTTGTAAGAAGATTTTACTTTTGTGAAGGAATGACTGTCCATTTCCGACATAGCTATCTCAATTCTTTCCTCTAGTTCTACTCTCTTGATTTAGGTGAACTCCTCAAGTTGGTAGTTGGCTCGAGCATCTAAAAATTTCTAGTTCAAGAAATGGAGGTCATAACCCGTTCAATCTCACCAATTATGTGAAAGCTGCTCTGAATCGAGATCACCTGCATATGTTAAAAGGCCTTAGCTTGACTAGCTCATGGAACTTGCGGTTGCTTTATGGGCCTTCCAATAGCGAGCCTATATGTTCATTCGCGGAGCTATAAAAAGAATGCTTTTAGATATATGGTATTAGATACAAGTATAACAAGGCAAGAAAAGCCTCAAAAACAAGTAAGATAGGATTTTTTTAGTGCCATAACTCCTCTCTTGTGCAAGAACGAAGAGTGGCACGTGAAATTAAAGAACGAGAAATTTACGTGGGGAAACTTTGCCTTGAGCCATATGATCAAGACCTCATTTAAAGATTTAAAGTTGTTAAACAAAGGCCGGCAACAGCACCGCCATTAATCGATGTGAGCATTACAGAACTTCCATAAAAGTTTAGAAGAGACGGGGAAATTCGAGACAATGCAAATGATGAATAGCCAAGACGAGACCCGATTGGTTTCAGCCGCACTAAATCGTAGTGTGTCTCAAGCGAAACTTGCATGATCTATTCGTTTGCACCGCCCCGAGCGCACGTGCGAGCACAACTTGGGGAAGGGGGCGGCGTGCACGAGAGCGAAAAGTAGTGGAGGGTGTTGGATTGATGAGATCTAGCGCACACGAGAGTTGGTTAGGTCCCTCACATGATCCTCGAATCTCACAGCTAATTTATCTCCTCCCAACTTTTCAACGACGGCGACAACTCTTTTGATCTCAGCCTTCCTTTATGTCTCCTTCCTCTTTGTACTATATCTCATCTCCCCTTACATTAAGAAACACCCACAAACGCAACTCTCTTTTTCATCCCCCAACTTCATTAATCCTATCTAGATTCTAGATTCATAAATTGTATGTGTAGGTTTGTCGTCAACGTATAATACTTAATTAGAAATATCATACAATGTGGATGTACACGCATCTTTGTCGAACATGCGAATAATCAAGAATCAAACCTCTCATGCATCCTTAAATTTTGTAAAGGTGTCAGCTCAGTTATAGTGAATCATCATAGACAAAAAGAATGGCTGTTGAAATATTTTCAGTACAAGAATGGTAAAAAATTAATTTTATCTTCCGTGCATGTATTATCTTTCATTCTTTCTTACTATACCACAATCTAGGGTTTCATAGTTTTCGCCGTAAAAATCTAAAAGCATGATTGATCATCATGGTCATTGCCAACAGCTCGTTCGATAACATGGCTCAGTTTATTTTATAGATCTATCTCTCTCTTTCTCTTTCTCTCTCTATGCATTCATACAAATATATTATCCAATCTCAGCGAGGTTATCTATGGTGGAGCGTCGTAAAGTACAACTTAGATATAAGGTTGATGATTGGTCATTATTCGGTCAATGGACCGGACTGTCATCACCTCACTCGCTTTAATCAATAAAATAACTTAGATCTCTTTAATTTAATATACCAACAAGAAATGACAACGCAATAGAGCATCACCTCGGGCCCCTAGGCTGACTACAATAATATGGGCCAACGCAGCTATAATTGAACGATTCCCCATCGTCGTGTTCCGGAAGCAAACTGTATTATAACCAAAATAAGCAGCATGGGCAGGCAAATTTTCCTGTTATAGCTATGTCTGCGGTCCAACCCCAACCCATTAATATTCCATCGTTTGATAAACTAATTTAATCACACTTTCCTGAGTTAAAAAGAGAGGAAAAGAGGAGACAAGCCAGCAGACGAGTTTTGTAAATAAATGCAGTCCACGGGTGTACCTGTCCGGAAAACAGAAGCCCTAACCATCTCCGCCATAAAGGTTTTGTGTCCTCCCTCTTCGTCTTCTTCCTCCTCCTCTATTCTTGCATGCTAAGTCTTCTTTGCTCCGATCTCGCACCGAGCATCACTGAAAAGCACAGGCAAGGCGTCGGAAAGAAGCCGGCGAGTGGACGGAGAGAGAGAGAGAGAGAAAGTGATAAAGATTCGAGTATGGAGCCGAACCGGAGCCGGAGCCGGAATCCGAACCCCCCTCAAGGGCTAACCCCGGAGGAGCTCGTGGAGCTCGACTCCGTCATCCGGACCTACCACAGGTTTGAGCCCTCGCCGAACACGTGCACGTCCCTCATCACCCAGAAGATCGAGGCCCCCGCCCGGCACGTCTGGCCCTTGGTCCGCGGCTTCGACAACCCGCAGCGGTACAAGCACTTCATCAAGAGCTGCCACATGCGGGGCGGCAGCGGCGGCGGCGACGGCGACAGCGACGGCTCCGTGCGCGTCGGGTGCGTGAGGGAAGTCACGGTCGTGTCGGGCCTCCCGGCATCGACGAGCACCGAGCGGCTCGAGATCCTGGACGATGAGCGGCACGTCCTGAGCTTCCGGGTCGTCGGGGGCGAGCACAGGCTGAACAACTACCGGTCGGTGACGTCGGTGAACGAGTTCGAGAGGGAAGGGAAGGTGTACACGGTGGTGTTGGAGTCGTACGTCGTGGACATTCCTGAGGGCAACACTGGCGAAGATACGAAGATGTTCGTCGACACCGTGATAAAGCTGAATCTCCAGAAGCTCGCGGTTGTATCCATGGCTTCTATGCATGGAGGGCACGGTTGATATTGCCGTCGACTACATGTGGCTCGCGCCGACGAGACGGCCAATTTATTAGGTGAAATTCTTGTCTAGACCCGATTCCGCCCCAAGATGAGGGGTCGATCGCTAGTAGGGCTTTTCTTTTTCTCTTTTGTGATCGGACGGCCGTGATTAGTTTGGGTACATGATGTATTGAGGTTTACTTGCTTCCATGCGAAGTATAAATGTTTGCTTGAGAAGGAGAGACCTAAGTTAAGTATGCTAGTAGCGATCGATGCTTTTCTTTTCTTGGATTTCTATGAGATGTTGAAAGATAGAACATTTCTGCAAAGCTGACTTATTTTGCACTTATTTTCAAATGTTAAAGATCTTGAGTAAGAGCTTGAAATTGAAGTCTCTCTCTCTCTTTCTAGCATCGACTCCTTTTGCCATCCTGTGGTTTTAGTCATTTCCATGGCTATGGGCCATTAGGATTCTCTGATGCACATTGACTTGTGCATTGGCTGCTCTACCACTTTGTGCCTTTGTTAGTCTCAGTTTCCCACCTCAGTTTCCGTGCACTCAAAGTTTGAAAAGAGCGTGTGAAATGAGAGTCAAAAGCCTTACCTCTGTTTCGTGCTCTCTTTGGGTTCTGATTACGTGAAACCTACGATCTTGATTGCATCGGATTCTTTCACTTTGGGTCAAGGTAAGAATACTCTCTCTCCATAGTACTCAATTCGAGCTATAGGATTACATATTTTCCTCCGTTCCTTGGATATTACTCAGACCAAACTTTTTGACTTTTTTGCATTCGACGTATGGGTGTTACCCGCATGCGTGTTTTTTTCATTAAATTCTAGATTTGGATGATGCCCGCATTTGTGAAACACAAACTGCGAGCTGGTTTGAGGGAAATATAGCCCCGTGAGTGAATATACTCGCGATATTTTGGATACACAAGCACCGGACCTAGTAATGTTGGTGAGGGCTTGACACGACTCGACGGCCTATATGAGTTGGGCGCGAGTGCTCCAGAAGCTTGTGTGATACATACTCTTCTTTCCAATTTCTGAGAGGATTGTCTTCAAGTACCTCACCAAATGAAAGGCGCCGAAGCTCCGACATAGCTCTCCATGGTCTGTCCATTTGCATGCAATGACGGGATTCACATATACGTTTCTTATTTTAATGTGTCGGCCCCCCTACCCCTTAAAATCCCCATGTATCTTATGCCTTTCTCAGGGAGAAGGCTCATGATGATCCCAAGATTCGAGCAAGAATCAAGATGGAGCCTTTTAAGGACCTACTCAAGTCTAATCTTGAAATGCTTTTGTATTCATTAAAGGGATAATGACACAAATCAGTCTTTAAATTTTGGCTCAATATGCAACATGATTTCTAAACTTTTAATTTATTTAATATAATCCCTAAACTTTAACTTGATATTCAATATGGACCTTGAATTTTTTGTACATATTCAATGTAATCCTGAATTATATAAAAATCTTATATAGTTCAAAAAATTTAGAGATGACATTTAATAAATTAAAAGTTTATGGATCACATTACATATTAGATTAAAAATTCAGAGATCACATAGCACATTAAAAAAATCATAAATTATATGTGTCATTTTTCCTTCATCGAAATGGCGTCAGCAAACGATTGAGAGAGATAGAGAGAGATGGATAGTAGGTGGGCAATTGGATGCTCGTGAGGCTTTTGATCTGAAGCACGAGATACACAAATTCAACGTCGAGGGGCTGGGGCTCTCTCCATAGGGAAACTTGTGACCATGCTTAAAGGGGAACATGTGACCTCGAAGCCTCGTCATAATCGACCTCTTCAGCACGTCAACTTATCTTATCCCACTCACTTATCACTTTCATGAAGGCTTTCTGCTGTACACCTCTCTGTCCTCCTCCATTTAGTACTGTCATCTTCTTCTTCTCTGCGGCGAACCCAATCACGACTTTTTCTACGGCGGCGTCCACCCATCGAATGCATGTTTTTGCAGCTGTATCGCTTATACATGAATGCTGATAGATCACAAAACCTTCGACTTCTCTATGGTCTACACATGTGTCACTTATCAAAGGCCGACATCTGACTTTAATGAACCTGAGGGTCCGTTTATCGAAAGTCAATTATTTTTGACAAATTATTTTTCAATTTTTGGGCGTTTGGACAATAGAAAATTAATCGATTTACGAAAAATATTTTCATTAACTAAAGCCAACGATATTAGACACGGAGGAAATGACTTCTCCTTCTAGCACGAAGGAAATCACTTTTTCAAAAAATTTTAGTGAAACAAAAGCACCCTAAAAGTAATGCCGGATGTTGTTTGACTGCTAGTGGAAAAATCAATGTTTATCACGGAGTAGCATTGTAACTACGACAGATCGGTCTTCCTAATAATCAAACGACGCAGGCTTTGATTCTTCACGCTCGCTCGTCTCTCGATCTCCTCGTGCACTGGGACAGGGTGACCCGCACGTCTCGGAAGATTTCGCCAGCTCGCAAACCTATATAATGTGTCGCGGGATAGGTTTCCCAGGAAAAAAGAGAACAAAAGAGAAGAAACTTGGTCGTTGCTCTCTAATGTTCACCCTTCATCAATGATGAAAATGTTCACAAAGACACTAGACTTCTATGGGTTTTTTTGGTTGACCAAGACTTGGGCCTGTTATCGGGTCAGAAATTGGGCCGAGAGCACACGTGTTGATCGATATGGACCGGGCGCCCGATGAGATCCAACGAGTCGGGTCAAAAGGAAAAACGTGCACACGAGGGAAATTCACATAACAATAGGACTCCAAGGTGCTGAATTTATTATTGTAATAACTTCGACCATATTTTGTATTTACTAATATTTAAAGTCCTAATTATAATGGTCTTCACACGATAAAGATTGCCGAATTAACGTTCGAGTTTTGATTTGCAGCTATAAGAAAAGGTGATAATTCGGAAAAGTTTTTATCTAATTACTATGTTTTAATTTATCAGTCACATGATTTAATTAAAGTTTTAAATCGCAAAATGTGCGAGTTTTATATTCATTAGTCAAGTATATTCATCGTGTATGAGATTATTAAGTCTACAATTATAAATTTGTTTGGATTATTTTCAATTTTTTTAGACCATGTTGTACAAATTTATTTTTCTTTGATTTATTATTTCTCGAGTGCTAAGGGAAATAGTTATTTGTACTTTTGATGTGGAGATTTAGTTTTTTTAGTATATTCCAACACGTCGCTAATGACAACGGCATGCATGTCTAGTTAATGTGAATTTTGACCAAACCTTCACTTCACGTGTTCTTGTTCATGAGTCAGTGCCAACTTAAAGTTATATCATTAATTAAATCTATCTGAACATGATCCATTTAGTAATTGTGTCAGGAAATTCAAATCCGAGCATGACTTATATACGAAATAGGTATAAGAACACGATCGATATAAGTGGGTAAATGGGTCAAATCAGGTCAACCCAATCCAAATGCGGCCAAAAAAATTCTGAATAAGATCTTTGAAATTAAAGTTAAGTTTCATAACTCTTTTCACAAAATTGACGTGCTTAATTTTAGTTTCAACACGGCCATAGACAAAAATCAATACAATTATGAACATTTTTCTTACTTAATCCATAGAAAAATTTGTTGTTCATTCTAAACAACCTAGAAGAAATTGACAAGTGATGTATTTATTCACTCATATCACAGTCATTACTACTAATAAGTAGAAAAACATAGCTAATTTTATTCAAATTGGTAAGTTTTCCCTTATACTATGGAGCAATAATTTTAAAGGGAAAAGATTTTGATTTTCGATAAGATTAATTATATGAGAAACGTTCATCCATTTCATTTTAATTACATGAGAAAAGCCTATCTATTTCCTCTAACGATACATATGTTTTTCAAAAAATAAATGAAATGATCGTTTGTAAAACAAACGAACGAAAATTATTTTTACTGTTTACAAGAAAAAAAGACTGTTTTTGGATTATTTTTTTTCACCACCATTTTTATTTATTAGAAAGGGACACAGGACATGGACAGGATCGAAAATCTTCTGCGACCTGAAATAACTATTTCATCATCATGAGGAAAATCTCACTCCCCTCCCTCCCGAGTTAAGTCCTCGTAATTTCTGATACACTTGAGCAACAATGAATGCACCACTCAAGAGTTTTCCCACTGGTGAAAATTGTCCCATGCAAAAGTTAGATAGAGCACGTTAATTGATCCCCATAAGTTCGTCAAAGATCTTCTCACCAGAGATTTTCTCTCTCACCATCCTTTGCATCCTTTTGCTTGCATCAGCATCTTTCTGATCCATCTCCCTCACTGCATATCACTCCAAAAAGTACAGCTGCTGAAACCACAGAGCTTTCTTCTTCTTCTTTTTTCTCTTTTTCTTTTGTGGGTGTTTTTCTTTTTTCTGTTTTTGTTTTGCTTTGTTTTTCTCGTTTTTTTCGTTTTTTTTTTTGGCCTTTGATGGGTTTGGCTGTTCGGTTCAGAGGAGAATGCATTAGACCTTCGTTACCCCATTCCCTCAACTTTCTCATCGGCATTGGGTTTGTTGTCAAAAATAGCTAAAAAAGCAAAGGACTTTCTCTTTTTTCTCTGGGGAGGGTTAAAACAGAGAGATAGAGAGGGGATGGTGGGTGATGCTGAGAGGACCTGGCATGAACAGGAGTTGGAACAGAGAGAATCCAGATATTTTGATTGCGATGATTGCAGGAAGAGAGAGAGAGAGAGAGAGAGACATGATGCAGCAGACAATGAAGGGTTGTGAGGACGACAAAGTTGATCAGAGCAAGGCTGTGATAGCAAATGGGCCCTCCAAAGCCTGCAACGCATATGAGTGCTTACTGCAACCACACAGTAATCTCTCTCTCTGTGTCCAGTCTCTGTGAGAGTGTGTTTAGTAAATGGGTCCATTTCATTCAACCCCGGTGCAGCAGCCTGCTTTTGGACTTTTTGACACTCTTTTTCTTCCTTTTTAAGGGGCTATCTGAGATTGAGTGTTTGTATAATTCAAAGACACCCATTGTGCTTTTGGCTTGTATTTTTGTGGGCAGGGGGGAAAAGATTCATCTTTAATGGCATAGAGGCTCTCGATCCTTTGTTTCTTGGGGTTTGGGTTTTTCAGGAAATCCTACTTCTCCCTCCATGCAAAGATTGCATTTTTAAAAGGAAAAACAACCCCGCTTTTTGTATGTTTCTTTTTCATCCTGTGGTGTTTGAGAAGTGGTGGGGGTGTGAACTTCTCTCAGGTACAATTTATGTTCTCTTTTTTACCACTTTTCTGTTAATAAAGGGAAAAAAAAAGAAGCACCGCCTGTGGTCTCAGATTGTGCTTTTTTTTCCTAGGGAGAAAGGAAGGGGAGGCCAATAATTTCATATGAAGTAGTGAAAAATTTGTATTGCTGGGACTTGTTTTAGATTCCATGAAGTTAGCACCCATATAATGTCGATCAGTAAAATACAAACTTTTTGGTGGGAAATACTGGTACAAGCTAAGAATGGGGAATTATCTGTGAAACTTAATAAGATCTTTACACATGTTGGTGTTCTGCTTGTGATCAGGCCTCAGGGGGACATGCATCCTCAACTTCATTCTTCTGCTCTTGGGTCATGGAGATAGCTACTCTGCAAGCTAATTGGAGGTTTGTCATGGTGAAGCTCTATACCTGCTTGCTTTGAATTTAATGTCAGTTTGACTTGAAAGTGTGTTCTTCACTTCTGGGCACTTGTGACTGCTCTAAATTGTGGTTTCTGCTTCCTGCATTTTTTTCAATTTACCGTTATTTTAAGAGAGGAAAAACTAGAAGAGAGCTAAAAGATGAGTTTTGTTTTACTGTTTCTCACTTGTTTTACATGAAAGACACTTTCTCACTCCTTTTCTTGGTTTTTTGAGGGGATTTGATCGATGGAAATACTCGGCTCAACTTTCTAACTTTGATTTGGAATAGAATCAAATGGGATATTTGAGTGTGCGATGATCTCTCTACAACCAGAATATGTGATCTGCACAATCCCATCTGATGGGTTAAATGGTTATGATGTCATGTTGCATCCTCCACATTATTATGTAATCAAAGTGACACTGATATTTTTCAGGGAAATGAACTTTGAGATAAGTTGAATATCTTCATGAGCCCAAGTTTTTGCATGAAGAAAAGGGTACGAACAGGTTGGGACCTACCCCATCTTCATGAGCCAAGTTACGTGAGATCCTCGGATTGAAGATTTCCGACTCACCTTGTCGGAGTTGTGACGTGTTTAGATTGCAATGGAGCATAATTTGTTTGATGTTTCAGTAGATATATCGAACCGAGCCTCTTTCTTGCTGGATGGTGTTTCGGCACACGCATCCGCAAGCTCCTTCCCACAGTCAGATTCACTCAACAAGAATAACTCAGACCACACGGTCGGGTTTCCAATACATTCGAACATTCACGGAGAATCAATTAGTGATCTACAAGCTGGAATAACCAGTTCACAGTTTATTTCCGATGCATCGGTTCCGTTTCTTGGGATTGATGTCATTCGGAATGCTTCCGACTTCAATGGAGCAATACCTATTTCTGCTGCTTCTTTTCCTGCAATTTTGGCCCCAAGAAGGGATCTCCAAGAAAATATAAATGGCTTGCCAATTTCATTGCCATCAATCGATCTGTTAGAAGTTGGGAATATACCAAATGATGACTCTAATGCTTCACATACATCATTTGGAACTTGCAGCTATGATGAACCAGCCGGCACATGTAAGTGGAATGCTAACAGGTTTCAATCAAGAACTGTATGTCCACCTTATTCTGTTGCCCGAAACACAAATACCGTCGGATGGATATCTTCCGGGAACCTAAATGTACATATGGGCCATGCTTATTTTCCCTCTAATTCCAGTAATGAGCTCTCGTTGAGCCTTGCCTCATCGAAGTCTTCAATCATTAATTTTCCAAATATCTCCGATCGGTGCTCAGAGATAAGCAATGCTGGTGCGAGTCACCAGTTTTCAAATGAAAGAAGAGCATACAAATCGGACCAAAATTCCTGCAACAGTAAGGAGCTTTCTCTATGTTCTGCTTCCTACGGGCCACCTCAGTTGTCACAGCTCATAGCCGGATCAAAGTACTTGACTGGCATTCAGGAAATTCTTGCTCAGATAGCAAGCTATTCGCTGGAAAATCTAAGCAAGGTCAGTTATGTAAGTAGCGGGATCGGGAGTGGGACTAGCAAGTCACCGTTCTCATCAAACTGTCATGTTGATGAAGGACAAGAACTTGAAGTTTTTGGCCAGCGACAAGAAGTTGAAGCTAGGAAAGCCCAGTTGTTGACTCTGCTGCAAGTGGTATGTTGATCTAACTCGGTCTATGATTAGGTTTTCGGGGTAGACACTAGCGGTATATATCATACACATTAGAGTACTTGGTAGGACATCACGTAAAGCCTTAAGATAAAAGATGAAAATGATGCTCTTGAAAATGTATTCTAGGTCAATAATTTGAAGGTTGATTCAGGTACAATATATGTCAGGCTGATTTACCCATTTGTAAGTAGATGTCACCGTTTATTGTAATGCAACTGTCCGATCACAGATCTCCATTTCTGTAAATTTATGCCACTACGACAAGAATTTGAAATTCCATCCCTTTAAGCTGTTAGTATAATACACCATGAGTGATTCAGTGCAGCATCTCTGGACATCAACTAGTATGTTACTTAGTTGAAGTGTGGACTTTGATAGTGACGTTGCCTCAGGTTGACGACCGGTACAACCAATGCTTGGACGAGATCCACACGGTGATATCTGCATTTCACGCAGCAACTGAACTGGACCCGAAGATACACACCCGCTTTGCACTTCACACCATCTCGATTCTGTACAAGAACCTCAGAGAGAGGATCAGCAACTATATTCTCGCAATGGGGGAAGATTTCGGCCACTCGAGCACGGGAGATCGGGAAAGATCTTTTGAGGCCTCATTCATACAAAGGCAGTGGACGCTCCAGCAGCTCAAAAGGAAAGACCAACAGTTATGGAGACCCCAGAGGGGCCTACCGGAAAAGTCTGTCTCGGTGCTACGGGCCTGGATGTTTCAAAACTTTCTTCACCCGTGAGTCCTTTCTCTTCAGAGTACTTTTTTAATTGTTTGGACCGGAATTCACAAAAATGTTAGGTAACTAGGAAATTTTGTTTGTTCATGGAGATTATGCTAAGCACTCGACAAAATTTAGGTATCCAAAGGATGCAGAGAAGCATTTACTTGCACTCAAAAGCGGACTGACAAGAAGCCAAGTAGTCTTTCTCTTTCACCCTCTTAATTGAAGTTATACTGGGAATCTGCTGGCTCTTAGTTCCAGCCGATTTGAAGTAGTGTGTGCTTTGGTCTCCCTCTTTCCCTGAATGCGATGCTTTATTCGGGTTATGAACAGGTATCCAATTGGTTTATCAACGCACGTGTCCGTCTTTGGAAACCAATGATTGAGGAAATGTATTCCGAGATGAATCGAAGGAAGGCTCATCACAATGAGGATGGAAGCAGTGGTGCTAACCATATCCAGAGGAGCATCAACATCCAAAAGCTCCACATGAATTAATATTGAGACGCAAGGTAAGAGCGTGAATCGAGTACTTACAGACCATCTTGCAACGAAAACATATCGTCAACAATTTTTCGGTCGTGCATCTTCAGTGCCTTAGGAGTTGCCCCGGGCAAATTATACTGTGTTTACTTATCCATTGTGTTCACTTATTGCAGGATAATTAGAGGGAAGCTTCTCGACACCATCTAATTGGGAAGGCTCTGGTTTGGCAGCTATGCCGATCTGAAGGAGCAATTGCATTTGCTTAAGTGGTAATTGATCATAAAAAACGCCTTTTGGATTTAGTCATGTATCAGAGCAGCAATGTATGGAAGGTATAATCCGGAGATCCGCATAACATGTTCGCCTGCTGGAAGATATCACAATCAAGACTTTGTCAACTTGAAAGATGTATACATCCGGCATCGGACCGAGAAGGCAATGGCGAAGTCGGGAGTTTCCAACCAAAACGCACCTGATTCCATGGCTTTGCAACATCTCCTCCAATCACATGAGAGGGAAGTGAATCACCTTGCTCTATTGTTAACTTTTTTGAGTCCCCAAGTGCATGGACTTTTCAAGTGATGGGACAACGTAAGAACCCTATGAATTGATGCCTTTGTGGAATGGTGGGATGATTAGAGAATCCTATGAATTTGATCAAAAGTGAAAGAGACCTCTTCTCCTTCCTTGTTAAATTTGGATGATACAACGTATGAAATAGACAGTATGGTGATGGTCCTCAACTAAAAAGAAGTGCAAATGAGCCGGCCATCTTTGTTGTGTTTATGATGTTAGTCATGCATACATGGTCTCATATCAAATTTAGGCATGTCGAGATAAATGCCGGAAGCAGATGAGGAAACTTCACGGGACCATTAAGAATTGTTCGTGTAACAGATTTGATGGATGACAATTCTTGACCCCTAGAATGCCACAAATCGATAGAGCCGATCCGAGAATAGAAGAAAACTTGAACTCGATCGATATGTGGCATCAAATCAAATGTATTGGCGCTTCGTTTTCTTGATAACCGACCTTAACGTGTGAGGAGGATAAGTATTCACAGATAGCACTCCAGTGATCAATTTCTGCTGATCGAGTGATGGTCCCGTTAAAGGGACTAGACTAGGACTGGGACGGGAAACTTGAAGGGTCGATGTCTATGGTTGCTGCAACGTTCCCATCTCGTATGTCGACCAAGGGCTCCACTGCAGGGCGTGATTTTTCTTCCGTGATGACTTCTGAACAGCAATACACTAAAGAATGTCCGTAGTTTATACAAAACGGGAGCTTGTAATTGGACCCGCCAAAGCTTAAGCTTCACCACGACAAGTCACCGACGGTACGACACGGCGTTTGAGCATGAGCGAAATATCGGTAAATCTCGGATGATGCCATCTTGATTTTGACGTTTTTCTTTTTGTTCCTTCTCCATTTAGCCTCAATGCTAAATGACACCACGAAAATCACTTACTTTCTGAGAAAATGGAACTTTCGAGACCCAAACATCTCAGGACTTTTATGTTTTGTTGTACACTAATGATGTAAAAAATCAGTTCCACGAGCAAAGTTCGGACAACTTTTATCGAGCAAATTCAAGCCGTGTGCGTACTAATATATAGATTCTACCGCCGCTTGTGCGAAAAGTTTGAGAGGGTTTCCACAAAATAAATCCTTCAAAATCTCATGTTCTATCAACAATGACAAAACCTTCAGCAAGAAAAGTATGAGGATGAGGTGAACTCACGTAAAAACTCGTCCCGAATAACCAGTTATTGCAATTTATTTGCTTGCCAAGATCCAGATAAGTGATTATTCCAGAGATTTACAGATACTGAACCCCCCCTCAACTATCGGTTATGCTTACAAATGAAAGAATCTCCTTTCTTCTTTCTTGCAAAATTTGCCTCCTGACTCTCCTTTCTCTCCTTTCTCTTTATCTACACTCTAGATCCTATACCATTACAGTCCAATTCAAAGGAAAATAGGTACTCTTGAAGTATGTAAATTACAAAAAAAAAAAAAAGAAGCAAGACAGCACCTTCGACTCCCATCTCCCTTTCATACTTCCAGAGAGATCCGTGTTTTGATTGGTTTCAATTTCAAGCCCATGCTTTCGGGGGATAGAAGGTCCGGAGAAATGCACGAAGGACTCAAAGGGCTCCTCGGACTGACGCTTACTTTTGAAGCCTTGTAGAGGCCATATCCCATGAGAAAATACTCGATTGGTATTAACATGGCATGAGGCTGCTCCTCAGTTACCATCGTCCCACATTCCTGAACCTATAAATCCCAGAAAGTTGGAAACATATCGAGTTTTAATCAGATCATTTTCAAAGAATCCACCAGGCTGTGTCCCGAGAAAAGAGAGCCATTACAAACCTCTACTAACGCACTATATCTTCTATCCATCTTTGAAGTCATGTGAACAGCCTCCGAATGGAATGGAGAGTGCTCACCAACAAAGATAAGGGAGCGACATTGCAATTTTCTTAACCCTTCACTTAAATCTGGCCTCCTGCAAGACAACACTACAACTTCAGGCCCAATCAAAATGAATATGGAAGAGTTCTTGTCAAATTTCATTGAAATAGAAGTGATTAGTGCTTTTAGTCAATGTAATCAAATTTCTCGACAGTGTCTGCGGTACAATAAATTGAATATTTTTTTCAGGGTAAATATTGTGAGCAAATGCTTGTTTTCCAGCCAAACTATAAGATAGGTCATACTCTAATCCTCCATGTTTTCACTGTAAATGAAAACACTGCATTCTCAAACACCAAAAAGTTACTATCATTTTGTAGCTTTAATTTTGACAAAAACTTCCTAAACTTCCATTCTCCAACTGTTGCCGAATGCACTAACACGACTGTTTCATTCTAAAATGAAAGTGCAAATAGATAAATTTAAAGAATTCTTGCAAACTAAATAGGACCCTTTTTCCATGACAGAATTTGCAAAGATGACACGACTTTTACCATAGGAACTGTGCCCTTTAGACATCTTATTCCATAGGGAGTGACCAAAATTTTTCATTATCCTTTTAACTAGTGCGTTCACTATATTCTGGGAGAGGAATGTTTCTCTTGATGAGGATTATACCCATTAATTGCCTCAAGAAAACGCCAAACGTTAGAACTCTGTCTCTCGTCCAGCGACTGCAAAATGAAACATGGATCCAAATGATATCAGACAAGCACTAATAGTACAAGCACAACTATTGCAATAACACAAATCCGCACTTCCAAATCAGTTGAGAGTTTATCATGAACAGAAAAGCAAAAGGCTGGAGGAGGACATACCCTTCTGCAGGCTTGAACTATGTCTGACTCTGGTACTTGGGCACAACCACGCAACTCCTGTCTCCAACAGCAAATTCCATCGGCACATATAAGAAAGGGATCCAAAGCACCAGTGGAACAAACATAAAGACCAATATTACCTTGCTAAAATATCTCTTAAGCAGTAATTCTTTGACCACTCCACACATGCCATAGAAATAGAGTAAATTTGACATCACCTAAACCAAGTTACAAGCTCCAAGTCAGAGAACCGAAAAAAATGTAACGTCAAGCAAAATTAGCAAGCGGATGGATAATTATACCTTATTTAACAACCATTCTGTCCATGACGGTGCTGTGCATAGAGGAGAAACAAGTATAAGACCAATAACCCGGTGCTTGTATTTCATCTGTCAATTTGAGGACACCGTTCAGGTTGAATATGAAAACCTTGAAAAGCGAAAATTTCCATGTGCTACACAAAAGCATGCATCTTACAGCAAACAGTGTTAGGATGTACGCTCCAGCCGTAACCCCCATACACATCACAGCTCCAAGTCTGCAAGAGAAGCTTTCGAGTCAACTAAGATGGAGCAATAGCGATAGCCATTTCCTTCATAAAGCAAGCTGCCATTGGAAACTCGACATAGATGTAATTTATAATTACCCAAAGAAGTTGAGAACCTCAGCAACCTGATCTGCCAAGTCATCAACAGAGGGAACAGGATCATCGGGGCTCATAGTGACAGCTCCTAACTGCAATGCCTCTTGAAAACTTTCCGAAATAAGAAACGGTGTGAATCATGGCATTCAATGGATCATAAACCAGGGAAAGCCATGCATAAATCCGTCCAGACAGTACCAGTGCTTTGTCACACACCTCGTGCCCAGGAGGGCTAATGTGATATATACAAAAGTTGTGGAGCAGTAGAGAACATGCTTCTGGGCAGGAGAAAAGTCCTTGGAAACAAGACATATCTGCAAAGAACAAGGAAGAGAACAATGTCCACTTAGCCCTTGATAATACTACAGTATGCCAGAATGCTAAGCCACAAAAATTTGGCCGAAATGCAGATGGCAAGTACACCATCACAGTTCTTCTAATTTCTGGCATCTGCAACTTTGTGGCAAAATTTGAAAGAATTGAAATTGCATCGTTTAGAAAAGGCTGGATAAGATCATGAAGTACCCCTATATTCCAGGGACTTTGATTCTTAAGCTATGTTTTCGTGCAAAATTGATTTCATTTTCAGGGACAACTGCGAAGATTTGGCGGAGTAATAGGTATTGACAATTCTTTTTCTTCTCAATCTAAGCTTTCTAAAAGGAGCTGCCCTCGCTGAACATGCGAAAACAATTTGAGAGAAAAGACAGCGGATTTAACCAGACAGCAAAAAGAAAATTCTGTTTCACTTACAATTTAGTGCTAAATCAGGATAAGTCACGAGGGCTGGCTTGTCTGGATCCCCAAATACTGCAACCGACACTAGACCTTGACTGGTTTTTATTAGGTGCTCCTGAACACGAATATCCAAGAAATGATGTCAATGAAATAACCATCTCGCAGCAATGCATAAAAGAATTACAAAAGACGAGACATCGAAATTCAGCATGATGTGATGAGATCCCAGAGATGAAATAAAGAGACACTAGCCCTTATCTGGAGACTGATAAGCTATTCCTAAAGCTAGCAAGTTTTGTTTGCAAGTGCTTCGTGCAGAGGAAAACTTTTAAGCAATACCCAAGCAGAGGATTATCTGTAACGCGAGGACTTCGCACGTAAAGCATGCTCCTTTCGAAGAAACGGAAACATATATAGTCTGCACCAACATTTAGGCAAAGCTACGGCTATCATCCACCGGACGATGGGATTAGCAAAACTTTAAGCCCCAAAGCTCGATCACTTATTCTATTAACACCAGAATGGCATAAAGTGACACCAGCTCCTCACATTAGAGGAATTGCACCCCCCTAGAAAAGGGCAAAGCCACCGACAATCACATGACAACGCAAACGAGACAATCGAATAGCTCGGAAGTCATCCAATTTTTCACACCCGGAAGCCGCAAGCCGCGCGACACCTCGAGGAGGGGAACCTCGACCGACCGGAAGGACTCGAAGGGGCATGCTTCAATCAAAAGGCTCAAGGTAAAGAGGCCACCATGCGCGTGCAGCAGCTATATTCCTTGCTTTCATCGAAGCAAATCACCAAATCCACAGTTTTCAGAATCAGGAGTCCAGACCCACAAGCCGAAAACTAATTCCCGACCCAAATGGCTCCCAGGAGCAAAATGCGCATTATCGATTATCCCTCTCGCGGAGCAATCTGGAATCTTGCGCAACGATCTCTAACGCTCTCGGGGTGGAACTCCGCAAAAAGATGATCCGCAGCGGCCCAAAAAAAAAAAAAAACAAAACCAGCGGGAGAACAGAAAAATGCCACCAGAAAAGCGCGCAGAGAAAAAGACAAAAAAAAAAAGAGAAAAGAGCAGCAAAACACACGAAGCGAACGTAGGAAACCGAGACCACCGCCACCGCCACCATGCATATCATCCTCGTCCCAAAGAGCAAATGGCAAAACCCATCCCGCATTATCCCACAAGACCAAAACTTTCCGCGAACCCACACGGCAGGAATGCGGCGAGAGCGGGGCTACCTTTCCTCGCGGGGAGTACATCTCCATGTCTAGCGACACCGAACCGCTCGAATCCGCCATCTCTCCCTCCACCCTCGCTCTCTCCTCCTCCGCCTCCTCCTCCTCCTCCTCCTGCTGGGCGTGAGCGTACGTGTACTTCACTCAAATTGAGGACGCATTGGGCGAGGCGTCCATTGGGTTATATACATGTCCCTTTCCCTCCCCTCCCTCCCTCCTCGCTCCTCCCTCCCTCTCTCTCAAAAAGGGACTTCCTTCCTACGCACCCCAGAGCTCTTGCCCCCACCCCACCCACGGACTCGCCCGCGTTAACTCGGCCCGAGTCACCGACGCTCGATTCTCAGGAGAGAGAAGGGGAGAGAGAGAGAGAGAGAGAGAAGGACAGAGGAGAGAGACAAGGGCCCCCCGGCCCCCCCGGGGGAAGGAGGATGTTGACCTGCGACCGCGGTTAGGACAATCTAACCACGGTTTAGACCGGGGGGGGGCCGGGGACAGCTCTGTCCCGACCGTATTTCCGGAAATGCCCCTGCTGAGCTGGACGGGGACCGTAGCGTGGATCCGCCCGGCGTGTCGGACCGTGGCGGGGATATTACGGGGCGCTTGTCGGGGAGTTAGTTCAATACGGTCAATCGGGTTGACCTTTGACCCGTCTTTGGGCCGGGGGGTGATTAGGGGGGGGCCGATTAGATTAGGGGGGGCGATTAGATTTTGGGGGCGTGGGAGCCAATCACGGGTCATTCGTGGGCCCACCGTACGCCCCCGTTTTTTTTTTCCAAAAAAAGAGGGAGAAAAAAAATCCGGACATCCTTACCAAAAAAAAAATCCGGATACGTAAACAGAGAAGGAAAAAAAATGGGTCATTTAGAAGTCTTAGGACGTTGTTGACCGGGATAAATGATTTACGGGAGGTAAACTCAATGCTTTCTCTCGCTCATCTCATATATTTCGGCCTGGGTATGAATTTTCCTATATTTAATTAAATATGAAAGTATTTTAGCAATATGGGTCTAATCGGGTATGGGGCCCGGGTGGGTCGGGGTATGGGTCCAAAATTCGCCGAGCCGGGGGACGGGTTAATGGGTCTTTTTCCTCGTTTCATCTCTCTCCGTTCAACAAAACGGGTCTACTGGCGTCCGATCATTGTGCACCACGCCCGATTTAAATGGCTTCTCGTCATCTCTCTCCGTTCAATAAAACGGGCGTGGCGTCCGATCATTGTGCAATTCGCCGTATTTAAATGGCTTGCGCCGGATTGGACCGCCAGATGCAATTAACCGTAGTCGATACCCGACCTAAATCTCTACCTTTTTTCGTCTCTGGTCTTTTTTTAATATCATAATCGAGTGACGAAGAGCTCTCGAGGTTCGAATTTTTGCGGGCTTCCGTAGATTTACGGAGAATTTATTATTATTATTATTATTATTATCATCATCATTATTAATGTGTTTTTTTTTTTTTGAAGATGCCAAGTCTGCCTCATGGAGCAAGCTGGATCCTTCAGTTGGGACATCATCCATCCGGGTTAGATCCAAAGCTTGGGGTCAAATTTGAAGGCTAGCGCATCATTTTCACGTGCTTAAGTTGGTATCCGTCATTGCCATTTACCAGACACTCCTCCTCGTTCCATTTAATTAATCCCCCGCGAATCTTTCTCCTTAATCCACCCCCCCCCCCCCCAATTTAATTAACAAGAACGTCCTTTCAAAGCCTCCGAAAACAGGGCGCGTTTCGGCAAGAAGATTCGACGTGATTGGCACACCAAGAACATCAATCTCAAGCCCAATTTGATCTTGGTTTTTTTTTTCCCTTAATCATTATTTTGTTCTTTCGTTTGCACGCTGTCCTGAGTTTCCTCTCGTGAGCTTATGGAATCGGGTCGAGCGGCCCGGAAGATTTTTTCCTAGGGCTGACCATCAACGGCAGTCGATCCCCGTTAGTCTACATCAATCTTTCACTCTTTTTACCAATTAATGAAGAACGACCAGACTCGCGGTCATAGCTTTAGTGAGGAACTTTTCGTTGATCGAGACTCGCCGGTGAAAGAAAGGCAAAAAGCATGGTTTTTTGGGGCATTGGAGAATTTGATGACGGTGGAAGATGATTGCTAATGGGGCCGGTCAAGTAGGCCCATCCGCCGAGCTTCCAAGAACCGTAACTGTCGACGGCGAATGTAGGTACTCGAATTTATGAGAACACTTTACGGAATTCTACCGAACCGTCGTTAATACCGAGCAGGTCCCGATCGTAACGCTAGCACTGCGCGGCATCTTTTTAAGTTAGTTCGGGAACATTGTCTCGTTTGTTACAATAGTAATACATTTGATCTAGAAAAGCCAAGTCATGATGGACACTGACCACAAATCATTAGCCTTCTAGGGTTTTTCACCGAGCTCCTCTGCAAAAGGTCCACGTTTTGGGGATGTGGTTACTGGTAACTACCCCCGTTTCATTTAATCACGACATAAAAGGTCCAACGCGCGTCTCGAAATGAACCCGCCACCTACTTCGACAAGAGATTGATTTTCGTCTCCTTTAACCTAACTCTGCAACCACTGCCGAAGAAATTATTATTGCCGCGGAATCACTTTCGAAACATTGCCCAATTCAAAAATTAAGTATAAACCTTATCTTGAGTAACAATTACGGCCCGAATCTTTATTTTGTCTCATAAAAAATCACCGACTTTCGCTTAAATCTCAAACATAATCCGAACAATTTGAAAATTTCATATTACGGGAGCTAAATTTGGGATAGAGTAAAAGTTGGCACTTTCTATTGGGACAAAAAAAAAGTTGAAGCCGGAATTATTACTCATGGTAAAATCGATGCCTTCTTTTGGAATTAGCCCTTCGGAACACTTTGGAAATTGCGGGATTTATGCTCCATCAAACTCCTCTTTGTTGGGTTTAATTTGGCAGTGAGCGGAAGGTAAATTTTACTAATTAGGGAGGGTAAAAGTTCGATCCTTTTTTTCTGTGGGGGCGGTGAAGCTCAAAATTGGGACAGACATTGTAGGGCCGCATGTCACGGAGGAGACAAGGAAAGCAATCGAGTGCCCCTTACATTCAACGTGCTGCACGAGGGGAAAATTTTTCACCCTGCTCGAGAAAAAGAGCGAAAGAGACTTTCGTGCGCCACCTCCATGCCCCCATCGCCACCAAACCCATGATTGCCCTCTTTGGCATTTGCATTAGCGAAGCATTGTTGACCAAGAACACCACCGACACCATGCACGCACCATCACCCATCTATCGGATGGCTCTGTGATTCCCGAAATCGAGTTTCAAGTTTAAAATAAGATGTCTATGTTCATCTACTGTTCCCCCTGATTATAGAGTTGAGTCGGTTTAAGCGCCCCGATTAGTCCTCACGGGCGTATATCAATCTTTTAGTTTAATCCCATTTGTGTGGCTACCTTAGAATACTCCGTGTACCAAATTTAGATCTTGTCCACAATTTGCTGCCTTGAGAAGTCGTCTTTATCTTCTTGATTCCAGCCCCTTTTTCCCGTGCACGTCTTTTGCCTTGACGATCACGGACCTTTTCGCCCTTTTTGCATCTTGTTTCTATTTCTTCGTCCCTTTTTGCCCTTTTGTCCCTGTCGAGTGCTTTTTTCTCGATCCGAACAAGTGGAAAGTGTCGGTCGTGCGATTACCACCTTAAACAACCTATCAAGCAAGCAAAGCTCAAGGGTTCAGCCAAACCATAACCATTTTCACCTTCAGTCATTGAGGTCTTGTCAGGATCACCGTACTTATGCATTCCTTCGAGCTGGTTTCGAGATCTAGGACATGGTATGTAAGGCGAAGGAGTCGTCGTACTCGGAAAAGATTAGTCGAGTATTTGGCAAGATCTCGGACCCACTACTCCGAAGGCGAAAAGAGAAAGATATAGAAGCGCGGAGCATAGTACATTGAACAAATAATGGGGCAAAATATGAAGAAATAGCGGGATAAACATTCAAAGAATTCATAAATTTATTGTACGGCGGCCTATTCAATCATAAACCTTTCAATTATGCCAATTCGGTCCTAAACATTTCGATGATTTGCTAATGTAGTCGTTCTGATCAATTTTTACTGAAAATCGCTGATGTGGACGCCAGCCGTTCTACGTGGCATAACTAGTGCTTGACATGGATAATTTTTGCAAATTTTATGATTTTTTTTTTATTTGCCTTTTCTTTTCTTTCATTTTTTTTTTTCATTTCGTTTTTTTTGCCACTGTTAAGGGCTAGAGGGGGGGGGCAAGGGCTTGTGAGCCCTTGTCGGTGAGATCCGGCGTCAGTGTCGCGACCCTCATCTAAATCCACCATGAAAAAAGGAAAAGGAAAAAAAAATTAAAAGTTAACCACCAACGTCAGTGTCGATAGTGCCACATAAGATGGTTAATGTTCACGTCAGCGATTCCCGATCGATATTTTGGCCAAAAGGATTAAATTGGCACGAACGAAAGAACTAAGACTAGCTTTCTTGAAAATAGCTATCCCTTCATAGAAACACCAAGAGCAAATCGATGGGGTCGTTTCCTTTCCGATCCTTCTTGTCCCCTGACTATTCTCCCACTTCATTTAAGCAAAATCGTACTTCCTGTTGACCTACCAATTGCATGCCTCCCTCTAAACCCTCCCCTGATTTATCAAAGAGAAAGAGAATACCCAATTGGCAAGAGAGAGATAGGGAAAGAGAACCAAAAGCAAAGACGAAAGTGTCGGCGCCATGGTTACCACTAATGATTTATTAGTTGTAGGCCCCTTTCCATTCCAAGCTCTTTGCATAAATGGAAGATTTTTGCTCTGGTGGCTTGAATCCGGATCGAGACAAAGGTTGGTGAGAGATCGTTCTCTTGCCTCTCACGTCAGTGTTTTAATGGCATTCACGGCCCGGCCGCCACGTGGCGCCCTCGACGCCAACTGGGCATCCGCCACCTGTTTTTTGTCCCCTTCAAAAATCATTAATAAAAAAAAACCTATAGAGATTGCTTCCACATTGCTTGCGAAACAGGGCATGGTGCGCGTCCGTCTCGCTTCGGTGTAACCCCTGCATTACGTTTTCTTCTTCTGGGGTCGACGCCGTGCTTTTGTTTTATTGAAAACCATGATGAAGGAGGAATATCAGATTGCCTTCGTTTGTGGAGAGCTTGGATGAGGTAGAGGGGGACCGGATTCTAGGAAAAGGCGATGAAGTTTGGGATCTTGCATGTCGGGAGACGTATGATGTATCCGAGAATCTAGTGCACGACTTCAATGTAATCAGATTTAGGGCCCGTTTGATTCAATTTTTAAAATGATACTCGGGAGAATACAAATACCTTTAGGTTAAAGTCCATTGGGGAAAAAAGCAAGTAGCGTTTGGTAAAAAATCATTTGTAAAACTACTTTGGGGCAAGTAGTGTTTGGTAATTTTTTTTTTTTTGGCCAAAGGGTTTTGGGAATTATCTTTTTATTAAAAAAAAAAAAAAATCCTACCCTTCTCACGGAGTCAAGCGAAAGCCTTTGGTCACGGCAATCTAAATTTGGCTCGCGGCCGCCGCCGAGGTCGACCCCAAAGCTAGATCCCCCACCGAGCTAGATCCGCCACCGGCGATCATCGCCGAGGCCGAGCGACCCCAGCGCCAGCGCCTGGGTCGTGCGACCTCGCCAGCCCGATCCGGTGTTGGCTGCCCTCGCCGGCCACCTCACGAAAAAAGATGAACAGTACCAAGAGGGGCAAAATCGAAATAAGCCAAAATAAGTGAGGATAGTTTGGGGACAAAAAAATTTTGGTTTAGCATTCCACAAATGCCGAGAGCCTAATCCGTACTTAGTTTTGAGCTTTTCGGATTCCAAATCTAAAGCGTTTACCAACTTTAGCCGAACAGTTCAAAGATTCTAGAAAGGGGCTTTTGAAGCTGAAAGCCCATTCCCAAAGCTGAACCAAACGGGGCCTCAGAGTAATGAGGTGGTTGGAGCAGGAGGCTCTGAAGTTTGTCTTGAGCCATGGCTGAAAAGGTTTCAATACCCCCAACGTGTTTTCCAATGAGAAAGGCCCGGTCCTCTCCTGAATTGGGCCTGAAGTTTGCTTGTTCAAATTCAGTTTCTTTAGGGGCCAGAAGTTCACTGATTCACATCAGTCATCAGTTTCAACTGTTGCTCCTAAATGCGTCTTTCCACAGTTCCATGACACACAGAATTGACAGTCTCACTAGGCTGCGTTTAGTTCACATTCACTGGGAATCAAGTAACTCCTCAACATGAGAAAGAGAGAGAGGGAGAGAAAGAGAGTGCGAAACTTATAATATATCCTATAATATCTATAGTGTTACAGTAACTCAATTGGAATTGAAGAGCACATGCTCTCGACAGATTCAGATTGCCCCTCCTAGCAACAAAAAGAAAAATTTCTTGATGCACTCGTAGTATCTGAGATCTATCCCGCCGACTAAAAAAGGTCCATCTAGAAACAAAAGCGCGGTCCAAGAGGAAGTATAGACATGGCCAAACACTCAAAGACGGTATAATGATTACAGGATGCAAATTATGGAACCTCTCCGAGCTCGAGATAGAATTTATAGAGCCGGAAAGAGCATAGGTGGAGCCAGTGCCACACTAGGAATTTTTCTATTAGCAAGGACCAAATATCTTTTTCGCAGCTGAAGGAAGATGCAGTGGGAGGGCCAAAGCAACCTTCTCGAGCTTGACCAAAAGAAAAGCATTCCGAACCAAAATTACACATTCTATAGTCTTTGGATATGTCTCGCCTCTTTACCTTATTGTTCCATACTTAATGGATCTTCCTGGAGGATGGGACTGTACTCCTCATTCCTACTGCTCAAGCCATCCCCAACGCATGAGCGAAAGACATTGCATTTTGCTACATTCTCGTGACTATGAGATTTGAGGAACTCAACAGGTATCTCCCCTTCTTCCTTCCTCCCATCTTTGCGTTTTCTAGTACCATCACTTGTTAACACTACCGGACAAGTGTAAGCCATGGAAGTGGCATTTTACAGAATCAACCATATCCAGATCACCATCATCAATTGTATCCACCGCTATGCCCTCGTTATATGGGGAGAGGATAAAAGCATCGTTAAAATTGTCACCCCTCTTAGCTTGAAAACTGGGGGCTCATGCTCTATTCTTGACTTGCAAACTACTGCCTTTGCATGGAGCTTCAAAATATCACTGTCAAAGACTCTTATCTCTAGATCCTCTACAGTCAGCAGCCACTGAAATACGAGAAAATGCTTTGAATCTCACAACTTCGTTTTAAGTCCTCATAACGTTTACAGCTAAAACAGTCATTAATCACGTATGTAGCCGACAAGTAATTCTGCAGTAGAAGGACAATCAGACCCCAATAGCAACTTAGCACATAAAAGGTATAAGAGTCGTAGACAGTGCTAAAAAGCAAATAAAGATACAAGAGGGACTCGCTAATAAGTGCTGCCGGAGTTGATGCCGTTGGTCTGCTGGTTATTCTCCCCGTGCCAGTTTGACAAGTAACCCATTTGAGCAATTGAGAAGGTAGGCGGGATTTAGAGACTGCATCCTTATAGGAGTCTGCCATCTATGAGTTGGTTGGCCGATCAGCTCAAGGACACGCGCAGCACTTGATGACGCAAGATGCGGGGCGACGTTGATGACTGTGCATGGCGGCGACCTGCTATGGCAATGTCAACGGGTCAGGTCGGGTCCCGTCGATATCCGACCCATTCCGAAAATAAAAGGAAACATGTTTTTGTGAACCGATCCTAGACTCGAACCGTGTGGAAATCGTTTGACCAGCCGGTCCGTACTCATTTATTGATAATTCTTTTTATCTAGCTATTCCCAGTTCAGTAAAATATAAGAAAAGAAAATCTGTACAGATGCAATGCAGTTACCTTTTGCTTGACTAAATTTGCGGAAGAATCTGTTTACTAAACTAAGTGGATTCAGACTTTTGAACGTGTCATTTCTGAATTATGCACACGTGAAATGAACATTTTGAATGTTTTGTTTGGAATTTGTGGGGACGGGTGCCAATTGGTGCTGCAAGCCATTTTTTGAGGGTAACTTAAATTTTCACTTGTTGAATTCGATTGACAGGGAGTGCGAATTCCCTCATCAGCATGCCATGCTTTATGTCCCACAAAAGCAATCCGGCTTCGGACCGTGAAGCTCGGGGCCTAAACAGAGGATCTCATTCATATATCTGTCGGAATCGAAGACGCGACTGATCTGATATCTAATTTGGACACTGCTCTTAGTACTGGACCGTCTTAGTTGGTTGCCCCAAATGGTTTCGAGACACCCCGAAAAGGTTTTGAGACGCATCCTTTAACAAGGCATCACTTGATCCATAGAAAACTCTTTTCTAACTCTCCTCTAGTGCACGTTCATGTGCATGGGTTAAGGCAGAAAACGGTTCGAACCATTAAACCAAGCCGAAGGACTGTTTTCTGCGGTTTGGTTTGGTTCAGTAGTACTTTCTCGAAGAAAATGGTTCACAAATTGAACCAGACCATTTTCCAAAGTTTGGTTTTTAGAAATGATAGTGAACTGCGAAGTGGGATCGCATAAGTTATTGATCTCAAGTATTTTTACCTTTTATTTGATGTACTCCATCTGTTTTTAAATTCGAAGTAGGTTTTATTTTCATGCTGTGTGAATTTATGAATTGTTGTGCATAGGCTGTTCATGTCTTCATGAAATTAATGCTCGTACGAAATATACTGAGATTTGACCAAAAAGACAATGAGAAAGGAAAACGGTTCAGTTCGGTTTCAAATATAACCAAATCCCAAAATTGATTTGGTTTGGTTTCTAATTGTTTTATACGTTCCATTTGTTTAATAGAAAATGTACCGATTCTTGAAAATACTATCTAGGAATGACTTTATTTTGTGTTTGGCTAAAATCTAAAAAGGACATGCAAAGTATTTTTAGTCATTTTTTTTAGTCGAAAAGTATTTTTAGTCGTTTGATAAGGAAAATTTAATAGGGAAAATTATCAAAAAATTCATATTTTTTTAAATTATATTTATTTTTATATATTTTTTCTTTTCTGGTCTATTTTTCTTGTTCTTCTTCCTTGGCCAGCCATGGCGATGAGACTGGCGATCGGCCACGAGCGAGCTCTAGCCTTGCTGGCCCCAATCAAGCTTGGCAGTTGATGTTGTGATCGACAATCGATCGAGGAAGAAGCAAAAAGAAAAAGGAAGAAAAAAATGGAAATAGAAAAAAAAATTTAAAAATTTAATTTTTTAAAAAATATTATTATAAGAACAAACATTTCATTAATCAAGGATTCGAACTTGAGCGTCAAGGACCCGTGCACAGCCTCTGTGGACCTGGGCCTGAGGGTTGGGACTAGAGCTTAAGCGTCGGGGTCCCAAGCACGGCCTTTATGGATTTGAGTTCAAGCGCCGCTCCCCTAGGGGTTCAGGCCTAGTTGTGGGCGCTGGGGGTTTGTGCTCGGAACACGGAGGTCTCGAGCCCGATCACCAAAGACCGAGTCCCGAATGTCGGGATCTGAGAAACAATGTTGGGGTTTTTGTATCTAAATATATGGTTCTTGATCCAAGTACCGATAACTAGTCATATTTGGAACGTTTTCCGGTTATTTCAAAGTATAAGTCATTTTCTTGAATTTATGTTTCGGTAGAAAAATATTTTCCGTTGACACATTTTTTTAAGCAAATTAAACGCCGGAAAATAAGAAAAATATTTTCTGCAAAAATATACGGACCCTCACTTTTCTTCAAACCGTACTCGTGCGGTTTGGTAACGTCTAAAAGCAAGACGAACCGAACCTGTGCTCAACCCTTAAGAAGACACTCCTCTAGTTCTCAATATAGCAAGCAAGGAGTTATTATTATCGCGGGAATTAATTGCATCTTTCGTATTTAATTACTTCAAAGCACTTCGAGTCCTTGGAACTTTTTTTTGGATAATTTAAATTGAGAGTGAGTGGAAGGTAATTTTACTAATTGTTTTTTTGGTCATCAGTAATTTTACTAAACGAGGGAGACATTGTAGGGCCGTATGTTATGGAGACAAGGAACGGAATCGAGTGCCTTGAATTCAACGAGGCGCAACGTGGGAAAATTTCACTCTGCTCAAGAAAAAAAGTGAAAGAGGCTTTAGTGTGGCATCTCCATCCCCCCATGTCACCAAACCAAAGATTGTCCTCTTTGGCATCTTGCATTAGCGAAGCATTGCTGACAAACAACACCACCGACCCCATGCACATGCCCATTTAGGGTTTTGCGACTCTCTAAATGTCACAAAGCAGAAATCGGTTCGACACATCGCGGTGACAATAGGCACGTGCCTATGCATGTGTAGTCGTTCGCACGTCGTGATGATAGAAAGCGTAGGATTGCGAGCCCAATGTCAATGCGTGCAGATTGCGCGGTTTATATGGTTAATGTGGGATGACTCCATGATTCTAGAAATCTGAGCTCTAAGTCAAAATTAAGATGTCTATGTCTATCTACTTTGCCCTAACTATAGTGTAGAGTCGGTTTAAGCACCCAATTGGTCCTCGCGACATATAACAATCTTTTAGTTTAAGCTCATGTGTGGCTACCTTAAAATACTCGATGTACCAAACCTAGATCTTGTCCACATTTTTCTGCCTTGAGAAGTCCTCTTCTTCTTCTTGATTCCAACCCGTTTTTCCCGTGTATCTGTCTTTTGCCTTTTCTATTTCTTCGTCCCTTTACCCTTTTGTCCCTCTCAAAATGCTTTTTCTTCGATCCGAAGAAGTGGAAGGTGTCGGTCGTGTGATTTCCACCATAAAGAACCTATTAGCGAACTCAAAGGTTGAACCAAACCATAACCATTTTCACCTACGAGTCATTACGGTCTCATTCGAATCATCATACTTACACATTCTTTCGAGCCAGTTTCGAGATCTAGGATATCTATACGGTGAAGGAGTCGTCGTACACAGAAAAGACTAGTCAAGTATATGGAAAAATCTCGAACCCACTATTGTGAAGGAGGAAGAGAGAAAAATATAGAAGCGTGCATTAAATAGCAGAATAATTTTCCAAAAAGTCCTAAACCTATAATACGACTGTCAATTCGGTCATAAACATTTCAATTGTATCAATTTAGTTCTAAATCCTTTCAAGTTAATCCTTCTAGCCAATTTTTATTGGTTATCGCTAACATAAACGCTAAACGTCCTACGTGGTATGGGCGATGCTCATGTGGATAATTTTTACAATTTTTTACTAATTTTTTTTCTTTCTTTTAGTTTTTTTTCATTGTTAAGTGCCGGTGGCAGGCAAAGGGCTTGCAAGCCCTCGCCGATCGTGAAGCCCGCCCCTCACCAAATCTAGGAAGGTGTTGCGGCTCTTGCCCAAATCCAACAAGGGAGGAAAAAAGAAAAGGAAAACAATTAAAAATTTTAAAAATTTGTAAAAACCATGCAAGTCAATGTCAGCTATACCACGTAGCTGGCCAACGTCTATATTTGCGATTTTCGATCAAAACTGGCCAAAAGACTAAATTAGCAAATTATAAAAAAGTTTAGAACTAAATTGATATAATTAAAATATTTAGGACTGAATTGACCGTATGTTTTGCATTTTCTAGATCAAAAAACACCAAGAGCAAAACGACCCGGTTGTTTCCTTTTCGATCCTTTGGTTCCCGGACTATTCTCCTACTTCATTTAAGCAAATCGTACTCGTTGTTGACCTAACAATTGCACACCTCCCTCTAAGCCCTCTCCTTAATTTATCAAAGAGAAAGAGAATATCCAATTGGCAAGAGATAGAGAGAGATTCAAAAGGAAGAGAAAAGTGTCGGCGCCATGGTTTCCACTAATGATAAGCAGAAGAAATGGGGGCAGAGATAGATTCATCAGTTGAAGACCCTCACCATTCCAAGCTCTTGCGTAAATGAAAGAGTTTGCTTGGTTTGAATCCGCATCGAGACAAAGATTGGTGAGAGATCGTTCTATTGCTTCTCACGTCAGATTTTAATGGCATTCACGGTCCGGCCGCCACGTGGCGCCATTGATGCCAACTGGTCATCTGCTATCTGTTTTTTTTTTCCTTCAAAAATCATTAAATAAAAATCATAGAGATTGCTTCCACATTGCTGGTGAAACAGGGCATGGTGCGCATCTGTCTTGCTTCGGTGCACCTCCGTATTACGTTTTCTTCTTTATTTATTAACAACCATAATGAAGGGGAACATCAGATTGCCTTCGTCTGTGGAGAAGCTTGGATGAGGTAGAGGGCGACTGGATTTTAGGGAAAGGGTATGGAAGTTTGGATCTTTGAATGTGGGGAGATGAATGATCTATCCAAGAATCTAGTACAAGACTTCAATGCAAACAGATTTAGAGTAATGAGGTGGTTGGAGCAGTAGACTCTGAAGTTTGTCTTGAGCCATGGCTGAAAAGGTTTCAATACCCCAACGTGTTTTCCAATGAGAAAGACCCGGTCCTCTGCCGAATTGGGCCCGAAGTTGCTTGTTCAAATTCAGTTTCTTTAGGGGCCAGAGGTTCACTGATTCACTCGGCCATCAGTTTCAACTGTTGCTCCAAAAAGGGTCTTTCCATGACACAGAGAATCGGCAGTTTCACTAGGCTACATTTAGTTCGCATTCACAGGGAATCAAGTAACTCCTCAACATGAGAAAGAGAGAGAGAGAGAGAGAGAGAGAGAGAGAGTGCAGAACTTATAATATTTCCTATAATATCTATAGTGTTGCAGTAACTCAATTGGAATTGAAGAGCACATGCTCTCAACAGATTCGGATTGCTCCTCCAAGCAACAAAAAGGAGAATTTCTCGATGCACTCATAGTATCTGAGATCTATCCCGCCGACTAAAACAGGTCCGTCTAGAAACAAAAGTGCGGCCCAGGAGGAGGTATAGACATGGCCAACCAACTCAAAGACGGTGTGATGATGACAGGATGCAAATTATGGAACCTCTCCGAGCTCGAGATAGAATTTATAGAGCCGGAAAGAGCATAGGTGGAGCCGGTGCCACACTAGGAATATTTCTATTAGCAAGGACCAAATATCTTTTTCGCAGCTGAAGGAAGATGCAGTGGGAGGGCCAAAGCAACCTTCTCGAGCTTGACCAAAAGAAAAGGATTCCGAACCAAAATTACACGTCCTACAGTCTTTGGATGTGTCACGCCTCTTAACTTATTGTTCCATACTTAATGGATCTTCCTGGAGGATGGGACTATACTCCTCATTCCTACTGCTCAAGCCATCCCCAACACATGAGTGAAAGACATTGCATTTTGCTACATTCTCGTGAATATGAGATTTGAGGAACTTAACAGGTATCTCCCCTTCTTCCTTACTCCCGTCTTTGCGTTTTCTAGTACCGTCACTTGTTAACACTACTGGACAAGTGTAAGCCATGAAAGTGGCATCCATAGAATCAACCATATCCAGATCAGTATCATCAATTCTATTCTCAGTTATGCCCCCGTTATATGGAGAGAAGATAAAACCATCGTTAAAATTGTCACCTCTTAGATTGAAGACTGGGAGCTGATACTCTATTCTTGACTTGCAAACGACTGCCTTTGCATGGAGCTTCAAAATATCACTGTCAAAGACTCTTATCCCTAGATCCTCTACAATCAGCAGCCACTCTGAAATACGAGAAAATGTTTTGAATCTCATAACTTCGTTTTAAGTCCTCATAACGTTTACAGCTAAAACAGTCATTAATCACGTGTGTAGCCAACAAGTAATTCCACACTAGATGGACAATCAGACCCTCATAGCAACTTAGCACATAAAAGGTAGAAGAGCCGTAGCAGATGATGATATCAAAACAGTATTAAAAGCAAATAAAGATATAAGAGGGACTCACTAATAAGTGCTGCTGGAGTTGATACCGTTGGTCTGCTGGTTATTCTCCCCGGACCAGTTTGACAAGTAACCCATTTGAGCAATTGAGAAGGTAGGCAGGATTTAGAGATTGCATCCTTATAGGAGTCTACTTTGCTATGATCACCATTTTCCCTACAGCCAGTTTAAGACATCTCTCTCATATAATGATTAAATAAGCGAGTATAGCATAGCAGGAGTGATATTCATGCTCTCATACCTAATGAATTGCATGGCGCTTTCAGCTACTAACAACAACAAGACAGCCGAGTTCTTCAGGACCTCGTCATGAAGCTTTCTCCCATTTTGAGGGCTCAGAAATGTATAATCCACCATTATCAGGGCATCATACAAGACTTCTCGTAAGAGAATTTCATCCTCGAATTTCTGCGGAAAGAAAAATTACCAAGCATATAAAGGAAGAGCTGGACACTAGCTACGTCTCCATTAGCAAGAGCAACAGGATATCTTCAGGCGCATTTCAAATCCAAAAGTACCACAACAGGTTATCTAGAGTTTTAACTTTAGAATGGTATAGCAAATATAAGATAACAGCTCGAGGAGGGGTCCTTTACAATCCCAGCATCTTCAAATGTCATCCAAATAACCAGATTCTCCCACACAATCTGGTTCACACCATGAAGTGAAAAATATTTATCAATGATTAAGTGATTGCAGCTCACTATAAACACGCATGGCCAGACCCAAGAAACCAACAAATAAAAAGTATGAACAATATAGTTTTAATTCTCACAGATTGAGCCTATGATCTTTTTTACTCATGATTCAAGTATCTTTGTCCCGAGAAAGATCAACTGAGCAGGCATTAAAAGTCTTCATCTAAAGATGTACACGGGCTTTTTTTAATTAGTGCAAGCTAATCTGTGAACATGAATGTCTTTTGCTATGGAGCCAGCTTCATGAAGATAAAAACGTTAAGTATTTATCTCTTTCATGCAACTCAAAGGAGGAAAAAAGGTCTATGACATGACTTGTGTTTTACCATCCCGATCAACTGTTGTGTCTCCATTGGGATTTTGTGAGACTAGATTTAGCTTGAAATTCACAAAGCAAGGTAAATTAAAAGCTTCATGCCTCCTATAAGGTTAAGGGAAAAAAGGCTAAGCTAATGCACTTACTAGCAGCAATGTCACAGGTAAAACTGGATCCAATAGCATGCTAAGAAGAGTACCTGACACCAAATCAAACAATGGTGGTATTGAATTATCAAGCAGGACAGAACAATAGTGTAGTAATTTCACGAAAACTAATGTTTAATTGAAAAGGGACAAATACAGTATTGAACACAATCAAGCGGCCAATGGATACCACCGACGGAGCCTGAGACTAGTTCACGACACATTAAATCAATGTTCTGTCAAAAAAAGATTCCTACATGCACTATGGAACTCTGCTAAATGCTAATCACCGCGAGAATAATGTCCGGTCGTAAACATATACAGATCTAAACATGTTCGGACACGTTACTCCGATACAGTGACAAGGCACTTTAACATTGCAAATGGAACAACAAGCCTGAAGAAGATCCAAAAACAAACAAACGCAAGAATGTGGCTCTCACCGAAAAAGCAAAAGTTCCTAAATCCAGCAATAGTCTGGACTGCCCAGCTATGCATGTCTCTCTCCCAACTCGGCCCGCAATGTCCGGGCATCCAACTTCAAGCATAACCTCAACAAAAATGCCTCGGTCATAACAACCCCGGCCAAACGCCCCATGCCAGCCCCGCGATCCTTACAAATCCCCTCGCGAACATCGTCGCTAACAACCGGAAAGAACGACTTCGCGTCCTTCTTCGGCTTATCGACCATCCACACGCGAATCAAATCCAAGAAGCACGGACCCAGAGACTCCAATTCATCCTCTTCTTCGAACTCCCTACCGCCACAGATGCTGATATAACTGACCACCACCTCCAGCAAGTCCTCGACCTCTCTCTTCAAGCTCCTCCTCTCGACCGCCAGAAAGTACAGCTCGTAAACCACCGGGGCGAGCGCGGCCACCTTCTTGACCGCATTGCACGAGCCGGAGCAGGACGCCAGCAGCTGGAACAGCTCCTTGACCCTCGACACCTGCTCCGGGGCGGCGCCGCCGCGGCCTCCGGCCGCCGGCTTCGCGGCGTGGTGGGTCAGCGCGGCGTAGAACCAGATGGTCTCGAGAGGCGGGTCGGGCAGGCCGTGGAGCAGGCGGGAGAAGATGGCGGCGAAGCCGGAGAAGTCCGGCGATCCGCCGTGGTACTCCAGCAAGAAGCGGTCCACCGATTCCTTCAGCATGGGGTGGAGGGGGTCGGGAGCGCTCCGGTCGCCTGACGACGCCGGGTTCATGCCGGAGCGGGGGATTCGGGCGGGATTTCCGGCGGAATTGGGGACGGATTTCGACGGTGATTGGGATCAGCGGGGGAGCGGAGAGCGAAACCCTAATTTTGCGGGGCCCGTGTAGGAAGGGAGGAAAGGAGGAAGAAGAAAAGGGGAGGGAAGGTGGGGGGCCGTTACGTAACGGGCAAATTTTTTGAATTTGGTCTTAATAGAAAAATAACGTTTATTTTTTTTCTTTTTGAGAGAGGGAAAAAAAATGGATAATGACATAAATTGTCCCTGAAATTTGGATCGATGTACAATTTGATCCCTAAACTTTGAATCTGTGCATTGTGGTCACTAAAATTTTAGTCCAATGTTCAATTTAGTTCATAAACTATATGATAATGTTTAATATTATATTTATAGGTTAAATTAAATATGTACCGAAAATTCATGGATCACGTTGAATAATATAAAAGTTTGTGGACGACGTTTCAAAATGAACCAAAATTTAGAAATTATCCATGACATTCACCCAATAGATCAAATTCGTGATCAATTTACGATTTTTTTTTTTGTTGAAATTTACGATAAATTGGATGAATGTCAAATTCGATTGTTAGTTTCTCACGAAACCTAGCATGCCCATATGATTTCAAAAGGGGCTGTTATTAGGATTATTTTTTCACAAAGATTATTATTTCAAACGAAATTAAATTTCTTTTCGTGTGGTGTTTTCAAAAGATTTGAGATGTTTTGGTATTAAATGAAAGTAATATGTAAAGTTATAATTAACTATTTGTTACGTCATTTGGTCCTCGTCTCATCGACAGCCAAATCCGTCTTGCGAAATTGATTCCAACGCGAGATGCCACGTGTCGCGTTTTTATTGGCTTCCGGCTCCCAAAGAGGTATCGCCGTTCATCGGACGCTCTCCCTTGTAAAATCCTGGCCGCAGCTTGGTACCTTCAAGATACAAAATGCACGAACGAACTTTAATGAATGTTTCAACCACAAAAAAAAAAAGAACTTTAATTAATGTCCGATTTGTTTCGCAAAAAAATTAAATTTTTCTGAAAAAATGTCTCTTGACCAATCATTTTTTTTAAATGGCAATATTTTCCAGAAAAACGAACTGAAAATTATGTTTTCATTTTCTCGGAGAGATGTGTATTTTCCATGCGATATATAAACTATACGGTGTTATATCATTGAACCTTAAATTAAGCTTTATCAAATTAAATTTTCATAACATAATTACTTTTAAGATTGTGAATGATTTTTTTTTCCTCTTATGGTTATTTATCACTATAGCCACTTTGCGCATATTTTGTACACTTATTCGGAATAACGAGACGGGAGTTGCAAAATATCAATATGTTGGAGCACATATAATGGATGACGAGAAAGGAAACCGATGTACTTGAAAGAGCGACATAAGCAGATGATCACTTGTTTTTCCACATTCAATTCGACCACGAAGTGTTCATTTTTCTTGAAATTTTCCACTTAAAAGATGGAAATTCCAAGTTCATCTCTTGCTAGAGTAACATCTCTAGAAACCCAAATTTGATGCCTCTTGAATACCTCTTGAATACCTCACGGGTGTAGATGACACAAGGAACTCGGGCTTGGTTGTCAGGTCTTGGGGATTTAGGCAATGACCTTCTTAGACCCTAGCACAAGCGCCGAAGTCCTGGATATGTGATCGACAATGTTTTATGGTATTTGGATCTCATTTAAAAAATGATTTCGATCTTACACAAAAAGAATAAAATGGATTTATCTTGTGAGTTATCAAACTGAAACCCTGGCCGCGAACTCACCAGCCAATACCGATTCACCGCCAAAATCCAACAGAAGGATAATCAGGTCAATGATCTAGCAAGCAATCGGCTCGTCGTCGGAGGCCGAGAGCGCTCGGTTGAGAGTCCGGAAAATTATAATTTGTTATTCATTATTGGCTGACCAAACGGGCGAAAGTCCGGAAAATTATAATTTTCGAAATGCAGACAACCTGTGTTCAAAAAAAAAAATAATCAATACCGAGAACTCACTTTTATACTCGCCCGATCCAACGGTTCTCGGATCAAGAAGGCCCAAACCCGATCTCCTGCCGATCGGGTCTCTTCAAATCCGCGGGCGGATCTGACCGTACCCGACCCACGGGCTCACGGAAAAATCCGCTCACTATTTATTTTTCCCCGAATATTAAAAAAAAAAAACCAAAATATTAAAAAAAATCCCATTAAAAAAAAAAAAAAAGAAGAGAGCGAAGAATCAGGAAGATCTCACGGCCAAGATTTCCGCGTCGTATATAAACCACGGCAACCCCCTGTCTCTCTCCCTCCAATCTCCATTTCTAGGGTTTCTCTCCCTCCCTCCCTGTCTCTTACCTTCTCATCGCACCGATGGCGGACGAAGCTCAGTACTCTTCCGACGCCGGGAGCCACAAGCGCAAGTACGAGGAGCCGACCGCCCCCTCCCCGCCGCCGGCCCCGCGCCGGCCGACCGGCTTCTCCTCCGGCCCGATCCCCTCCGCGTCGCCGCCCGACTCCGGCGGCCCCCTCCCGCCCCCCTCGTACAAGAGCGTCCCCCGGCCCCCCTCCGCCGACGACGTCCAGGCGCAGGTCCAGAACGCGAAGCAGCGCGCCCAGGAGATCGCTTCCCGGCTCCTGTTCAACGCCAGCGCCGGGGCGGCTGCCGCCGCCGCCGCGGCCGGCGGCGGCGGCGGCGGAGGGTTCGATGCGAAGCGCGTGAGGGTCGAGAACGGAAGCGGATTCGACTCCACCGAGAAAGGTCTCGAGCTTTGAGCTTGTGATTTTTTTTTTTGGAGGACGTTTCCAAGTGCATGATTTCACTCTTTTTTTTTCTTAACATGTTCATCTCGGTAGCTTATATCATCTGTTAGAACCTGCAAGATGATGCTTGTGCGGGACATCTATTCACTAGTTGTCTATGCTTGGGACGTATTAGTTGTCTATGCTTCTGTCTGTTGTCTGATAGAAAGCCGGTGCACCATGCGCTGCTTCTGGCGCATCTTTTCGTCTTGTTGTAATTTTCGCTGATATGCTCCAACGTTCTATCAACACGTTTCATTCGAACGCTTGTGTGGTAACTTTTTGGCATCTACGACTTGTTCCAGATGGGAAGCCCATGATGAGCGCACCGTCAGCGATTCCTGTATCATATGGCTATGGCCAGGGGACAAGCAAAAAGATTGATATTCCTAACGGCAGAGTTGGAGTGATTATTGGTAAAGCTGGTGAGACTATTAAGTATCTTCAGCTCCAGTCTGGGGCAAAAATTCAGGTCACCCGTGACATGGATGCGGATCCCAATTCGCCGACTAGGCCGGTAGAACTGATGGGCACGCCTGAACAAATTGCCAAGGCTGAGCAATTGATAAACGATGTTCTTGCTGAGGTGGGTTCTTGTTTTTCAAGTTTATCACCTGTTTGTTATTTGTTGTTACTGGAATTGTGCTTGATTTTGACCTGGAACATGTCCACAGGCTGAAGCTGGGGGCTCTGGCATAATCTCTAAAAGAGTGACTGGTCACACTGGATCTGATCAATTTGTGATGAAGATACCGAATAACAAGGTATATTTAAGCCTTTCTAACATTCAAGTGGTTCGTGTATGTAAAATGGCCATGGTATTCTATGTGCTGCTCGTTCTCAGGTTGGATTAGTTATCGGCAAAGGTGGCGAGACAATTAAAAACATGCAAGCCAGGACTGGTGCTCGTATTCAGGTATAATTTGCAATCTAACACGCTATTTCTACTCAGTTCATCGTTTTTATTTTGTTATTTTATATTCGTTGCTTGTTTGTTGGATGTAAATTTACAGATGATAACACCTTAAGTTTTTGCATTAGCTTTTGGTGATAAATTTGTTTCTTGAATGGGGCAATAATAATGAACTTCCATGCATATGTCATTTTTTATCCAGGTCGTACCCTTGCACCTTCCACCTGGTGATCCAGCAATTGACAGGAATTTGTATATTGATGGCACAAGTGAACAGATTGAAGCTGCAAAACAATTGGTTAATGAAGTTATTAGTGAGGTATGCGTGGTCTGTGATTGTTGCCATACAGAACATGTCTTTCTGTCTCTTTATTTGGTCTTACAATTTAGAGAACTTGCCACCAAGATATGTTGGACAATTTGATTGTTGATATAGAATACTTCACAGTGACAAAGAAATAGGGTTTAACTGGGAATGAAAGAGCTTAGGACTTTGTGCCATTTTTTCGTTCTTGCTGATCAGTACTTGCTGGTTATTTGCACACTCTGAACGATCCTCTTTATGTGCTGTTTTTATTTTTTCAGTGCCTAATGTCATTTCAAACAGAACAGCTTCCTGTGTTGGACTATCCCATCTTTCATGATGTCTCTTTCTACAGTATTAGTTTTATCGCATTCCATTCTACTGTCTATTGTTGTAAGAGGATAGGGTTAATACTCTCTTGTTAACCCCATCCCACTTCCGATGAGGGAAACAAGAGATAAATGCAAATGAAAAAACGAAAAGCAAATAAGGAAGTAAGAAAACTCAAAAAAAGGAAAGGGAAAAGTGGCACTGCACAATTGCTTTTGTTAATTTGGCCTAATTGGTGGATGATTCCATTTGTTGCTTTTACTTTATGGTTGCTGTGATATTGATCATGCTGAATGTCAATAGCTCTGTATGTGTGTGCGTGGGTTCTGTGTATTTTGGTGCTTGTTGTATGGGAAACCCAAGTGGTTGCGGAGGAATCTTGTCTCTATTGGATTCTGAATTATTCCGGTGTTCTAATGGTTCCTTAAAATTTCAAAAGCTTGCATCTTACTTTTCACCGGTGAAACTGTGAACACGTTTGTCGCAATGAATATCCACCTCCGCTAACCTATAGATAGTGGGGAATTTTGTTTGAATTTTGGTACATCTCTTACTTTGCATAATGGTTGATTCATTTTTCTAATGAGCACTTTAATTTGCTTCATACCATCATTGGCCTTTATAAATCCGTAGGGTGCAAGGACTATTAACTTTTGAGTTAGGATGGTTTTGCTATTTCCGGTGTTGAGTCATTTTTGTGTATTGAAAAGACTTCTAGTTAATTGAGATTGAGTAATTGCCAGCATCGTGACTTATATGCTTGTTTTCCAATACGGTTTGGGATGTTAACAGGATTGCAATCTGTTTCACAATCAGTTGGAGATTTTGTAGTAGATTTTAATTTATGCACTTCCTATTAATTTCATCTCTTAACCGTTGACTCGTGACTACATGGATCAAACTCACCTGTTCTCAGCTGCTTCATATCATTGACTTATAAGGTGGGTTGCTGATAGATTATTGATGGACCAGTCTTCCATATTATCAAGATAAGTTATTGATGAAGTAATCATAGAGGACGTTTATTAACTGTCTGTGAGGATAGGTGCTGCTTGGAGGATCAGTTTCTGGGATAGAGCTTTCATTCGTGTTATTACTAGGGTTTTGCAGGTTCATGAAGCTTTGCGGACAGTGTAAAGTTATAGTATACGCATACGTGAGTTATTAGTTGCTTCCTAGCTCATAATGTTGGGATGTCGTTTCCTAGCGCATGATATTGGGATATTTGCCACTTTTAGCCTTGATAGTGCTTAGTAGTTGCACATAATATTTACTGATGATGTTCTTGGGAAATATTGTAGGGTTTAGTGTCTTTTCAAGTGTTGGTGACACCAACATCGAACTCTATGTTGGTGTTTTTTCAACATTGCTCTGGTATGGTTCCAATCTCATTTTTAAGAAGTGCTACTGTGGGGGGAGAGGTGCAAAGATCATCTTTTCGGGGATATTTGTCATTGGAGTTGATATCCAACACAATTGGATGATGAATCTTTAGCATGGTTACCCATGATGGAGTTGTCATTGGGTTAGGATATGATATTGCTAAATGCATTGCTTAATTGTGAAGACGCTTGCCTTGTCAAAATTGAATTAGCTATGATAATGAATTCAAGTCACTTTCATCATATTTTGAGATATTCTCGGTATGCTTGCGGGTAGGAAGCATGAAATGGAAATTAAAAAAATGTTATACACATTGTTCATTACTAAGTTGTATTGCATGAATAATGCTAATAAGTCTTTCTAATTTGCTTGTGTTTCTGGTCAGTCTGTTTTCCATCAGGTTAGTCTTTGAAACTATTTTCTCCATAACTTGTACTCATCAGTTAAATTTTTTTGGACTATCGGCTTAATTTCAAATGTCTTAATCCTCCCAGTGGTAATTTTTCTAATGTTTTGATCAGTTGCTGAGACAATATCCTGAGATTCTGCATAAATAGTCGTGTCTTACTTATTGGCTTCATAAGTTTTGCCATAAATGTCGGTATTGTAAAGCTGGCAACTTATGGCATGAATTGTGCAAATTATTATTTGTTTGTGCTACCTTCTCATAGTCCTGTGAAGATGCATTTTCTTTCCGCGGTACCTACGGTAAATCACTGCATCGAGCACGATACCTGCTGGAATGTCCTGTTGCAACACCTGGGTTCCATGGGAGCAACAATTCTGCTCGTCTTGCAGAAGTGCAGCAGCACCTACTTGCCTGAATTTGCTCTTACAAATTTTTAGCACCCAATGATATATAGCATCTTGATATATAGGGTGTACTGAATCTTTTATGTCTTGACTGTGGGTTTAGGAATCTTTGATGATAATCACATTGATTAGAGAAATATACGACCTTGACATCTCTATATTGCTAAGAAGCTTATATATGCCCTTGCCTGTTTATTTTTAGCGGAAGTAGCTCTGTAGTTTTTGCCTTCTGTTTGTACCATTCCCTCTAAAATAGGGTGAGGATGGACTTCTGCTGGAGTAACTCAATAATTACAACCACCATACGGTATGTAGGTGTCCACAACTCTCTCGATACAAAATAATCTTAATGCTTTTACATTGTACTTACTGCTTTCGTGTTTTATGCTTATATCTGCTGATTGTTACATTTTCCTCTTTTAGTTGTGAATGGTTAAGTTGTATATACAATGCCTTTCTTTGCCTATGCATTACGTGAGGATTGACAGCATCGACCTTGTTCATATGAATAATCTTTTTTCTTGCAGAATCGAATGAGAAATTCCTCAATGGCTGGAGGATACCCTCAGCAAGGTTACCAGGCGAGACCTCCTGCAAGCTGGGCTCCCCCTGGGCCTCCACAAATGCAGCAACCTGGTTATGGCTATGCACAACCAGGGATGTATGCGGGCGCTCCACCCCAATATAACATGGCTCAGCCACAATATGGAGGTTATCCTCCGCAACCAACGTCTGGTGGATATCCTTCCAGCTGGGATCAGTCTGCAGTCCCACCGTCTCAACACACTGCACAGGGAGGTGGTTACGATTACTATGGCCAGCAGCCTCCAACACAGCAACAGCAAACCCCAAGTGGTCCTACAGGAGGGGCAGATAGCTCCGGTTACAATTACAACCAGCCGCCGGCTACGTCCTATCCACAGCAAGGACAAGGATATTCACAGGATGGATATGGTGGTTATCAGGCACCTCAGTCCGGTTATGGCCAGCCTCCTCCTTATGATCAGCAACAAGGTTACAATACTGCAACTGGCTATGGCACAAATCCAGGGCAAGAAGGTCATGCTCCTTCCTATGGAGCTCAAGGGGATTCCGCTCAGGCACCACCGCCGGTCCAGCCTTCCACCGCTGGTCAGCCAGGATACGGTGCCAGTCAGCCTCCCAACCCAACCCTTGCTGGCTATCCTCCGCAGGGAACTGGTCAAGCGGGTTATGGCATTCCCCCAACTTCTCAAGCTGGCTATGGCAACCAATCGACTGCGTATGCAGCAGGCTATGGGCAACCTCAAGCCCAGAAGCCACCTGCTAATGCTCCAGCTTATGGAGGAGCTCAACAGTCTCCAAGCACACCAGGAGGCTATAGTCAGGCCCCTAGTGGGCAGCCGGGGTACCCCCAGTCTCAGCCACCACCATCAGGCTACTCTCAGCCTGATTCTGCTGCCCAACGTGGTCCGCCTTCAGGATATGGAGCCCCACCTTATGGTGCAGCGCCTGCACCACAGGCGGGCTATGGGCAGCAGCCACCTCCATATAACAGCTACGGTTATCCGCAGCCTCCTACTTATGCAGCTGATGTTGGTGCCGGGGGGTGGCACTGCTCGGGGTTCTTATGACACCGCACCTGCTCCGCAGGCTGCTCAACAGAGTTCGTCTGCGAAAACATCGCCCCAGAGTTGATTACAGGGGGAATTGTTGCGAGATCATGTTATAGTTTTGATGCCCGTACTTGCTGTTGTCGAGTTTAGTTAGTCTCATGGTAATAGAACAACTTATGCTGTAGGATACTTGCTATGCATGTTTTGCGCTTTTGTTGATTTTGGATTAGCGTGTATGATGCCTGCATGTTCCGAGTACTCTTTTCATGTTATGGACCTTATGATTTTTGTGACTATTTGAAGGTATTTCAGTATCTATGACGGTGGATGAACTACCGGTTCGTACAAGGATTGGCTTCCAAGTGTTTTACACGATGAAAGGTTTTGAAAACCCGACCATCGCTCGATTAAATTTTGTTCCTTTGAGTTGGGTGGCTGTTGTAGCTGTCGAGGTGGGTTTTGCACAGTCGGTCGGCGGCAATGTTCTCATGTCTCGTGAACTGATGTGGTTTGTAAATTACGAAAAAAAAAATGTTTGAGTGGAGTTTGCTATACTGAGTCTGCCCTTCCATGGTGACGGTGAAGTCGACCCATCTGTTTCTTGTTGGTTAATGAGAGGATTAATCTTATTCATCGTAGAAAAGATTATACTATAATCCAAGAAGTCGCTATGCAAGGGTTTACGCGTCAATGAAGTGCTTTTGCTATGCGACTCGGAACGATGTAAGTTCTTGCTATAGGATCTTCTCTTTAGTGATATGAAAGGGAGAGAGGAGGAAGAGATTAAGGGTGCGCATGAATATCATTCTTTGTCCGGTAATAATTTCTGAACAGAAATGATTTTTTTTTATTCTGTGCCCGGAAATAATTTCTGAGTATTTAAAAGCGTTTGATAAACTGTCTAAAATTTCTATTCCTAAATAGAAATGCGTTTGGTAAACTACACAAAATTTCTGTTCCTAAATAATATTTTAATAATATTATGAATTGTTTTTTTTTTTTTTAACTATTTGCTTCTTTGCCCGACTGGCCGCCGCCCTTGCCATGGTCGACCGGGCGAGGCCGGCCCTCGCCATGGTCAGGGCGACGCGGCTCGCCCAAAGCGGCGAGGGTCCACCCACCCTCGCTCGGGGCGGGGTGAGGGTCAGGACGCCCTCACCGCCCTGGTCAGGTGGGCGCGTCGCCCCGACCGACCATGGCCAAGGAAGAAAAGAAAACAAAAAAAAAAGAAAAAAACTGATTCTCAAAATTGTGTCGAGAAACAAGAAGCAACTTTTTTTTACTTCTTGTTTCTTTTCCAAAACTGTTTCGGGCACAAATTTTTGTAAAAATTTGCCCGGGAACAAAAAATTTACCAAACGCATTTCTGTTCCTAAACTATTTCTGGAAACAAAAGAATAGAAATTTTTACTGTTTGGCACGTTGCCAAACGGAGCCTAAGTTGCTGGTGCTTGCAAAAACAAAGATAAAACCATAAAGGAAACAAATTCAATTAATGACATTATGATTTTGAACGTGTACAAAATGAACATTTGAAATAACATAGCTTGACAATGGTTGCGGTTGGTTCGCTTTTTGGGGAAAGTTTTTGACAAAATGCAAAAGGATGCAAAGGACTTTATGCTACAATAGTCTTTCGAAATGCAAATTGTATTTGCTAAAAAAGCAACTTCGGGCTAAATAATGTTTAGAAATGGAATAAAAAAACTCGAACCCTTCGCCAGTGAGCTAGATTTGACCCCGGTAGCTGTAGTTTGAGGTCACACGACCTTAGGTGGCCCCTAGCGAGGGCCGTCCGAGGTCGCACGACCCCAACCTCCCCAAGCTGAGGTCACGAGACCGTCGGCGATCGCCGACTGGCCTCACGTAGCTCTCGACGGGCGATGTCAAGTAGAGAAGGTGAACAATTCCTATGAGGGCAAATCGTCTCGGGCTTTCGGCTCCGCCAAGGCCAGCATTTGCCCCTCCGAACGTGCAGAATCTCCTTATCTGGGCCTGAAAAATCTCGGTTGGAAGAAAAGCCCAAACAGCATGCGATGTTGCGCGAGCGGTGACACCTGCTCCTGAATCCACCACCCACTATAAATATGGCCGAACGTAGCGCTAGGGTTTCCCCAAAGCTCCGACCTTCGTCGACATCAGCTGCGCTCCAGGGCCGCGAGCACGCGAGCTATCGGTGAGAAACCGCGGTCTAGTGTTGATTGCTTCCTTCAGTTTGTGTGTGTGTGCGTGTGTTTTTTTTTGGCTCGGCGTAGTGTTTCGCGAACGGGTTTTGATGGGCTCCCATAACACGAGTCAACAGCGGGCACCCCGTCCATGGTGGCCTGTCTGCCGCTGGGAGCCGACAGAAACCTTCCTTCGCCGGTTGAAGATCCTTGGGACTCTAAACGCTCCGTAGTTCCACGACACAATAACCCGGCCACATCCTCGCTCTGAGGTTGATCTGCGAAATTGGCACTCCAGTCAGACACGGGTGTTTCGTCCAGTCATCGAGAAGCGAAACGCCTTTTGCATGGTGCCTACAGATTTTGCTACTCACGATTGGAGGCAACCCTCCTCCCATGGTTTCCCTTCCAAATTTGAAGTAGCTAGATATTTTCTCTCTCTTTTTTGGGTCTCCTTTTGGCTAATTTTACGCAAAGATTTACAAGGAAGCGAAGGGAACTGGTACCGATTATAACAGGCCCCCCCCCATCTCTGATAAAACTATCGGACACCTTTGGTCCGCCTTTAACATCATTGGATTCGGGGCAAGAGCATCGCAGATCGAGGCTCGAATAGCGGCGGCGGCGACCCGAGCTTCTGATCTTGCTGCAGGCCACCTCCGTGAATGATTCGGGATCACGTTAGCAGCAAACCTCGGCATTCGAAAATGGGAAAATGAACCATCAGAGGACGCCACGAGGGTACTGAGGATCGAACCATAAGGAGAGATTGTTAGACCTAGATGCTCCAAAAGCTTCTGCCTTTAAAAAACTATGCTGCTCACCCAGGCAATTGATTGAGAGACCCAGATTACAAAAGCAGAAGGCATATGAGCTTCATGGCTGATGCCACTGTTCCAGTGGTACACCTGCTTGGCAAACCCGCCTTTCTTGGCAAGTAGACATCTGCCCGCCTGACCTTTGGTGCCTTGGTGCATACGTCAGGCCCTCTTCTCAATTCTCCTGATTATCTTCTGGAGAAGGAAAAAAACACACCATTGAGTGACAATGCTATAGATAGATTGATTTGACAGTGTGAAGTCTACCAGCAAATGACGATTTTCTCGCACTAGAAGTACGAATTCTGTTCAGATTTTTAACAGTTAGGATGTGACAGTCCTTATCAAAGAAGAGTTTCCCTGAAGTAAGGGGTAAGCGTAAGGTAGTTTGCAGTCAAGTCACCAACTTTAAGACCTCTTAATTGAACCATCTCCTTTAGTTAAGGGCTCGAGACACCTGATGCACAAGATCTCAGTTTTCTGAGGGCCGAATTTCATGTCAGGCATCAGATAAAAACTCCCGGAAAATGCCCCAACACTTTGCTGCAATGCTCCAACAGTTCCATCAGTTGCTATCGAGATATCACCTGCAAAGCACAGATGATTCCACTTTAATCTCAGAACACATGGGATGGTCTTTGAGCTTCCCTAACTCTGCAGCCTGATTAATCATCATAGAAGGGATATCAATAGCCATAACAAAGAGATCAAGGGACATGGTATCCCTTTGCCGAAGACCCTTGCTTCCAGGAAAATAACCTGTCCCCCGTTAAGAAGAACAGAGAATTGAGGAGTAGTGACACAAACTTGTGCCCATCCAATGAGCAAATCAAGCCTATCAAGGCTTAATTTTTTTTTTTTTTTTTTGGTAAGGTAAGATGTATATTAACTTTTTAACGCACCACTTACAAACAGGGGATAGTCGAACACAAAAACCTTGTACCCAATGGGACACCAATGGTTTTCCAACGGGTAAAAGGTGTGCATCAAGGCCTAATTCTTTTCTGCGAAAAAACATTAATCTTTTTTAATTAGGGGCCGCCTGTGGTAATCCATCTCATATCATCGTATTCCCTTCATTTCATTTCATGATGACCAAATTATTTTCACGTAATTATATATGTTTCACTAGAGAGGATGAAATACCTTTAAAAATATCAATGGATAAATGTAAATCAACAAACGTTGTGAAGAGTCCTTCGTTGATTTTTGGACGGGAATGTAAAAGACAAAAAATTTACAAGTACAAATAGTGAGAACAATCGTTGCCTGCAATGTAAATTATATTGCAAAAGTAAAGTATGTTGAAAATAAAATTGAACAACATGTGTTTTTAGATTGATTGGCAATTTTTTCACAAAAAAATACAAGATAGATATTTATAAGGGATAATGACACGAATAGTACCTAAACTTTATTGGCCCAATATGTAATGTGGTGCCTGAACTTTTAATTTATCAAATGTGGTTCCTGAATTTTAACTCAATATGTAATGTGTTCCAATGAGTTTTTAATTTGTTCAATGTGGTCCCCGAACTTTTAATAAATATTCAAACTAATCCATGGACTATATGAAAATATATAATAACATCCTTTCATTGATTTAAGTTTAGCAACATTATTGAATATTATCATATAATCCAGTGACTAGTTTGAAAATGTACTGGAAGTTCATATATTACTTTGAACAAGTTAAAAGTTTAGGGACAACATTGCATATTAAGCCAAAGTTCGGGATTCATATTGAATAAATTAAAAGTTCATGTACCATATTGCATATTGTGTCAAAATTCAAGGACCATCTGTGTCTTTCTCCCTATTTATAACTCCAATCGACAATTACATAAACGGTTACTAAGAATTTTAAAAAAAAGAGACTACTTGACTCCTTCTATTTAGCAAGGCTTATTTACAACCGGTCATTCGAGGTTATTGACTCCCCTATTTGATGTGCTCTTTTCCCGCATCGATCGAGTTGGTCGACCTCATTTTTCCGACTCTTCCCTCCAAACACCTTGCGTTTGACATCTCCGTCGACTGAATCGTCGATCAAGCCGGTGAACAAACACTTGGGACATTTTTTGGTATCAACAATTATAATGTTTTCTTCATCAAAAGCTACTTAATTAAAAAAAAAAAAAAAAAAAAACCCCGTGCAAAATCGGGTCGGATCTGACACCGGGCCCGGATCAGCTCAGCGATCGATCGGGGGAGCATACTCTCCCCAAGCCGCGCTGACTGGTCACTGCGGAAAGCCTCGAGATCGAGCGACAGAGAGAGAGAGAGAGAGAGATGATGGAGGGAGGGGAGGGAGACGCGGCGGCGCCGCCGCGCTACGCCCTGAACCCGGCGCGGATCAGCAGCGAGGACATCCTCTTCTGCGTCGACGTCGACGCCGAGTGCCTGGCGGAGATGAAGGTGACGGGCCCCAACGGCCGCCCCTTCACCCGGCTCGACACCGTCAAGCAGTCCCTCCTCCTCTTCGTCCACTCCAAGCTCGCCATCAACCCCGACCACCGCTTCGCCTTCGCCACCCTCTCCAAGTCCGCGTCCTGGGTACGCCCAAAAATCCGTTCTTGATGGGTCTTCCGGGAGTTGTGGTTGTTCCCGGAGGTCCTGCTAGGGTTTTGGTTCTGTTTGACGTGCGCTTTGATCTGGCCTTTGCGAAAATGCGTGTCTCTGGTGGTGGTGTTTCAGGCCGTGTGTTTTAGGGATTAGGAAGCTGCCCTGTTTTTCCCCTTTTTTTTACTTACGTGTTGGGATCGAATCGATTCCCTCTGGAACGGGGGTGATTTGCTCGATATGGTTTTTGAATTTGAAGATCGCTTGAGCAGTAGAGCATATGCATCTTCCATTTTAGAAGTGGAAGAGCGGCGGAGGTGTAGTGCGGGAGCATATCCGTCGGCACCACTGATACTTGTTAGAAAGCATTCCGGTCTGACCGTTCATGTCCGTGTCTTCAGCTGTTCTCTTGTCAGGGAATGTGCAGAGGTAGAATGAATTACCAAATTATGATATCAAAATGGTGCCCGTGCCTGATACTGCTGCTGAGGCACGAAGTGCTGTGGCTAAGTTATATCGGAATAGCCTCAGGTAGCTGGGGTGTTTCATTGATGAGAGGGAGAGCCGTTTCGTACTGGTATGCCATGCTTGAAATGTGATAATAAAGTTCGAAATTAGATTTGTGCAGTTACTAATAAGGCTACTTTTAGCACGGAGTTGCTTTTAACCCGATCATGACATTGTGATCTGACTGTGTTTTGGAATGCTATATGATCTTGTTGCAAGTATCCCTTACATAACTCAAGATGCAGTATCCATTCAAAGTAACTATTATGTAGATCAAGCACGTAGCCAAAGCAAGACAAAGCTTGCAATGAGTTGTCAAAAACCCTTTTGTTTGATATTACATATATGATTACTTCTTTGATCTTTTCCCCTTCTTTTCAATTCTGAAGCTTCGTAAGGAGTTCAGCAGTGATGTAGAGTCTGCAGCTGCTGCAGTTCGGAGTCTTCAAGCTACCTCAGCTAGTGGTCATGCAGATTTAACACAGCTATTCCGAATCGCGGCTCATGAAGCAAAGAAATCTCGTGCACAAAACAGAATTTTCAGGGTGGTAAGTGATGGCAGATGATTGTACTAAGCAATAGGCGCTTGTCCTCTTGCTATATCAATGCCTAGGCATGTGTATTAGTTTCACTTCTTATTATATGTAGCATAGAGCTACTTGGGTCTTAGAAACTTGCAGTGTAGTAAGTGGCCCAAATGTCTACAAAACCTTTTTTCTTGTTCGTTAGGCCAAAGTCTGTTAAACTGCTAGATTTATTGCTGCCATTTAAATACAATGTGCTCTTTTGTCACCTCCTACAAACTCATTTTCTTCTTTTTGTCCCTTTTAGAATCTAATTGTGCAGATGGTGATATTGTGGCTTTTCCTTTGTTCTTATTGATCTAACATGGTTACGGCATTTCTGTTGCATCAGATTCTCATATACTGCAGATCATCCATACAGCCTCAGCACCAATGGCCAGTTAACCAAAAGCTCTTCACTCTGGATGTCATCTACCTCCATGACAAGCCCGGACCAGATAATTGCCCGCAGCAGGTCTATGATGCCCTCGTCGATGCGCTCGAACACGTGAGCGAATATGAAGGTCACATCCACGAGAGTGGTCAGGGCCTGACACGCATCCTCTTTCGTCACATGTGCATGCTATTGTCGCACCCTCAACAGCGATGTCCTCAAGACTTCCTTGACATTCCCAAGTCCCTTGTGAAAAAGTCACCTGCTCCCGACTCCGCACCTGCTGAAGAGAGCGCAATTGTGCCTATCCAAAGAGAGTAAAAGCCCGTTTGAGTGCTTTGCAATCGTTTAGCTTTTGCAATGTGTCGGAGAAGCTTTTGTCTGCTGTCGGTCTTTCTGGAAGAGAATCTGCAACCGCAATCTGCTTCGATGACCTTCAGCTGAGCTCCGATGTTATCCCAACGAGTCGCCCCTCATGAAGTTCTGTATATTTACGTTACAGTAAACTTCAATTGCAATGTCCTGAATCATGTATAGTCGTGGGTCGGATCGCATCTCGGACGTTCAGTGTTCTTTGCAGGTTGTATTTTGTTAAACCCATAAACTGAATGTCTAGTGTCTCCATGGTATGTTATTTACAGCCCCATATGGACTATGCAACCTCAAACTATCGCGGCGCCTGTCCGACCATCTTCGGACGATAACGACGCGAACCAATACGCGACGCAATTCTCAGTCGTTACGAACCGAGACATGTGAGTGCTCATTTTGTCTTGCTAATCCTCGTGTCACGGTGAGCCGATTGATTTCTCGTCGAACGTCATTATCGTACCTCCGGTGGCTTAGCTTAGGAAAAGGAGGAATAGAAGGGACAAGCGAAGAGGAGTGGTGCGAGGGGCAACCTCCTTTCGTGTTCACGCAATTCGTCTCCTGCTCAATAATTGTTCTGTGATTTCGAAGACTTCACATCAACCTCGGTTAAGGACGTCTTTGTTTGTGTACCAATGAAGCCAATTAGATTGAAGCCAATCAGAGAAAGGAATCTTTCCCTGGTCCTTTTAGTTTGGTTTCCTTTAAGACTTTTCCCCCCCTATTTCCACAAGATCATCTGCTCCAAAAGAAGACTGAAAAAGTCCCCCCCGTTACCATCCTACAAAATCTGTCCAGGTTCATCGATCCGATCTATGATTTGTATCGAATAGCTCAATATAAATGGCGAGACACCGAGACCCGAGACTTATTTAGATTCAAGCTATAATTCACCTCGCTAAACCATATCGACGCTGAAAATTATCGAGTGCTGATTACCGACATATAGAGAAAATGAATTCAAAGAATCAAGAATCTAAATGAAGCCAAAAAGTACATGCATCGCAAAACTTAAATTGAGCGTGAATCGAAAAAGTAGAGATCAATCAAGAGGCATCTCGAGTTAGATGGGTTCGGGATATTATCAATGAAGTATAATAACTCCAAGGTGATCTTTTTGGATATGGTTTCAGTATTGAAGGCGGAGGCGGAAGAGGACTTTTATCAATTGGTCAAGTGGTTACAGATGCCCGCCACCTGTCAGTCCCCCTCGAGAGATCCCCCCGGGGGGGAGGGAATTATCCCGTGCGGCGCACCCTCCGCCCTAGGGAACGTCGCCCCCGCCGCTCGTCCCATCCGGACCGTCCATTCCGTTCCCCCATCGACGAATGGACAGAAAGTGACCCCACCCGCGCCGCCCAAAACTCCCTCCAGGTGGGCCCCACCCACCCACGGTACCAATCGCAGTCGTCGATGCGAGAAACGATCGATCGAAGATCCCCCCCCCCTCTCTCTCTCTCTCTCTCTCTCTCTCTCTCTATCTCTAATATAACCTTCGGCTCTACGGCATCGGGAGCAAGCTGCAGAGCCACCGTAGAGCCACCATGATCCGCCTCGCCTCCGCCTCCGCCTCAGCCGCCGCGCTCCTCCTCCTGCTGCTCTCCTCCGGCCTCCTCGCCGCCGCCGCCGGCCGCGGCGTCCCCGGCGGGAACGTCATCAAGCTGCCGTCCGACGCCTCGAGCTTCTTCCGCGCCGGCGGGGGCGGGGACGACTCCGTCGGGACCAGGTGGGCGGTCCTGATCGCCGGATCCAACGGTTACTGGAACTACCGCCACCAGGTGATTCTCCCGGATTGCTGGTTCGCAGCTCGAATCGGCGACGCCCTTTCCCCTTTCTGTGTCGGCTTAATTTAAACGAGTGTGGATCGCGCGTTTGACTTGATTTGCAGCTCGAATCGCGAGGTTCTGAGATGATAAGGTTTCCTTTGCGGTGTTCTTTTCGTGTAAATTTTTTGTGTATGATCTTGTGAGGAGCGATTTCGAGGCCATCTGCAACTTAAAGGTCCAATCTTGAAGCTGCTACTTACAAAATGGAGTTTCCTTCTCGGGGTGATAAGCACTGGAATAATCCCAATTTCAACCATTTGTGTTTGATGGTATCCGAATCACCGCCTAGCGAAGACCTTTTTCTTAAGTTCCGTACCGGTGTGTTCCGATTTCGGGACTCCGGAATTTGGATCGGAAGCCAAAAACTGACCCCGTTTGCTGTTATAGTGGTAACTCTAGCGAATCGAACTATGACTCGAATAGAAAGTGCGGTGGTCCATTTAAGTGTATCTTCGGCTGCGACTGCTGGGGAATCTCAAATTTGAACTCTTCAGCCCGTACGGAAATTACTTGGACTCTTGCTATGTTTGGGGACCAGGAGGGGAATATTCAACGATAGTTCTCTTTGCAACTTAGCTGATTGATGCTGCTAAAACGATTACGTTTCGGCTATTCCCTTCTCATGCATTTCCTTGCTCTGTCCTTACTAGATTAATACCAATTGCTCATATTGGTTCAGTTTGCACGTGGGCATCTGAATTTGCTGGATGCGGTGTTTGGGAGTATGAATTTGCATGTGAACGAGAAAGATTTTTCTAGCGGAAGAGAATATAATAGAAGAGAAAGGAAGTTCGATTTTCATATCTGATTTGCTAGCTAAGAGCGAGTGAAGCAGAAGTGATATAGTATTATCTGACCCCCAACGTTTGTGATTTATAAGTGAGTCTTTTAAGCTTTAACAGTGATATGTTTCTGTTTCTTTCCTTTCTTTATACTTTCATGGGCCAATAAAGATAGTCCCAAAGAAGATACTAGTTTAGTTTCCTTTCATATCAATCGTTCTTTACGAGACTTAAGACGAAGGAGATGATTTTCCAAATAGTCTCCTTTCATGTCTTTTTAATATTCTTGTACCCTCAAATTGAAATATCTTCAACAATTAAAAAGGAATAGAGCGCTTTACCTTCTGGGTAACGGCCAATTTTTTTTATAATGTCATCAGAAACAAGTTCGGATTCCTTTCTGCCTTTGCTTGTTGCATTTGTCCTGCTTTGGGATTTTTTACAGTTGTTGATGATATGCGCTATTTGTGCATTTTCCTTTCAGGCCGATGTTTGCCATGCATATCAGCTCTTGAAGAAAGGAGGGCTGAAGGATGAAAATATCGTTGTTTTTATGTATGACGACATTGCAGACAATGAAGAGAACCCCAGGACTGGAATTGTTATTAACAGTCCAGAGGGAGATGATGTTTATGAAGGAGTACCAAAGGTCTGTTTTCAAATGCTTAGTCACTAGTTTCGGATGAAAATTGTTCTCTGGATTTGTCAAAAGGTCTGTTTTCAAATGTTTAAATCACTAGTTACTTTTCTGGTGGCAGGATTACACTGGAGAGGATGTTAACGTCAACAACTTTTTGTCTGTTATCCTTGGAAACAAGACTGCTCTCACAGGAGGCAGCGGGAAGGTTGTGGATAGTGGTCCGGATGATACTATCTTCATCTACTATACTGATCATGGTGGCCCTGGTGTGCTTGGTTAGTACTCAATAGTACCTCAAGATGACCTCCAATTGTTGTAGATTGTCTTTTTTGTGTTTATATGGCACATGTTGAGCTGAACTGAGATATTTGTACTAAAGTTATAGAAGTTGGATTGGGCTCCATATCTCATTTGCACCCCTTTCCATATCTCACGATTGACATTAATGTTTAACAGGAATGCCCACCAGCTCTTTCCTATATGCTGACGATCTGATAGATGTCTTGAAAAAGAAGCACGCGTCTGGGACCTATAAAAGCTTGGTAATTTTAAGTTCACTAAAGCAGTTTGCTTCATGAATGACGTCGTCTAAACTTTTCATTATGTTCCCTTTGTGTTATAAACACAGGTATTTTACCTTGAAGCTTGTGAATCGGGAAGTATTTTTGAGGGCCTTCTTCCAGAAGGTTTGAACATATATGCGACAACAGCAGCTAATGCAGAAGAGAGCAGTTGGGGCACCTATTGCCCTGGAGAGTATCCTAGCCCTCCAGTAGAATATGAGACATGTCTTGGTGACTTGTATAGTGTTGCCTGGATGGAAGACAGGTAATCTCAAATCCTTATTTTCTCATTCATGCCTTTGGATGAGAAACACGTACCATTTGGACTCTATTCTTTCAAGATTAGGAGTCACTGTTTCAATGACGACTTCTTCTGCAATTTGAGACCGATAATTTATCTTGCGGTGTACCACGGGCAACCCTTAGTACATTAATTGGATCACAGCAATGTGTATAATTATGGTCCATGTATTTCCAGTTGTTGAAATTTGATAAAAGGATCTGGATTTGGAATGTTTATCTTGCAAATCGAGAATGGAGGAATCAAAAGCACAGTTGAAAAGCCATGATTGGGTCCATTTTTCATTGTTTTATTGTGAAGATCGAAAGAAAGATCAGAGATTTTTTTATTAGCACATTCTCCTTTTATATGATTTTGAAAATGTAGACAACAGTTATTATTGGCTAAAGAGGCAGTCCATTATGCACTATTTCCTTGAATATGCCAATTATATGCTATTAAGATCTTTCTACATTTTCTGGTGTTGGCCTTTGGCTAATATAAGTAATCCTTTGAATATTCGGGTTGCTTGTTTTTTAAGGACTCATTTATTGTGTACCTTTATGCCTGTGTGCTCTTTTATCTGAATAGTAAGTTTTTACCCTTGTTAGACTTTTAGGGCTTGCTGATTGGTACCTTCTTTCCATGAGTATATAGTTATCTACTGATCTAATTTCTTAATAATACTGCATAATTTATTATTGAAATATTTTTAGCTTATATGGACTTCAACGTAGCTTTTTTTTTTTTTTTTAACATGAACTTTGGTGGACTTGCATCAAAAAGCTTTTCCATTGCAGATAGCTAATCTGTCGGCAATTTAGAATCTTGAAGATCCAATGTTTGCAAATTTAGATAGCTGAAAACAAAGAAAGGAGAGAAGAGGGATGACATGATTTTCACAGTATCAAATGGAAGTTGACTGAATATTTCTTATATTGCAACTCTGGATGTGTATATCAAATTCATGCTCAATGTGATTCCAGGTTTTCTTGTACTAGTTTTTTTTTTGTTGAATTTCTTGTTCTAGTTTTTTTTTTTTTTGGTAAAGAAATTTCTTGTACTAGTTTTGAGCCTCATTTCCATTGTAATGGTTGGTTCAGGTTTGTATGTTTTGATGGGCTCTTAAGAAATCAAAGCTTATGTTTCTCTATTATTAAGCCAATCGTAATTTCTTTTTGTTTATGTCTTTGTGAACAGCGAGGTGCATAACCTGCGAACCGAGACTCTGCACCAGCAATACCAACTGGTAAAGCCATTGCTACCCTCATTGTATTGAGCAATTAGGAAGAAAGTAATATTTATTCTACTTTTCATATATGAGAAAATTTGCTTTCATCAGGCAACTGATCTCCCAAGTGTCTTTTTAGCAAGGGAGTAAATTTTGTAGTGCATTTCTTGGTTAAGTATTCATACAGTGCTAGCGAATGGAAGAAGTTACTTTGTACTGTTGCCTGGAGTTGCTCTTCACTTTCTCTCTGTTCTTCTTCTTCTTGTCCTTATGATTTTTCTTTGTGCTGGCATATGTAGGTGAAAAAGAGGACATCAAATGACAATGCTGCTTACGGTTCCCACGTCATGCAATATGGTGATATAGGGTTAAGTAAGGAAGATCTCTACCTGTACATGGGCACAAATCCTGAAAATGAGAACTCTTCTTTCGTCGATGACAACTCACTGAGGCCTCCTCGGAAAGCTGTTAACCAGCGGGATGCCGATCTGCTCCATTTCTGGGACAAGGTTTCTCTCTCCCTTCGTCATGTTTGAAGCTGCACGCTTTAGATTTTAGTCATAGCACAGCCAGATGCTAAATGTTTTAAGGATAGACTTCTTGATGGTTTTGTCACATGCAGCTGTCTGGTCAATTGCAACCTCTGTTGGATGGTTTCCCTAATGAGAATCACAGGATCAATTGAATGAAGAGCTTCTAAAAGGGATGACTATAGCATTTGAAAGAAACTTGAGGGGTGGTCTGGCAAAAATGAGAACTGTAGAACTGTGGGTCTATCAATGGAATTCTGATAATGGAAGGTCCTTCAATTGGCATATTACTTTGCTGAAAGTGTTAGTAGAAGTAAAAGGACGTCCTTAACTAGAAAAACCAAACTGTTCAGCCATAAGCTTTGACCTTTGGCATAAAAGTAGGTGAATAATTTTGTCTCTTCCTTTCAACTCATCTTCTCATTCTTCTTTCGCTAAATAAAGAAGAAATTTGGTATTGTCTATTGCCCTCACATAACAGTTGTATGAGCCTTGTGTAACCAAATCTGATTATGCGTCCGCCTTTGTTTCAGTTCCGTAAAGCTCCTGAGGGCTCTTCTAGGAAACTTGATGCGCAGAAGCAATTTTTTGAGGCAATGTCACATCGGATGCATATAGATCACAGTGTGAAACTCATTGGAAAGCTCTTGTTTGGAATTAAAAAGGGTCCGGAGGTGCTGAATGCTGTTCGACCTGCAGGACAACCTCTTGTTGATGACTGGGCTTGCCTGAAAAACCTGGTAATTATTCCCTCATGACCTCTCAACCAACACATGTTTGATATATGTCCATGATGCTGAGATTGGTATTGCCATCGATAACCTTTTACAATGTCGATGTGATTTGTTGTTTATATTATTGATCTTAATTCTTACACAATGGGGGAAGGGGCTTTTTTGACACAACAATTGGGTATTCTTTCCAGTCTCGACATGTGTGATGATGCTGATGCTTAATGCAGGTGAGAACATTCGAGACTCATTGCGGATCTCTCTCTCAATACGGGATGAAACACATGCGCTCCTTTGCAAACATGTGCAACGCTGGAATACAGGCCGAGCAAATGACCGAGGCATCAGGCCAAGCTTGTGCTCACATTCCGTCTGGTCCCTGGAGCTCTCTCAGCAGGGGATTCAGTGCATGAGTGAAGTGGGAATCATTCCACACAAGGGACCCCGCTTGCCATGCTTAAATCTGCTGCAGATTTATATTCCTACTGTATATCTTGAATGGGTTGTTTCTGTTATTGCTTCGCTGTGAATATGACTCGAAGCACGTATCTCGGCTTGCTTGTCACATAAACATGCTTCGAATGTAGGACAAATATCGCGCCTGATTCACGCGATATGAACTACCGCGGCCCTGCGTGGACTAATGACACAGATGGGCGATACGAGTGGGGAAAAGAAAGCTTGGTAGTTTATGCAATAATCTATGGTGCATGTGGGTTGAACAATTATAGTCAAATGCTCTCAGCCTGAATCTAGTAATTGAAAGTGGTATGCATTTGTCTGTAAGATGCGGTTGTGACCCTTTGTTGCCTAGTCAATACTCAATCCCGATTCTAAAGGATTTGCCGGGGGGGTTGTCGTCTACGCATGATGTTGCACCACACGGAATTTCGTGTTTTTAAGTCTTTGTAATAGGGCGGAAAACGGGAGCCACACACTCACTTGCCCTCCCTGGATCTTGCTCTTTCTCTCGCGGAATATATGAATTTGCCTCGTTAGGTGAGTGGTTTTGCCTAATGTGCATTTATTGTGTCTCAGAGTGTCCGGACATTGGAGATGTGTTCGTGAACGTCGACGTTGTAAAGTTGTCCTGACTCGGGAAAAGGTGTACCCGCGCGCTAGGATCGTCCAGGATTTGATCTGTTTACCTATTAGTTTAAAAGGGGTGGGAAGTAATATTTTATATACCATTCTCTACACGTTATAGTAGGAAATCGGTTTGATAGGTAATTACTTAATTTCTCCATGGGTTCTTAAGGGACCTTCAATAAGCAACCGCGCTTCTAATTTCTCGACCACACGGGCGTGCAAGCATTATAATTCTCTTTCCATAAAAGGGTTATCTCGAAAATTATTTGGACGCATCGTTCTTTGTAACAGTGATGGTAACCGGGGAAGCTCACCATGGAGTCTTAAGTTACCGTTTACCTCCATAGATTATTGTCTTGAGGAGTGGAGAGAAACCATTTCGGGCTCTCTCCTACCCGTCTTGTTTAATGTTCCGGCAGCCAAATCTCATCAAGCCCTCCTATTCTCCTCATTTTTTTGTCTTCCCTAGGTAGAAAATACCTCTCTGTGCTCTGCATCCCGAGGATTTGGATGAAACTTTTTAAGAACATGCTTAGGTGCAAAAGGTAATTACGTAATCTCGCAAAGGGTTCTTAAGGGACCTTGGAGAAGGAACCGTGCTTATGATTTCTCGACCACATGGGCATGCAAGCATTATAACCCTCTTTCCATATGGGGGTTTCCTCGAAAATAATTCGGATGGGTCGTCCTTTGATCTACGGCGAAAAAAGAAGAAGCATCGACTAGCTCTTGTGGGTCAATTTTTTAATCTTCTAGGCCTATAGTAGCATCTCGTTTGTTTATTTTCTTCGAAGTGCCCTTAGATTTGATTTGAGTTGCAATAGAGAAAAGAAAACGGAAAGTGTAACCAAAACAAGATATCGTATATTGATAGATGCGATTAAAACTAGACGTAATCAATGTGTCACACAATCAATTGTTTTTTAGAAGTTACGATTATGTCATTGTATGTCCCCCATACATTTTTGGCATAGAAGCATGAAAAGATTGTATCGCTAGTTAAGGTTATGTTCCGGAAATTTAGATAGTTTTTTAAAGAAAAACAGACGCCCTAATGTAAATCTAATCCTCGGATGGCTCGAGCTGGGTATCGCATGCGAGCTCCCTCCATTTTTCATGCAATTTTGTGTTACAACATAGGAAATTTGACATTTCCGACTTATTAAGGAGTGCCCCGAATAACTTATTAATCATATTAAAAGAGGGCACGATATTAATTTTCTATGCACTAATTACGCATAATACAGGAAAAAAAAAACTTAAACCTCGAAGATATCAAACTTTTGTTTTTTTTTCTGATTTAAGTTTTTATTTACCAAAATTTGCACAATTTTGTTGAAAGACCGACCCCCCCCCCCCCCCCCCCCCCCCCCCCCCCCCAAAACAGTCAAACATAGTAGCCAGCGAACGGCTCTTTGTCGCCTCTGGACCGTTGATTTACTCGACCCAGCTTTGGATCCAACGGCTCGAAGCCGCACGCCAGGAAAGCCGGCAGGAAGCAGCCAGAACAGAAGAGCCGCTCACACGGTGGTTCGTGTCCGAGCTCATACACGCGAGGGAGCCCCACTCGTACGCAGGCGGTATGCAGTGGCGTGATCAGATCGAGGGGATCCTTGAGTGCACGGAAATCCGTGCACCCTCGTCTATAATAACAATTTCCCCTCCGATCCTATAAAAAAAAAAGGAAAAAATGATATAAAGAGTTTCTGAATTTTGACCCAATATGCGCTGTGATTATTGGATTTATAATTTGTTCAATATGATCCTTGAACTTTAACCCAATGTGTTATATGATCCCTGAGCTCTTTTAATTTATTCGGTATCGTTCCTGAACTTTTGATACATGTTTAATTTAGTCCATGAATAATATGAAAATGTTGAAGGTAATCTTTTCATTGATGCAAGTTCACGGATTACTTTGAACATTTTTATATAATTCATGGACTATATTGTATATCCATCAAAAGTCTAGAGATCACATCGAATAAAATTAAAAGTTTACGGACCGCATTGAATATTAGGCTAAAAAGTTCAAAGAATACATTGAACAGATTAAAAATTTATGTATCATATTATACGTTGAGCTGAAATTCAGAAATTATTCGTGTCATTGTCCTTATTAAAAAAAAAAAAGGGAATTCATAATCCAAAACTTGATTTAAGGGACTTAGTTGCGATCCCCGATTTGAGCTTTAAATCAATCATTTCATTAATGACGGGCCACAACTCCTATTCTTCATGTTCAATGATTATAATATCAGAAAATAAAATTAAAGGATCTTTTCGTTTAAGATGTCTTCCGACTAAATAAGGTATACGCATTTGACCCGTTTAATCACGATTTTTCTAAACGGCGTTCCGCTTCTGATCGGCAGGAAAAGGTTCCGCTATTGGAACCGATTGGCTCGTTCGACCGAAATTCTTTCGAAGGCGATCGATCCGTAATAATACAAAAATTCGTCCATGTCTTTTGTTCGTCGCTAAAAATCGAGCGACGTTATAAGTAATCGCAATCCTGACGAGCTCGCAAGCCTCGTATCGGGGTCGAACCGCTCAGGCCCGGCTGTTCGTCCCGTTTTGTTGCGGGACTCGTTCGAGGCCCCCCTTCGACGAGAGATGCAACTTTCGAAATAAACGGAACCGATCAGATGATGACCGGCGAAAGAAATCGAGCTGAGACAAGTTCAAGATAAAAAAGATAAATTTTTTTTTTTTTTGTGGACGTGGCTAACAAAATTTCAAAAAAGGAAGGGAAAAAGAAAAAGTAAATGCTCGGTTGGAATTTTCACACGAGAGCGAGAGCGAGATGGGGACCCGACCCGATTTAGCAAATCCGAGCCATAACGTTTTAACGGCGTTAAGCGGAAGAAGATTCCGTGAACTAGACCCCCCCGCCCGCGGCCCAAGCGCCGTGACCCCGAGTGGAGAGCAAAAGGGGGCCAAAATGAAATTACGAAAGAAACGGAGGACCCGCGGGAACGGGGGCGGGGGGAAGGGACCGACGGTGCAAAAAACGGGAGGGCGGGGGCCGGGGAACGGATCTCCACCGTCCGATGCGACGTCGACGGCCAGGATCCGCTCGGAGTGGGGGTGCGGGGGCGGCGAACGGAACGGATGATGCGCGACGGAGGGCGTTGGGCCTTTACGGGTATAAAGCTCTGCGTTTTATCGTCACGCACACAAACCGAGCGAGAAAGAGAGAGAGAGAGAGAAAGCAAGAGAGAGAGAGAGTGTGTGTGTGTTTCCTCTGCGAATTTTCCCTGCGAATTTTCTCTCGTTTTCTCGCCCCGTTTCCCGAGAAACCGCGGGCGGCGGCTTCTTCTTCGCCGGAGGGGAATGTCGAGGATCCCCTGAATCCCGGCTCGGAGGGGAGCGCCGGAGGGGGAGAGAGCGAGCGCGCGAGAGGTTCGCGACTTGAATTCCGGCGATTGGACTCGAATTCCTCGCCGCCTCGGGGAGTCTCTATGACGGTGTTTCTGACTCGGTTCGTTTCTGGCGCTGTTGCAGGCGTTCGCTCGGACGCCGGGCCGAGGTTCGAAGGCACGCCGGCGGGAGGAGGAGGAGGGAGCGTGCCGGAGCGCGCGAGAGTCGGGCTCGGTCCCGAGTTTCGAGTCTCCAGTTTCCTCCGGGACCGATTGCGGGGAGAGAGGCTCGGTGAGTTCTTCGCGCTCACCGGAGGCGAAACGCGATTCGCGTCCGGAGGGTCTCCGCGGTCGATCTCCGCCGACGCTCTCGCCTTGGTGGTTTTGCCTTTCTGGAGCTTCCTTAATTTTGACCGTCTCGTGTTCTGATTCTTCGCGTCGCAGGTGCATTTCCGGCGTCCTTCCAGCGGGTTTCCCCGGGAGAGACTTCGGAGCGAGCTCCGTCCCCCCCCCGATCGGTCGACGCGCGGGAGGAACTGTTCTCCCCTCTGCGTAGATCAGCTCTTCCCGGAATCGGTAATCGGAAACCGGAAGTCGGTTCATGAGAGTCGGCGATTTCCGGCTTCTGGAATGTCGTGACTTCGGATGAATATCCCCGTGGCTAGCCCGCGATTTCCAGTCGTGAGGAAGCATGCCTTTGGACAATCGGACGCGCCTGTAATTCCGTGAATCTAACTAATATATGCAGCCATAACGATAATCGATTTGAGGAAATTTGACTAATCCGGAGCTGAAATCGGGTGGAGGTAGCTGGAGATTTGGTTCTCTCCGGTCTCGCAGGTGGAAGAAGCCGTCGGGTACTGTCGAATCGGAGCGGAAGAAGGTGAGTTCCGTGCTCTGTTTTGTTTTTCCAGTGGGGTTCTCTTGGGGGGTTTGATTTGCGAAGAGCTCTAATTCCTGCGTCTCTTCGTGTAATTTGCAGTCTTGTGACCGAATCGGAGCGCTATCTCGGATTCGAATCGGAGGTCGGTGGTCGACGAAGGGAAAGGCTTTTTCAGCTTCGGAGTTGGACTTTCCCCGGTAATGCGACAAATCTTCATCGGAATTCCTTCGTCGTCCGCGTCTTTCCTCCTTCCTCGGTGGCCGTCGAGCATGGATGTGCATTTGCTCTCGAGAAAGAGCTGATTTTGCGAAATCTTTTGGCGATGTGCCATTTCTGAGACTGGAGTTTTCCGGAATTACTTCGTTTCTTTTGAGAACTTTCTTGTTTTGAATCGAGCTTCTCCGGGTCTGTTTCTGCTTTCTCTCTGTCTCTCTGGTGTCTTCTGCGCCTCATCTCTTCTTGATGTCCTGCTGGTGGATCTCCAATATGTTTGAATTTGACGAACTCTCCTTTGTTGGCCTTGAAAGAGATTCTTCTTCTTCTTCTTTTGATTTCGAGCTCTGAGCCGATGAACATCTCAGCTCAAACGAGCAATTTTTTCCATCGATGGGTTCTGTTTACGTGGATTTTCTCTCCTGCGTCTTGGGTTCCTCTTCTTCTTTTCGTGCATTTTTCTTGAATTTTAACCAGAGCTGTTCAGAGATTTTCTTCTTCTCTTCCTCTCCCCACTTTTCTTTTTTCCTCTATATGCGAAGCCATTTGGTTTTTGTTACCATTGTTTTCGACGATTCCCGATTGAAAGTTCTAGCTCATATCCACCGCTTTGCTTGCTTGGTCGCTCTTGAATCTCATGGCGTTTTTCTTCTGGATGAGCTCCGGGACTTGTCTTTATTTCATCGATGAGTATCCGATCTCTTGTTTTCGTCATCTATGTTTTCGGTGATGGGGGGGCCAATCAGTCTTTCCAGTCTTCGAGCCTTTGAGCGGTTTCCTTTTGCTTTTCTTTGTTGTTGCTGCTTCTCTGGGTTTTGGGTGAAATCTTTCATTTCTGGTTCTGGATAAGTTGCAGAAGAGCTATTCAACTTTGGAGGGAGTTTAACCGTAGTTAAGTTAGCGAGAATTTCTTTGGTCCCTTTTCAAATTTTCTCTTTTTTTTTTTCCGTGAAATGTTTTTGGTGGTTTTTCCGCTGAGACTTTTTCGGGGGGGGAATGGACAGGGATAAATACGTAAAAGAAGATGGAAAAGGACGCGCAGAGGGCCAACAATAATGGCATCTCCGCCAATTCCAACGGCAGGGCCGCCGACGGGGGGTTGCTGCTGAGATCGACCCCGCCGGAGACCACGAGGCAGACGACGGCGACGGCCGGGGCGGCGGCGGCGACGGCGTCCGATTTCGTGCTGCAGTGGGGGAGTCGGAAGCGGCCCAGGTGCATGAAGGTGCAGGTCAAGGACGACGCGGCGGCGGCTGCGGCCACGGCGGCGGCTCACAAGGCGGCGGGCCGGGTGGAGCGGCGGGTCATGAAAGGGGCCGACAAGGACTCGGCATCGGCCAATCCGACGGCCAACAATCACGCAAACGGGAATGTGTACTTGAATCTACGTCAACGCCCCTCCTCGCCTCCGTTCCCGCCACCTCAGCGCGTTCTCAGGTACCGCCGCCGTCCCCCTCTCTCTCTTTCTCTCCGTGGTGCTGTGTTTCTATAATGGGATCGACGCTGTGGTGCACCGGGCTTCGTTCCTTTTTTTTCTTTTCCTCACTTTTTTGGGGGGGTTTCGGAAGTGGCCATGGCGACATCACTCGGTAGTGGGAAGTGGGAAGTGGGTACGATCTGAAGGTTAGGAGTTTTTTTCTTTGAGTGGCGAGGGACGAGCAAAGAAAGGATCTTGAGATCTAATTCCATCTTTAGAGGCCTCTTTTGTGATGGGTTAAAGGCAATGTTTTCTTGTCTTTCTATCCGTCCATTTTGAACGAGAGAGTAAAATTTGGGGCTGGTGCGGGTGTTGTTTAACACGGGCTTTTACTGTTTTCGGACTGACCCGACATCCATCGCCACACGACATGCAGTATTTGGTCTCGAGAGAGAAAATCTATATATCGTTTCTTGAATGTGCATAAGGCTACTGGGGGGTTGCGTAAAAACAATGTGGGAATGGCATTTTAGTCGATGTTTAAGATCCCAACCTAGTTTGGTGTGCAGATCTAACGTTTGATCTTTGATGGTGATTTTGTCTTTCTTTTCTTAGCACGAAATCTTTATGGAATCTTGATATGCTTGGCGTCTTCCCCTTTCTTTTTCTTTCTTTTTTATTTTTATCGGGATGCATCGGAGATAAAAGAGAGGGATTTCTTTTTTATTTTTAAGATCCCAACATGTAAGGGTCTGGATTTCCAGATAAAAACCGGGCCTGACTTTGTTTGTGGCGGGGATGGGGGGTCGCATGAGGCTCATACGGCACGTTTTTAGACTTTTCCACTTCCCAAAGCTGCAACTTCTTGCGTGCGAAATGGGTCTGAAGCTGGTGAGGTGTTTTGCGCTGGGAAAAACGTTTTCTTTTTATCTGTTGGAGGGGGGGGGGGCCTTCTTATCACGAGAGATCCAATATATTCATGGTGGTGTCGATGATGATGATGCTGATGATGATGATGGGGAGAGGCCAACCTTCATATCGATTTCATCCCTACTTTTTCACATGGCATTTCCATTTCCATTTCCATTTCCATCTCCATCTTTCTTCTTCTTTTGACTTTTTCGTCGTTGGCCTGCGGGCTGCTTTTTTTTTTTTTTAAACATGGGGGGTCTAGCGATACCCGTCCGGGTTCTCGGCACACCAGATCGGAGGGGTTCCAGCTCTCCCGGCTACACGTGTCGAACGCCTGTTTTTGGAAACAAAGAAATTAAAAAAGAGATCATTCAGGGGCGAGGGTTAGGAATCAGGTCCACTTTTATCCCCTCCCGACTCTTCTTCACATGATCCTCCACGTAGCCCTTTCCCCAAACCCGCCCAACCCCCCCTGAAAAAGAAAGAAAAAAGGAGAGAGCCTCTCGTATTGAAATATGCCCAAAACCCCCCAAAAAGTAGAAGAAAGGAAGGAAAAAAAAAACGATGGATAACAAGCATTCTGTGTGCACGTAGACAGCTACAGAGAATCACAGCTCAGTCTCCACTCCCAAATATCTCCTTCCCGTTCAAGAGAGAAAAAGGGGAAATCTGAACGTTGCCGCAGTTCTTCAGATAAAGCAAAACACACATCCTCAAAAGTCGTCTTCTGCAACTAAAGGCCAAAATCGACACCCCACAGCCCCCCCCCCCCTCCTCCCCCTTTGCTCCGATTCTCACGCAAAGCCCCTCGGGAGCCTGTCCCTCCCCCACCACCACCACCACCACCACCACCGCAGCCGCCGATCAAAGATCGGGACCCGAGGTCATTTCCGTAAATTTGGTAAATTGCCCAGATCGAAAAATGTTTTCTTTTTCGGGAAGGTTTAGATTTTCTTTTGTTTTTTTTTTTTGACTTGGGTATGCTTTTTGGTGCGAGTGTGTTTTGGGTGTGTGTTGTTAATGCTTGTGTGTGTGCGTGCGTGCGCGTGTGGCCTTTTGCGATCGTGCGTGGCTTTGTGATAAGTGGGGGGGTTTCCGCTTGGTTTTTCCAGGAACTCGGAGAATTCGAGTGCGATGCGAGGCCAGAGCAACGGCGGTCTCAGGGGTTTCTCCTCGCCGGACAGGGGTGCGCACGATAAGAAAGGCACCAACCACCACCCCAACCCCCACCCCCACCACAACAACAACAATCACCTTCACCATCTAAACAGCAACAGCAACCACCACCACCACCACCACCACCACAATGAGAGCAACAACAAATCGGCCGCCTCGTCCGAGACCGCGCACGACAGCAAGAAGGGCGGGTCGTCGTCCGGGAGCGGGGACGCGGCGCCCCCCGTCTGGCCGCCCAAGTTCGTGATCGCCCTGACCAACAAGGAGAAGGAGGAGGACTTCATCATCTTCAAAGGGTCCAAGCTGCCTCAGAGACCCAAGAAGAGGGCCAAGATGATCCAGCGCACCGTCAATGTAAGATCCCCCGTCTCGTTCTCCGCCAGTCCGTCTCTTCATAAAGAAAAGAGCAGAGCCCAAAAAGAAAAAAATTAAGTCTTTTGTCGATTTCGTCAAATCTTAGATCAATTCCGGTCGAACCCAGTTGAGAATTTAAAAATATCACGAATCTGAAATTACTCGGGAAAAAAAATCACTAGCGGCGTCCTAATTGGGTACCTTAGTTGTAGCTGTAGCTGAAATAAATCCAAAGATAATGTGGAAATTGTGGTCGGTCATTTAATATTTTTTTACCATAAGTTAATTTAAATGATCGAGCGGTGCGTGTGGTGGGACCGCAGATTTTATGCCCCGTGATTTTCAGGGTAATGAGTGGGGTTGTGGGGGGTGTGGTGGGCTCCCTGCTTTTTTCTTTTGGCCTTCTCCTTTGGCTGGAGAAAAATAAAAAAGCATTTTTTGTTGTTGTGGGGAGGAGGAAAGCGTGCGAGAGGACAAATCGAGTTGGGAAATGAGACGCACACTTGTCGGTCGATGCGCGGGCGCGATGACGGATCCTGGGTCGGGGCCCCGGCGTGTCTTGTCCAATGAGTGCGTAAAGGCTTCCGCGTTAAGTTTTGCGATTAGGTGTTCTTCTCTTTTGGGTCCAAAAAGACTTTTTTAAGGTTTACGATGATAATAGTGATGATGGATAGATAGATAGATAGGGGATACGTCCAAATTGGAGTGGTTGGTGGTGGAGTGACTGGGCTGTGGTGGCCCATCTCTGATCTTTTATAAGCCAGGCTATCTACTTACTGGCCCGAGGTCGCACGCTTCTGTGAATTGTGATCATCGTCCTTGAGCTTGAGCTTGGACTTGGACAATAAAAGCATGGAAATGGTGAGGATGGTGTTTGGAGCGCCGACTCCGCCATATGGGTCTTGTGGATGTGGGGAAAAACGTTCGAGATGTGTGGGGCGCCGTCCTGTCCCCGCACGTTGGGCCCTCAGGTTACTTGGAGGAAGGAGGAAGAACACCAGCATGAGTAGTCACAGCTACCTTAACCTCATTCCCTCGTGTTCGTGGGGTGTGTCCCTGTCCCCACGTCACGGTCCTTGAGCATAATTTTCATGGTTTTTGCCGATGCCTTCCCTTTTGTTGGGAGCACTTTCATTTTTAGGTTTTGGGTCTGACATATTAAATGCCTTTCTGATTTAACAAACCGAGGTTCTGTAAAATCTAAATGGGTCGGTGAATGTTTCCATGTGCAGCTGGTAAGCCCTGGGTCGTGGTTGTGCGACTTGACCCTAGAACGGTACGAGGTCCGGGAGAAGAAGATATCCAAGAAGGTACTTCATTTGCTTAACTTATTTATTTTAGATACGCATTCCTAGCGAGCACACTATTTAATTACTGCATTCGAATTTTGAATCGAGAGTAATGCCAAAGAAAAAAAAAGAGCGCCTCTCACAAACTCGCTAGAACTTTGGCCAAAACAAAATTAACCACAACGATAAAATGGCCGTGTTAATAACGAGATCATCCGAGGCACTTGTTAAATCTCAACTTATGTAGAATAGTTTGATTGTCAAAAGCGTCGATTACAGCCAGTGTATCAGGAAATATGTAAAGTCTCTTTAATTGGTTGTTAGGCGCACATGTTAAGGGGACATTGCTGATTTTTGTGTGTGTGCATGCTGATGATGCAGAGACCAAGAGGATTGAAGGCTATGGGCAACATGGACTCTGATTCCGAATGAAGAGTCGGGTTAGTGTAAAGAGCTTCAGCGGAGATGGATGAGATTTTGAGAGCTCCTCTTTGTACACTCTGTGTCCGAAATCAACAAAAAAAGAAAGAAGAAAAGTATGGGGAAAAAAGAAGGATGAAGAAAGACTCTGTAAATCCGTCAGTTTTCACTCGGAGAAAGAATGAAGTGATTCATCTTTTCCACTATATGATCTCTCTCTCTCTCTCTCTTTCGCGCGCATATACTTCCAGCTTTCGAAGTTGCAGCGTATGTAAATGGCGATCACAGAGATTGAAACGTTACGAAAGGGCGTTGTTGATGAGCAAGAGAAGAGGGGACTTTCCGAACCTTTTCTTGTCTTCGCATCTTTCCAAGAGTTGACGGTGCTTTCAAAATTTGTTCTCATTCGGTCTTTGTCCCTGCTTTTAAGAGACGTGGATGGACACTTCGATGTTGAAAAAGCACCAGATGCTCAAATTTGCGCGTACCATTCATCACGAAACCGAAGCCCTGATTCCCATATATCAACATCGTCCCTTCCCTTTCCCATCCTCAACCACCAACAGCTACTGCTGCCGCTGCCGCTGCCGCCTGCCTGCATTCACTACCAGCTCCAACACCTCTCTCTATTTCTGAAACACACATATAGGGTTGTATAGTTTACGGAGGAGACCTCTTCGGCCTCCGCCGTGCCTGGATGGAACCATGAAAAGAGAATCAACAAGTGCTCACCCTTACCGTACATCTTTAGAGTTATGTTCTCACTCTCAAGGCATCGATTACACATAATATGCGTTAGATAATCATTTTTCCATGCTGGGTGTTTAACTAGTGTTTCGGTAGCACGGAGCTTTACGACTTGCGAGCAATTACGAGAGAGAGAGAGAGAGAGAGCTTTGCTTGGTGGGAGTTCGCGTGGCAGTGGGGTAAAGCTGCGGCAAAGTTGGCAACTGGGAGGGGGTAAAAAAGCTTTCGGGGTCCAGATTTTCTCTTTTTTGTTGGTGATCGACTTGTTGAACATCTTCAGGTGAACAGAGACGCCCGTGTCGATTGTGATTATGACCTATCATTAATTGTTGTATCGCACTCTCAAAGATGACTCCGGGAAGAGGTCCCCCTTCTCTTTTCTTTTAATCTTTTCATTGGATGAAAGATTTTACAATTGATTTCTTGTCAAGATAAAGAGCGACTCAAAGAACACGCCATAGAGAAAGCAACACATATCAAATTCGAATGGTTACGTTTCCAAAGTGTTCCTTAACAGAGATTCGATCAAAAGTCAACTTAACAGAGATTGGGAGAATAATGTCATCTTATGTCGAAGCTTCCCCTTGTGCGTTGACCCCCTTCCTTCACGGGTTCATCTCCTCTGCAGGCTTTCCCTTCCCTTCCCTTCCCTTCCCTTCCAATCTCGGACCCTAACATCGTTCACCTACACTAAACATCGCCATTCGACGTCCCATGTACACCACGCAAACGACCATTTCCAGAAGCTACCTACCCCCATCATTCATCGAACTCCCCGAAAATTGACAAACTCGACGATGGCGACGATCTACCGCCCTCTCGCCAAATCACCTGAATACAATTTACTCCAGAGCCCTCTCCTTTTCAATCCTTTAATCTGACGACTGCGATTCACGCTTGATAGTAGAGACTGACCCAAGTGTTCTAGGTGGCAAGAGGCAATCTCTAAAGAATTTCTCCTTAGACCATGACCAAAACTTAAACATTAGTCTTCTTCTACTAATAATTGTGGAGTGGACCCACGAAGTTTCATCGTGATGGCAGCGCGGGCCGAAAAGTCAAAACAAGAATTGATGTTCTGGGGCGGTGTTGAATCAGCCCGGAGTTGGGGCGTCGCCACGTCAACTTCAACAGGGCGTCAGACAGAATCATGATCATCGCCATCAAGCTCGGAATTTCCTCCCCCCGCCCACCAACAAAAGCTTTCGGCCATTCACGCCCCCCAGAAAAAGAACGGCGGAGGAGCAGGAGGAGGGTGGGGAAAAAAGCCCCGGGAAACGATGCCGAACATGTACCCCGCGACGCCCTTTCCACGGTCAAGTTCTGGAAAAAAGAAGGGAGGGACGCGAAAGAAGGGCCAAACGGAAAAGATGGTGGAATCGTGACTCGAACCAAGAGCCGGAAAAAGCTCTTCTTCCCTTTTGCTGGGAATCTGTTCAAGCCGCAAATCACGGTCCGTCAAAATCCAGTTCAGTTCACACGGCAACCTCGAACCCCAACAACACGAGAGCGGCAGTGAATACTTCGTACGACTCGATTTTGGGGCCGTCCGACCAGCGTCGTCCGACGGTACGACCCCGCGCATGTGATCGAGCGGGACCCCAGCACGCACGGCATTCACGACCACGACAGGACAAAGGACAAAAGATAGCTACCTACCTCCCACCGCATCATCACCACCACCACCACCACCACCACTACCCCCAAGTACCTATTGCGCCGATCGCCATTACTCACTCAGCCTTAATGATTAAAGATCGATCGTCATAATTGGCCCTTGTTAGCAAAGTTCAGAACAAGGCCCCATTAGCGTCGATCCCACGCTCCAACGCACCCCACGAAGCGTCACTGTTCTTACCACCGCCTCAAAAAGTCGCGACATTGGGGGCCATCGAACACCACGACAAGGAAGAAGGAGAAGAAGAAGAGGAGGAGGAGGAGGAGGAGTAGTGGGGGGATGTATAATGAAACGAATCTGTTATTTATATATAAAGAGAGATATATATGATGTAAACATCAGAGACTGTGCACCGACTCTCTAAACTACGACGAAGACGACGACGAAGAAGAAGCAGCAGCAGCAGCAGCCACCCGACGGTATGTACCCAAACGTCTCCACAACCGGCAAGAAAACACACACAGAGAGGAAACAGAAGTCGCGGATCCACCGCGGAAAAAAAATCGCCTAAGAGAAAAAACCACACGACAAATACCATCCTGCTAATGCCTAGTAATAGACCGCCGACAGCAGCAGAAAGCCAAGAATCTCTTCTTCTCCTCCCCCTCCCCGTCCCCGCCGCATGGACAGGACGGCGGCGCCGCTTCAGATCCTGAGCGCGGAACCGAAGACGAGGGCCGCGACGGCCGCTGCACCGGCGCAGAGGATCGACGGGGAGACGTCGCTCGCCGGGGAGGTGGGGCTCGGCGCCGGGGCGTCGACCTGGGCGGTCGCGGCGAGCGCCGTGAGGAGGGCGAGGGCGAGGGCCGCCGCGGCCACGCTCGCGAGCTTCACGGCCGCCATTGCCACACGATCTCTCGAGCTTTCGCGAGGACGAGGAGGGAGTAGGAGCTAGGGTTTTCCGGGAGTGCAGAGCGTGAGCAGAGCGACAAGGTGGGGGAGCAGGGCGCGGTTATATACAGAAAAGAGAGAGAGAGAGAGAGAGAGAGAGAGAGTGAGGAATCGCGGGCAGCCCGGGCAGCCGCTGCCCGGGGGGGTGTGTACAGCTGGCGATTTTGTTGGCGCAACAGGTGGTGTCTTCTGTTGGTGGGCCCCCCCCCGCCCCCCGGCGGGGGGCACTTTCGGGAAAAACGCGACTTCGGCTGTCGTCGTTTCGAGGATGTCTCGGCGGAAAGGCGGTTTGCGAAAAAAAACGACGGTCGGAGGTGGCCGCCGTCGTCTGCGGCGTGGCCGAAGGAGAGGGGGGGATGTGGGCAAAATGTAAAGCTGATGGATTTCTCGGTCGGGGTGTGGTGAGAGCGACGCCGTTCCCCCGGCTCGATGGATTCCTCACGCGCCGCCGCTTCCGACGGCGCAACCGCCCGCGGTGGAATTCACGCGCCTCGCCCCGGGGGGGAGGGCCCCCACACGCGGCGATCGGGACCGCCCAGCAGCCGCCGACGCGTGTCCCGCTCTGGATATTTCCGTTCTTCCCTCTCTCTCTTTCCTTTTTTTACTTTTTCTTTTTTCTTTTCTCTGAAATCGACGAGACAGGTGTATGGTCGGGTCCGATGTGCTAGAGGAGACCCCCCCGTGCGCTACGTTTCCAGAACCTTCGCCGCCGGGTCGCTTCCGGTCGCGGTCGCGGTCGCGACCGTGGCCGGATCAGGCTTTAGTCACTTTATTGTGGTGCGTCCCACAATCGGATCGCTAAAAACAAACTAATAACAAATTGGGCGAGTAGGTGTCGGGTACGCGCGAACCTAAAGATCTAAGTTTACTAAACCGGTTCGATCGGTAGAGAGATACATTCGATACGGACACCCGCACAATTTTGGTAAGGTTCTTTTCGCGAGACTAAATATACCCGGTTTGGTGCGGTTCAGGATTTGAGATTGAGGATGCATTCGGATTCGGCTTATTTTTCTTCCCTTTTCCACGAATTTCTTTCCATGGGTCGACGGGGATTAGCGTCGTACATATTCAAGTTCATTCCATTCTTAATATCATCAATTTAGATTTTAAAAAGAAATTGATATGTCATGGAAAGATCTTTTTCCTTTTTCTGAATGTCATGGAAATGAGGCTGTGAACCGGGGGGCATCATCTGATCTTTAAGCCCCGTTCCAACTGCAAAAAAAACTAGACTAAAAGCCAAAGCAAGGAGGCATCTGAAATCAGCTCTTGCCAAAACCGTGTAGCTGTGGACCCCCAAAGAAGAAGCAAAATTCAAATCACTTGACTCAACCTCATGGAGATGCAGCAAGGAAAGCGAAAGCAATGCCAAATGCCCCATTTTCTTTTTTTTCTTTTTATATATCTTTGGTCTCTCTCACACAGTTCTTTTTTTGGTTGGGGTGGTCCAATCATGTTACCCACACCACATTGCTGAGATTCTATTCTCCCATTTCTTTCTTTTTTTCCTATTTGGCAATTATAACGGAAGATGGGGACATTCTTTGGTGGGTGAGATTGCGGACCTAGGCACACAGCTGTATGAGTGCAGAATAAGCATTAGGAAAGAGAAGATGCGGTGCATGTCATGATAAGTGTTCCTCAACAGAAAGAATCCATCTTCATTTGTGTATATGGCGTGCGCTTCGTCTCTGCGAGCCTCTACAGGAACAGACACATGCCACTTGGGGGTCAAATCAAATGAAATGTCATGCTACGTTCTGGTTTTATTCCGTGCCGTGCGTAGTTACTCAATTCAGGAAGCTTTGCCCCCATCTGCTTCGTCCATCTTCAGGGTTCGTGGCTCTATCTTCCCATTCCTCTGCCCTTTCATGCTTTTCGTACAGAGCCCTGCAGATGGAAGCATCACAGGGTGTGAGCGATGGTCTTGCCCCCGTTCTTTGGTAGTGCGGTGTGGTCTGCTCCTCTGTTTCATACTGTCCCGAGAGGCAATATTGAATTGGGCATTCTTCAAGTTTCCCTCCATACATTTTAGGAGAACGAAGGAACGGCACGTGCTTATGCCCGAATAATTTGAGTAAGAACTAGTTCGGCCGACCTAACGGTAGTACAATTAATCGAATGCCAATCACATCCAAAGTTTTCAAAAAAAATCTCCCACCGTCGAGAACAGAACATATGACTCAATACCTGCAGAAGCAGGATGGTGCAGCAGAAGCGATTCTTGAAACATTAACTCTCAATTTTCAGCACAAATCTCAATATGAAGCCGAAACTACAAGCTAGCAGCTTCTCCTCTCTGTACATCAAGAATATATTGTCTGGGCGGTGCCTCTGATTATGCCTCATGTACAAAGGACGAAAGCAAATTAGGGACCCAAGCAATTTCGAGCACCACCCAACACATAGAGCGTATAAAGACAACTTTGAAATGCATTCCTCGTTCGGCATCTATTAATAGCCAAGAACTTTTGGAGCTAATTCTAGGAGAGGATACAATGCACTCGGAGCGAACTTCCTTGCGAAAAGAAAACACATTAAAGAGTTTCGGTTATTGTAGGTGCAGTGACGGTCCTTGTTTATTTTCTGCAAAAATTCTTCCGTAATATCAGACCTTCCGAACGTGGCAGGGTGAGCGCCACCTCTCGACCAGTCCACCCACGTGATACTTCTATTGGCCAACAGATTTCCTGCTTCGATGGTCAGCATTGTAGGGAAATAGTGCTCGTCGACATAGCACGCTGGCCTACAGAAACTCTCAAATTTCGGGTAATAAGTAGCATCTTCCACAATGTTTATAGCTAGCTTTCGGTTGATTTCGAACCATTGCGATCCTTTACGCCATTGGGAGATGTTCACTTCCGGGGCCATATTCTCATTGTATCGTCCTCTCCCATATGGTCCGGGATCATCAAATGCACCCATGAAGCTATATCGGGACTTCATAGTGTAGTGATAGATGAGGCTGAAGTTATGCAGCGGAATACATGATTCAGAAAGAAGAATGAACCGCTCATTGGATATGTCTAGCAATGCGTTGGCTAGGAGTCTTCTCTCCGCATCACAGATGCTCATCCTGCCCCACTCAGACACCTGAAGGACAATAGAACAGAGAAGCAAACTGTGAAAAGATTAAATGGAACAGAGGAGTTTAGATCAAATAGAACAGCTAGGCAAGAAATATGAGCTAAATGAGCGAAAAAAACTGTCTTCAGTCCTCTCAGCACGGCATAAAAGCAACCTGTGAGAAGATTAGCGTAACCACAAAAGCATGATCGAAATAGCTAATATTTGATTTGCTGCCCATGCAAACTCTTCACATGCAGGCAGAGAGAGCGCACCAGGGAACTATCAAATGCAGCGCAATTCGTTCATTCGCATTTACCACCCAATGTAAATACTCCAAAACGCACATCTTTTTATTAATCTTTTCCAAAACATCATACAGTGCATAAGTCCTCTAAATAAGGATGCCCAACTTAGAATAACCAGCACTGCCATAATTCAACAGGCAACTGTCATCCTCACTTTAGACTCCCAAAACACTAACGGCGAATAAAGTTATAAGCATGGGAAAAAGAGGAACAAAACCAGTCTGTACCATCTACTGCACAAATTCCAGCAGGATCAAATTAAAACTGAACCATCCAAATAATGGAAGCAAACACGTACTCCCAATTGACAGGTTAGCAACTATTGTTCACATAATGCAATTGACGGGTGAGCCATGGCTATCTCTCAGAACTCAACAGACTAACAAATCTTCCCTTGAGTTGAACATCAAGCATCTATATTCTTCAAATATTCTCCATGGAAAACTTTCTCCTGTCCAATCCTAACTATGGCAGTAAAGCTAGTCATAGAAGACTCCACCTAGAACTATCGATCCAAACCAATTCCAACTATCTCCCTCTCTTTATCTTAGATTTTAAGAACAACTTTAAAGGAACAAAGGATGAAATACTCCATAGCCAAGAAGAAATTGACCCCACAATTCAATTCTCAGTCCAACAAAATTCCTACTCCGATATCCCATATAGCTACTCCATATGTGGCCACTCAGTAGTCGACTACAATTCAAACATTCTGTAGATTATCTGCGCATCAGGCCTCACCAAGGTATTCTCTAGCCAGTAGACAAAGTTCAAATCCAGAGGACAATAAACGCTACATGTACAATACTTGATAACAATGGCAATGTTGGATATGGAAGATACCCATGATACTTGACTTGTATCCCAAGATTGTATTTCCCTAGTCGTGTTTGATAATGGCTGCTAGCAGTGGTATGCTATCACCTAAATGAGGCCCTCAAGCTCTATCTAGCTGACAGGAGATTGTGTCCTGTTAAATAGATTTAAGTTCTGAAATGCCACAAGATCATCATCCACCTGAAAAAATTAATACTCCAAAACAACACAGGAACATAAACCAAAACGACCCAGACCAAAAAGCTGTTCCTGCGTTCAATATATTTAAATACCACGAAGAGCGGAAAATGGAAATATCTGGAAAGTCCAAGTCATCGATACATATAGGTGCACACGCCAGACGTGAAGAGAATCATACCTGACTTGGGATTTGTCTCTTGTAAAATGCCGACGAAGGACGAAAGTGGGCATGGAATGATGGATGGGAATGAATATAGATCGAATAAAGCCCCTCGTGGCCCTTGAAGAACCTCTCCCAAAGAGGAGCCAGCGGCAATGGACCCTTGGTCAAGAACATGAAAGCAATTTTCGGAACTCTTTTGAATGGATACTTCTTGATTTTAGGAACAAGGGTTGCTCTCCAAAACAGTTCGTTATCAGACATATTATGAAGAAGATCCGACGGAGGCCGAATCCAACGGTCTAAACTATTGGCTTCTTCATAGCACGGCTGAAAACCGGCCTTAGCAGTTGTAACCATGCTTTGAATCCCAAAACGCCGAACAGTGTATATGCTAATGACTGAAAATGCAATACACACTAACACAAAAGGCACAAATAACTGAAGCAATCTTAGAGGCAAAGCCTTCGTTTGGTTCGTCCGATTCGGCCCGGGAAGATCCTTGCCTTCCTCTGATGATACCGCCCTTGCTTGCATATCTACAAATCACTTGTACCCAAGTTCTTCAGCAAGATATCAGATCCGCAAACACCCCGCGCAACGGCGACACTCCACTGAATTCATTTTCCGGTAATCACCCTATAAATCTCCGTCCCTCCAGCTTCAACAAACAAACCCCTGTTTTCTCTATAACCAGACGCTAGCACAGATCCAACTACGCAAACAACGCACCAGAACCAACTTCCTACACAAAGAAGGCGAGAATTTCAAGAAAGGGTACCAAACAAGACAAGATTTCATTGCCCAAAATCGACTGAAGAGCTCGCGAGTCAAACCTGGGCCGATGATCCGGTACTCTTAACGTGCTAAACCGCGCCAGATTCAGCGGAAAGAAGAGAACTTTGCACAGCGCTCACGCAGATGCCATGGTTTCGGGTCAGATAGAGTAGTCGAGGGTGTTAGGCAAAGTGGGGTTTGATCTATACAAGAAAAAGAGACCAGAGGCGTGCGAAGAGAGTGCGGGGGCTCGCTAATGTCGGGTTCTTGAGCTTGGTTTCGGTAGCTTTTCCGCAGTTCCGCGGAATCAATTCGCAGGGTGAGTCGCGCGAGAGACGGGTGAACGCCAGAGCTTTTGCTTTGTCGGGTCGCTTTCACTTTCGCTGATTGATAAGGTGGTGGTGGTGGTGGGCAACTTCTCGACCCTTCCTTCGTCGGACTCCAAACACCACGTCGTCAAGGAGACGACTTGCCAGAAGAACAAGGATCGGTCAATACAAGAATGGTTAGACAATTCGGTCGTGTCGAGACGTGTCTCTTCGCCTCCCCAGTTTTAACGTGGTTAAAAGATGAAAAAACAATACGGCCGTCGAAAAGAAATTACCATGCACGAAATCCTGATGTGCAAAAAGTCAACGCATTAAAAAGTTGCCAACTTTTCGAATCTGATTGCCTAACCAGTGCTCCTGCAAAGCTGATTAACGAAATCTCATGAGCAAATTTGTCAAATTTCAAAACCCGAAAACAGAATCGTGATAAACAAGAAAAAAAAAATCACGAGAGAATAAGGCTGAAAGGATGACCAGTGTAAAAAGTCAAAAAGCGCGATCGATCCATACTCATTCCGACCGTCGAATTTGGATGGGTTTCTCGCGTAAAATAGGGGGGCAGTGCTAAATACGTCAGGGTGGGGTGTGAGCATTAACTTCATTCAATACACAAATCCGATTTAAATTCATACACGGTAATCAAATCCTTTCGTTTTGTGGTTCATTGTTATGGTAATTCTTTTTTTGTAGTGCGATCTCGTAGTTGACAGGGGTGTATAAAAAAGTGAACAAAGAGCTTGTATGATCCATATCTCGGTTAAAAAAAAAAAATAATGGAGTTGATTCATAAATACAAGAAAGAGATCAAACATTCGATCAGTGATGTCACGGCGACCTCTACAAATCAAGTTAATGCATTAATCACCTAGGCCATTCCGCATGGGCCAAGCCTCCAAAAGGCGCACTCATGTGTAAACACAAAAAATGGTAACTATCTAAGGACGGATTTTACTTAAAAACCACCCATCATGATCTCTCTTATCCGATGCGGGCACTCTTCAATATTACATAAATGGCGAAATATCCTAGATTTTGACCTCGATTAATTTGACCATCGCATTATATGCGCATCGTCAATACACAGAAATTTCATTAGCTAAGAATACTAATTATAGTAACAAGTCCATTACTATAAAAGAGAGAATATTCTCCATCTTCTTCATCAGAATTACTATATTTTAACCCTACAATGGGAGGACCGCGGTCACAACGCGAAGGCATATAGTGGGGCCCCGCTTTACATGAAAACGTTGCAAATTACATAGAAAAGATTTACAAAAGCTCTCATCATTGTGAGATCGCATGAACAATGCCATATAGTCCATGTGCTGCAGTGAAACCAAGGACCTGTATTTGATTTACAGGACGATGACTTTGATGATGGTGTCAGGCATGGAACAACTCTGTAGTAGACATACAATCATGTGAGGATATTCCTAAGTTTAAACGAGTTCCATGATGAAAGCTGTCGAACAATATTCCTTGTTTTCGATGGAAGGCAACTGCAATTTCATCGCAGAAACTACGGTCCTCTCTTTCCACTTTCTGCGCATTAGTAACATCTTAGGAGAAGATAATGAAGTCTAATCTCAGAGTCCCCGGAGTCCATTCGACGGTCTGGTCTTTCGACAGTATATAAACACGCGAATCGCACGGACCGCACGGATTCTAGGCTGAGCTACATCAGGTTTGACTCAAGCGGGAGAGTTGGCCTGGCTCGGCACAATCGAATGCCATCATACTAGGAATTGTTCGTGAGCACAGTGGTCTAGCCTAGGCTCTCACACGAGCACAACGTGTCTTCATTCCTTTTGACTTTGTGATTTTTATAAAAGAATTTGGTTTAGGCCTTGCTTGACGGGTCCGGTTCACGCAAATTCTCTGCTGCATTCGTGTGTTACCCTAGAAAAACACTAGAAGTTTGAATGAATGAGACTTGGATGGTAAGAAGGTGAGTCATGTGCATTTTGTGCTACTGCATGTAGTTCAATCACCTGCCACTGATTGCCTGCTTTTAACCAAAACAGCATATCATCTCTTTCCTGGACATATTATATGTGTTCCTCAAAATCTATTCACGGTACTCAATATTTCAGATATAATTTGATAAAAATGGGCAACAGACTGTTCTCTTCTGTTCTCAATGTGAAAACGGTCTGCATTACATTGGCAGTTGTTTTCATTAGTTTGAGGGCTGTGGCCCGAGCATCGACTTCTCGATCCAGGAAGACGATGGAAGTTGAAGGAAAAATTAACTGGCTCAAAAGGCATGCAATAAAGAGTATTGAGGTATTTTTAGGCCCTTTTAAATCAGTAACTTCACATACTCCTCTCAGTTTTGTCATTACTTTTCACGGTACAGCTAATGAAGGATTGTTAAAGATAACGCCAAACCTTGGAAAGTAGAAGATTATAGCTTGGCTATATTACATAAGGCACCAAAAGAGAAGATAGAAAATGAGATTTTAGTCGTTCAACCAAGAAAACGAAGGATAGGCCTTGTTTCAGTTGGTATTGCCTCAAATGATGCTTTGTTGCGCACACATTCCTCTGTTGGTTTGCTTTAAGATCGCAGCAAGGCCTAAGTAACGGATATGTAAGCATTATGAAATCATCTGCATTGAGTTATCTGCCTGAAAAGTCTGGCTATGACTACCAACTATTTTCGTGCTGGTAGAGTGAAGATGGGGACATCATTGATTGCATCGATATTTATAAGCAGCCTGCTTTTCGTGATCCAGCTCTAAGGAATCACACAATTCAGGTCGGACTCAAAGTTTGTTTCTTTATTCTCTTTTCTTTACCCTTTTCCCTCCTCCTCCTTTATATCTTTGACATAAAATATACGAGGGAGATGTTAATCATTTCTTTGTTGCAAAGAAGCAAATGGTAACATGATCTGGAGCCCTTTTGTAATGATGAAATCACATAGCTCTCATCATGTTTCAAGCTTCCTTCTCCTAATTCAGATGGCACCGAGTGACAATCCGTCTATCATGGCTACCGGAATGCCTGAAGCATTCACAAAAAGCGACACGGGTTCCTCCATGTTTGGGACATCACAGCTGTGGCAAAAATGGGGAAGCTGTCCCAAGTGGACTATACCCATTCGAAGAATTCAGAAGAATGATATGGCTAAGGTGAGCTGGCAGGTCGACTATGGAAGGAAGAAGGCCCAAAAATCCCATCAAGGCACTGAGATGGATGAGAATAAAATTCAAAACCTCCTTCAGAGTAATCACTCTGTATGTATGCATTCTTACTTTTTTATTTGGGGAGAGTTATATTAATAGTTCATGCCAACACTTAAATTTTTGACATTGGTTGTACTGTGAATTAGATGGCCATATTGATCACAGAAGGTTATAGTTACACCGGAGCCAAAGGAGACATTAAAGTTTTCAACCCACACGTCGAGTATGATGATGAATGGACCACTTCTCAAATTGCTCTAAAGAGTGCTGTTCTTCAAGATTATGAGTGCGTCGAATCAGGATGGGCGGTATGTGGAAATCGCCGCTAAACAATCTGAATTCATCATTTAGTTTAACCGAGTGATAGCTATGTGACAGTTGCTTTCCGGTAATTCTACCCTGACTCCTAATGATTCGAACTTTTCAGGTGAATCCTGGCTTATATGGCGACCGGAAGACTCGGTTTTTTGTATATTGGACAGTAAGCTCATCATCTGAAATCATTCTTCATTCAGATAAACACGACAAATATACTGGGTCTAATTGGCAGTCACCGCAACAAATTTTCCTTTTTTTTTTTTTTATAGTATGTGAAAGTGGGACTTCCAGTCACACCTTGACTTGATCTTTGTTTGGTTTTGGTAATGACAGTGCAAAACCAATATTGTATCTTCCGCTTCTGTGTATCAGGCTGACTCCGGGAAAAAAACTGGCTGCTTCGATCTCACTTGCCCTGGTTTTGTTCAAACGAGCAGTGAGATTGCCCTAGGCGCGGCCATTCATCCCATCTCGACAACAGATGGCCTTCCATATCAAATAACACTTTATCTCTTCAAGGTCAGATAGTAGTGATCTATGACCATAGCGAGATACTACTTGGAGAATTCCCAAACTAGTTACTTTTGGCTTCTCTGATGAATTGAAAGGCCTTGGTAATGATTTCTCCGTGTGATTTCAGGATCCAAACACCGGCAACTAGTGGGTTCAATATGACGAGAAGACGAATGTCGGTTACTTCCCACCCAAGCTATTTGCCTACCTAACTCAAACTGCACAAACTGTGCAGTGGGGAGGCGAAGTGTATAGCTCTAGAATTGGGGGATTTTCACCCCACACGTCGACACAGATGGGCAGCGGGCAGTTCCCCATCCTCGAAGAATCGAGCGGATACGTGAAGAGGATACGGGTCCGCGATAACTCGATGATCCTGAATTTCCCTGAACAGATTGACCACTACACAGATGAGTTTAGGTGTCATGATGTGAGATACCTTGGGGATTATATTGAAGATCCTGAGTTTTATTTTGGAGGTCCTGGAAGGAATGAGTTGTGCCCCTGACTAGACATTGCGGCTGCTAGTTTCTTGTTTTTCAGTCTGCTCCTCATATAGCAGATGTTATGAACAGAGTTTAAAAAAAAAACGAACATTTACGTTTCCGTTTTTTTTTCACAAGTTGAAAGTCTATCTTACATGTCTTAGAATTGCAGACCTGATCAATCGGCAGGCTGAAGTAAACCTGGAGACATGGTTCAGGCTTGTATTATCCGGAGATGGCCTGAGCCGCTCATCAAATTAAGCATGAAGTCCAAGCCAGAACACAGTAACAAACTTGTATGGTGAAGCCCCATTTGTCCAATTAATCTTGTGGATATTTTATCATAATCACAAGGCCGTTTATGAGGTTGAATGAACCGGCAGTCCCCATATTCAAATCATGCTTTAGATCCCTGATCTTCTTCTGCTCAGAGAAAATTCATGCTCCTAATCAGCATGCTCGGCAAATTTTCTTGCAGTGCAGATCATTTTCGGTCAGTTTCTCGTGCATTGCCGCAATCTGTAAAGAACACAAGGGCATTGGGCAGAAAAGTCATGAAGGTTGACGTTTTTTCTGTGTTGATGTTAACTTAAGGGGTCAAAGTTCAGTCAATCTTATGTTAATTCACATGAACCAAACTGATGTGTGTATTGATGTCTTTTCGTTCTATATTTGGTTTTTTGTTGGCAGATGAGTACTTTCTGTTTTAACCCAAGTAAATATGACAAGTCAATTACAGTCGCAAATTGGGATTTTTCAAGGTTCTTGGCTTTCTTGGATAAACATTGAATTTTGGATATTCCCTTTTCTGTATTATTTCAATCCTTTTTTATCCCTTTCCCTTCAGTCATTTTCCTGCTGAGAAGCAAAAGGAACGATGGAGAAAGTGGGATTTCTGTTTTTCTTGGCTATGACATTGTGTTGGGCCACATTGGCTAATAGCGTATCAAGAAAATCAATGAACAGAGAGGCTTCAGAGGACGACGATGATATTAACAGGAGACTCAGGCTTCTTAATAAGCCTGCAGTGAAGAGCATTCAGGTATCATGTTGCCTTCATCTCCTCTTGAATAGGCTTCTTGCTGATATTCATTCATGGTTTTGAAGAACCAATCAGTGAGAATTATATCAAATAGGAGACACCAGCTTTTTCCACCCTTTCTGGGATTTCTTGGCCCGAGAAAGACTTCTTTTGTTGGGGGGCAAAAATCTCGGACTCGTTTACTGGATTTCGGCTATTTCGCATCAGCTTACACTAATATCTCATAAGACTTCGATCTTTTGGTCATATATGGCATCTCTTCTGATAACAATGTCATGAATCTCAGTTCCATAACCGTCATGGAACATTTGCTTTGGGTACAAAACCCGTGTTTTTCCGGAGCCATTTCAGGAAAAAGTGATAACATTCATGTGAGCCATAAGATCCAGAACAATTTTGCTGTATTCCAAATAGAATTTCACCACCCAATAGAACTAATGATATGAATATGTGATATGCATTTTTTCCTCTGTTTTCGTTTTATTTTTTTCCAGTTTTGGCCAGAAAGTAATGCCATATATTGGATCCCAACAAATCACCATACAAAAAATGTTAAATTTTACTTCCATGCCCCCATTGTTGTTGTTGCACTGTACTTCAATCATGCACCAATCTTTTTGCTGAAGTCAAATCTACAGTACTCATCCTTTGGCTCGAGTAGATAAGCAGAGGAGTTGTAATTTAAGTCCTTTGAGAAAAGTTGCTCTCTCTCGTTTACTCTATCTCACACGCGCATGCCCTTACTCACTCAACACAAAAGAGCAGTGCGTTTCAGACACCCATTTGTTCGTTAGCTACTTAATGGAAATAATTAATGAAAGCTTGTTTCGCTGCCATTAAATTAAGTCACAGACTGATGTCCAGTTTTTGTTTATTGATAGAGTGCAGATGGAGATATCATCGACTGCGTTGACATGCACAAACAACCAGCCTTCGACCATCCCGCATTGAAGAACCATGTCATTCAGGTCCGTGTCCTAACCTTAGCTCTGTTACTTACAAGTGAAATTTTGATCACAAACATTTTTCGAGACTGATAAGTTATAAATAGCTTTTTCTTGAATTGAACTGGCTGGTCTCGAGAGTTTGCACGTTTTGATCCTATATATTAAGAGCAGCTTGATATTTCCTTCCTTCTTTTTGGGGATATTTTCTGGAAACCTCATTTACTATTCTTCCTTCAAATGCAGACGAAACCCAGCATGAAATTGCCTTCAGAAAACAACGCAACGAAAAATGAGTCCTCAAAACTAGTAATATCTCAGACTTGGCAAAAGAGCGGAAGTTGTCCCGAGGGAACTATTCCCATCCGACGAATCCAGCGGCAAGACTTGTTGAGAGCTTCTAGCCCTGACCAATTTGGGAAAATGTATCATCCTCGTTCACACGACCACGTGGCTAATTCAACCCTCAATGAAATTGGTCGAAAAGTGGTCATAAATGGAACCCAAGTCTCTCTTCCTTATCAAAAAGATCGTTCCGTAAGCATTCGTTTCAGTTTTTATCTGCTAACAGAAACTTGTTCCCTCACACGTTCATTGTCTAGTAATACCATTTCACTATGTTTTGCGGGCAGCAAGCAATGCTTTATACAGCTGGGTACCACTACATAGGAGCTTCGGGCGACATAAACCTCTGGAATCCGAATGTTGATTTGCTAGATGACTTCACTACAGCCCAGATATGGCTTCTGGCTGGCCCTGGGTGATAAGTACGATAGCGTCGAATCAGGGTGGATGGTTTGTCTTTCAGTTTAAGTCTAGGTCTCTTTTACTTTTAACTCAGTAGTTTTTGGTTATCTATTGAGATGGCTCAAAAGGATTGTCCTATTCTCAGGTGAACCCAAAGTTATATGGAGATAAGCAAGCTAGGCTTTTTGCTTATTGGACCGTGAGTATTTTACCATCGTAATAGACCATTTCTTTTTGGCTGAGTTAAATTGTTTAACTAATTGTTTATCTTCCTTTTCCTTTATGACACAGGCTGATGGAAACGATGCCACGGGTTGCTTCGATTTGACCTGTTCTGGATTTGTTCAAACTAGTTCCGAGGTAGCCCTCGGCTCTGCCCTTGGTCCGATATCTTCTGAATGGGCACAATATCAGATATCAGTCAGCATTTTCAGGGTACTTAAATTCTTAGTCTTCTTTGCCTTCTTTACTTGCAGTAGACCCGATCGGCAAATCCCTGTTTGAGTAGGCTAGTTTGACACCTAACTGCCCCGAGGTGTCCATGTGCGCTAGGACAATGATTTGCCCATTGGGCATGACCACAACAAAGCTAACTTGGGAAATTAGTTGACAAATCACGATTAGCCTCTATGTTAATCCTGATTTAACCACTCCACCCGTCTTACAATTTCATTCGAATCAAGTCCGCCCAATAATTCAGGTCTAACTTAAGAAGTTGTAAGTTCTTTTTTGAGAAATTTGTATATTCTGAACAGAGATGGTTATCGTTGAACCAGGATCCGAACACTTCCAACTGGTGGCTACGCCTCACGAACAACCTGGTCCTCGGGTATTTTCCCGCATCTCTTTTCTCCTCCTTGAAGGCCAGCGCCATAATGGTCAATTGGGGAGGTCAAGTGTACAGTACGATGGTGAAGAAGACTCCTCACACCAGAACTGCCATGGGAAGTGGGGAGTACTCGGAGGCACTCCATGGCCATGCCTGCTACATCAACCATGTTAGGATTGTGGACAACTCACTTTCACTCAAATACCCTGATATGGTTGGGGTTTGGAATGATGAAGTGTATTGCTACAATGGACAGAACCATAGAGATGGGTACATCGACGAGCCTGTTTTCTACTTCGGTGGGCCGGGCCGAAATAATTTCTGCCCATAATTGATACGTGAATGTCATGCAAGTATTGCAGACAGAAGTTCCTTTCAGAGAATTTCATTTGCGTTCACAAGCTTTTGAACTCCCATCTGTAAAAGTGAAATAGCATTCCCCATAGATGACAAATACTATAGATCTAAAGTTCCCTCATCAAGCATCAGTAATACGTCCATAGCAAAGAATTGCTTGAAAGTCGAGAGATTTACTTATGGGCACCGAGCAAGGGCATGCTGAAAACGATCCATCCTCGGGCGTCATTGCATGCATCATACGGAGCAAATTTACAGTACCCAATAGTCGCAAGCTTCTCGACTCCCTTAAAGAAAATGATGAGATTGCTGATACAACAGGCAAAACACAAGAAGGCTCTTCGGTCAGAAGTAACATTGCAGCGATACATAGGACGCCAATTTACTGGAACAAAATTTACCTTACCCTTATCAACAGACACCTTTAGCGACTTACACCGAGATGACAAATGTAATCTGGTCATGACCTTCCTTATAGGACTACCTAATTTACATTAACCAATCTATACTGACCAAAAGATAAATAGAACACTGATACAGAAACTCTCACACTCGGAACTCAAATGAGTTTCTGAGTTTACAACTATAAGAGAGATCGACATAGTTAGCCGAGTTCTAAATGGAGTCGGACTGTTGCCTCTCTTCTTGTATAGATCTGAATATTCGAGCCACAGACTGGGTTGCAGATCTAGCGTTGTGAGGCACACTTCTAATAACCCTTGTTGGTTGGTGCGCCTCGCGAAGCTGGGATACCCTTTCAAAAACACTGGAGCAACTGGAAAAAGTGGGAGTGCTTCTTTCCCCTCCGAGGATTGGACATTTCCAAGTCCCTCTGGTGGTTTCTTGCTAGGACTACTCCCCGTTCTCACCTGCAACTCACTGTCTTATTTGGCTTGGGATTTGATCTGAGCAACTGATCCTTTTCTTTGCTTAGGTATGTCAGATGAATTCTGATGTTGCAGAATGTCAACTTCCTCCGCAGATAATTGGCCCGTTTTGACCGTGTTGGACAGGTCACAAAACCCGTTTGTTCCTTCTACAGATGAACCCGAAGCACTGAAGCTCATGACGGGTATAACGTACGTGGGGAAATAACTGTAGCCTGCCGGAGGAACACCCGAAGGAACCCAAATCCTTGGTGATGGTGATGGTGATGCAATGGAATTCCATAAGCAGGGTTTGGGATGTTCGCTATCAATGGAGAAGAGTGTACGGACACATCCTCTGCAAGCCGTTCCCGTAAATCCAGGCACTAAGAATGCTCTGCAGAACACTCCATCTGGCGGCCAGGGTTCTCGGGCTCCTCCTTGTGCTTTGTGACGGATATCTATCATCATGGTCCTCGCAAAAATTTCTTACCAAGAGAGTTGACTAATGAAGTTTTGCCTAAGCCAGTAGCATTTTTAATCAAAAGATGTGACTGATTGAACAACTTCTGTACCTGTAAATGCACAAAGATATGTTACTACTCGACTTTGCCAAATAATTCCATCGAGGAGCAACGTTCGACGTAGCAACATTTGGCATACTTTTATCAATCTATGCAACTCAAAGACTGAAGTGCATGCACTCTCTGTGGACTGAAATGAGTAACAGGGAGTTATGTCAAAAGTGACTGCATTACATCGGCAGTCGTTTTCATCGGTTTGAGGGCCGTGGCCAGAGCCTTGACTCCTCGATCTAAGAAGACGATGGAACTTGGAGAAAAAATAAACCGGCTCAAAAGAAATACAACAAAGAGGTATTTTTAGGCCCTTCTATATCAGTTATTTCACACACTCCTCTCAGTTTCGTCATTACTTTTCAGGGTACAGTTAATTAAGGATTGTTAAAGATAACGCCAAACCTTGGAAAGTGGAAAATTCTAGCAGGACTCTATCACATAAGGCACTGTAAGAGAAGACAGGGAAATGAGATTTTAGTCGTTTAACCAAGATAACACAGAATAGCCCTAGTTTCAGTTCTGTAATTTGGACCAGGTATTGCCTCAACCGATACTTTCTTGTGCACAGTCCTCCGCTGGGTTGATTTAAGAGATCGCAGTAAGGCCTAATTGAGAAATTTGAGCATAATGAAATCATCCGCATTGAGACATTTGCCTGACAAATCTGGCTATGACTACCAACTGTTTTCGTGCCTGTAGATTGCATCGATATCTATAAGCAACCCGCTTTTTGCCATCCGGCTCTAAGGAATCACACAATTCAGGTCGGACTCCACGTTTGTTTCTTTACCCTCTTCCCTCCTCCTTTACATCTTTGACATAAAATATACAAGGGAGATGTCAATCATTTTTTTGTTGCAAAGAAGCAAATGGTAATGATAGCCTTCATGTAATGACGAATTCACACGGCTCTCATCATATTTCAAGCTTTCTTCTCCTAAGTCAGATGGCTCCGAGTAACAATCCGTCCATGATGATGGTGGGAATGCCTGAAGCATTCACGAAAAGCGACATTGGTTCCTCCATGTTTGGGACATCACAGCTGTGGCAACAAAGGGGAAGCTGTCCCAAGGGGACTATACCTGTTTGAAGAATTCAGAAGGCACGGAGATGGATGAGAATAAAATTCAAAACCTCCTTCAGAGAAATCACTATGTATGTATGCATTCTCATTTTATATTAACAGTTCAAGCCAACACTTACAGTTCCAACATTGGTTGTACTGTGAACAAGATGGCCATAATGATCACAGAAGGTTATAGTTACTCCGGAGCCAAAGGAGATACTAAAGTTTTCAACCCGCACGTCGAACGTGATGATGAATGGACCACTTCTCAAATTGCTCTAAAGAGCGCCGTTCTTCAAGATTATGAGTGCATGAATCTGGATGGGCGGTACGTGTAAATTGCCGCCTAGCAAACTGAATTCATCAGTTAGTTTAACTGAGCAATAGCTATGTGACGGTTGCTTTCCGGTAATTCTACCCCAACTCCTAATGATTTGGAACTTTTCAGGTGAATCCTAGCTTGTATGGCGACCGAAAGACTTGGTTTTTTTGTACATTGGACAGGAAGTTCATCATCTGAACTCATTCTTCATTTACATAAACATGACAAATATAACTGGGTCTCATTGGCAGTCACTGCAACAAAATAGCATGTAATCCATTTACACCTCGACTTGACCTTTGTTTGGCGGGAAAAGTACCAAAAAAGTCGTAAACCTATAGCTGTATCTATACCTTCTTCCAAGAACTCGGTGGAGACTGACAATGAGATCCTCCTCCTCTCGAGAGAACATCCCTCTCTTGAGGTGAGGCCTCGGGTAGTTTATCCACCTCAATCTAAAACTCTTCCCACATCTTTGTAGTCCTGCATTCGATGAGATAAATCAATCATTCAAAATGGTTTTTGAATCAAACTCTCTCCCAAGAACTGTGAATAACTATGAATGGGGTTCTCTTTTCTCATCTATCGTCGTGTCTTGCCTGTCAGCCAAAAACACAAAATCAAAACGCTAATATTCTCATTGCTGGCGAGCTTTGGCCGTTGGAGGTTATGAGTTTGAGAGAGTAGATAGTGTTTTGCTTGAAGTATTATATCAAGAGATGTCAAGTTTGGAACACTCAACAGTGTTACCTCCAGCGTAGGTAAACCCTAGAATTTATATGTAAGCTATTGGGCTCCAACCCATATGGGCCCAAAATAACCATACTTTAAACCTATTGAACTTGTATGTGAATATATTATTTAGACTATATTAATAATATATCCAACAATCTCCTCCTATGTTCACCATACAACATAATCCAATACGATGATCAGTGTAATGTTCAAACAAATATGAATCATCCACATTTAGTCCAAGACAATCAACTTGGATCGGTCAAAGAGTTTTAGCACTAAATATTAAACTCAATTATAATTTGCAATCTAAATAAATGAATTATCCTTATCATGAATCTGTTCTAAGATCAGCACATAAAATTAAATATGAAGAGTTTCAGATTTAGTCTAAACTCAATGAAATCCCAATATTCAAAATAAATCTCAGAATCAGTTCACAACCAACATATGCATAACAGTCAATTATAATTTGGCCATCCAAAATAGTCCAAAGCCTTATAAATACAAGAACCAAGCACAATAATGTTCATAAAATAGAAATAGCAAAATAGAAGTCTCAAGTAAATGGACTCCATCAAAATGGGCAATAGCAGGTGACTTGTTAAGTCCCTACATACTCTAAATGATACATTCATTCATCTAGTAGATCATCTTGGTCGGGATCCCACCCAGTAAGCTCTCCTCCATCTCTGCCATCCCCTGTAGAATGTCAAATATGAATTTCATATTATTATGAATTCAATCAGGTAGAGAAGAACATATATTAATGTCATAAAGCATCATAATATCATATTCATAAGCATCAGCCAGTTTCATAAATTAAGAACAAGGCCTAAACAGTTTGAATTACAAAGAGCCATCAACTTCGGTTTATTTGTAAGAGAATAGCCATTGTCTAGTTTCAAAGAATAGGACCAATAGTCATGTCACTTACAATAACCAACAAGCTTCTTATGCAAACAACTATCTCTGTATTTCAATTTGTAATGTCACAATTACTAATTCGTTAGAGTCAAATAATCTAGCATCAAGTTTGGAATGAGATCATTTAACCAAAAGGATAGTCCAACCTAGTTGAATTGCATCATCAAGTTTGGAATGACACAAACTCCCCAGATAGAATCTTTGAATTAGGTTAACGTCATCTTCATAAAGTTTGGAATGAGACAACTCACCCTTTTCAAATTAATCAGCAACTATGAACATCGATGAAACACATAAACTGTGCTTATCATTGTGGCCAACAAAGGAAGATTCGATAATACAAACCATACAATTAGAAGGTATGTAAATGATAATTAAGACGTATCTACATAGTCTTTAACCCCATTTCCCCCCACTGTTTTGAATAATCGATTTGTAGGTATACCCTTTGTGAGAGTATCGGCCATGTTATCCGTCGATCGCACATTGATCAAGGTGATAACTCCTTGTTCGCGCAGATAATTCAACAACGTATGTCTCAGTCTCACATGCCTTCTCTTGAAATTAAAGAGAGCATTCTTGACAACTTGGATAGCGGCTTGATTATCACAGAACAAGTTTAAAGAATTAATCTTTAGTTGAGTCAAAGGAATATCCATAATCATATTCTTTATCCACTCTGCCTCTTTGCCAGCTGAGGCTAAAGAAAAAGTTCTGATTCCATAGACGACAATGTGATACAAGTCTATCTTTTGGATATCCAAGTAATAGCAGCTCCTTCCAAAGTGAATACCTATCCACTAGTGGACTTACTATTTCCAATTTCTAAGCATCATGAGGCATCATAATATCTATCTACAATTGAAGGATAACTAGAATAACATAGAGTATAATCTTTAGTACCTTTAAGGAATCTCATCAACCTACTGAGGACATCCCAATGCTCTTTACTAGGATTACTAGTGAAACGAATCAGCATGCCAACTATAAAGGCTATGTCAGGTCTAGTGCAACTCATAGCATACATGAAACTATCAATCAGTTTCGAGTACTTTAACTAATCGACACTAGTCCCTTCATTAGGACTTAGTCTTTTATTATAATCTGAAGGGACTTAGTCTTTTATTATAATCTCATGGTGTCGCACTTGGTTTACACTCACTACATCCCTAGGTAGAAAGTAGTTGCTCCAAATAATGAGTTTGGCTAAGGGAGATGACTTGGCTTTCAAAGCTTACTTTCATACCAAGAATGGTATTAGCAATACTAAGATCTTTCATGTTAAATTCTTTAGCTAAAATAGCTTTCACGTCACTCACTACAGAATGATCGGAACCAAGAATTAACATGTCATCAACATATATGCAAATGATGATTATCTCATTTGACATAGAACGATGGTAAATGCATTTATCTAAATAACTAGATTGAAATCCATAACTCTTTACCACTTTGTCAAATTTAAGATGCCACATCTTAGGTGCTTGTTTAAGATCATACAAAGATTTGTTCAATTTATAAACTTTGTCCCCAAGACCTTTCATGACATATCCTTCCGGTTGGTCCATGTAGATTTCTTCATTTAACTCTCCATTTAGAAAAACTGTCTTTATATCAATTTGATGCACTACAAAGTGTTCAATAGATGCCAAAGCAAGAAGAATTATTATAGTTGATAGATGACACACAGGTGAATAGAAATAAAAATAGTCTATTCCACTAAGATGTTTATAGCCTTTAGCTACTAAACGTGCTTTGTATCTGGCTATTGATCCATCATTATTCAGTTTCTTCTTCATACCCACTTACAGCCTATAGCTTTAACCCCTTTTGGCAAATGGACTAGCTGCCAAGTGTAGTTCTACAGCAGAGAGCTCATTTCATCTTCTATGGCTTTTGCCCACAGTAGGGATTTCCTAGATCTCATTGCTTCCTGATAGGAGAATGGATCATCCTTTAGATGGTAAGTAACGAAGTCCTCACCAAAACTTTTGGGAACTCTATCTCTTGTAGACACTCTAATTGGAACTCGTTCAACAGTCAGTTATGGGGAATTAGTGTTAGAAGAGCTTGCTTCAAATTCTATAAGAGACTTTGAAATTATACATGTAGATCCAGAAACATTCAAGCCATGATCTCTGAGAAACTTGTTCTCAAAAAATTTTGCATCTCTAGATTCTATCACTGTATTAGTAGATAGATCTAAAAATCTATTTGCAGCACTATTTTCCACACAATCTAGATATATACAAGTAATGGTTCTAGGTCCCACTTTAGGTCTTTTAGGATCTTGTATTCTTACATAAGCAACACAGCCTCAAGTTTTAAGAGTATCATATCTACAAGGACACTTATGCCATATCTCATAAGGTGTCATAGATAACTTAGAGTGCAGTAACCTATTTAGGATGTGATTAGCAGTTAGAACTGCTTCTTCCCAGTAAGAGAAAGGCATGCCAGCTGTAAGTAACATGGAATTTAATATTTCATTTAATGTTCTATTCTTACGCTCGGTAACACCATTTGATTGGGGTAAGTAAGGAGTAGTGGTTTCAAGTATTATGTCCTCTGAAGCACAAAAGTCCTTGAACCCTGTCATTGTATATTCTCCTCCTCTATCACTTCTAAATCTCTTAATTTTCAAGTTGAGTTGATTTTCTACTCTAGACTTCAAAATCTTAAACTTTTCAAAAACCTCATCTTTCGATTTCAACAAATAAACATGACAATATTGAGAAAAATCGTCTATGAATGTTAGTAGATACTTTCGACCACCTCTAGTAACATAATTTTTGAAGTCAAAAAGGTCAGAATGTATTAGCTCAAGAAGTTGTGTGCTTTTAGAAATCGACTTAAAAGGTTTTCTAGTGATCTTGGCCTGTGCATACATTTCACATTTGTCAAATCGAATAGAAGTATCTAATAGAATGTTGTGAATTTTAGCTAGATGTTGCATTTTCCTATAATTCACATGTCCAAGTCTATTGTGTAAGATCCTTGGATCAATCAAAGTAGAGTTCATATGGTTGATGCTATCAGTATCTAAACTCAACCTATACATACCATTAATCATGAATGTACAACCGAAATAACATGAGTTAATAGATAAAGTTACTCTTGAAATAGCAAGGGTCACCTAGAGGGGGGTGAATAGGTGATCCTTAACAAAACTTATAAATTTGCAAAAAAAAAAGGCGAGAGAATGAAAGAGTCTGAATAAAATTTAGATTCAAGTTAAAAGTGCAGAATATAAAAGTAAGGGATAAGGAAAAGAGAATCACACACGGGTTTATAGTGGTTGGGCTTATGATAAGCCCACGTCCACTCTCCCATGCTTACACCCTCTACCGGCTGGATTTCACTATATAATCAAGAGGAATCTACAGACTTTTGAGTCTCGAAACTATTGTGTATGATAGGACTCTCTATCTCACACAATCACTCTTTACAAAGTAATCCTCAAGATCTTGATCTTAAGTTCAGAACGACAAGAGAATAGATGGAGTAAACTCAGACTTTGGACTTGTTGAATCTTGAATCTTATCTACCTTCTGCTGCTCATGTTCTCCTTAAATACTCCTCTTCGTCCACACTAGCCGTTGGACAACTCGCAGAGGATTATCTTTCAATCTTCACCTTGGATAGATTTGTAAACTAAGGATTGAGTAGCCGTTAGTTGACAGATTCTGAATCCCGCTGATTCTGGTCGCCCATACAATCAGAATCTTGGTTTCCATAAGTAGAGTTTTTGTCCGTTGTAAAGCATTCTTGTCTTAGTATTTGATTGTCAATCAATTTGAATAAGATTGAACTAATCAACGCTTTCCTTCTGTGAAATCCATGCCAGATCACTAGCTATTATTCTTCGTTCTGAGTTTTGCTTCTGAAGAATTACTGCGTCTTAAATGCCTTAAAATTTTCAGCTTCGAATGCATACGAAAAATTTCAGCTTTTAAATGCCTACGAATTTTTTGAATCTCAGAACTTTAGCTTTTCAAGAACTTGTAAAGTCTGAATTATTTCTGCATCTGGAAAATATCTCAGAACTTAAATAATTCTTCTTAATCTGAAAAACTTCATTCTTAGCTTCTAGAACATATATTCCTGAAATAAGAAGGTTCAGAATAAGTATCAGATTTACAAACATTATGGAAAGTTTTGTCAACTTCAAAATCAATAAGAGTTTTCCTCAACAATCTCCCCCTTTTTGATGGTGACAAAACTTTCCTGCAGATTGAATCATTTTAAAATAAATTGGAAGAAATCAAACATATTCAAATAAGATTAAATTCCGCAGTTGAAAGATCAAACTCTGTTGTTGAAATCTGTGCTTCTTCCTTTGTCTATAGCCCGCATTAGATCTGCATATAAATTCTCCCCCTTTTTGTCATCAGCAAAAAGATAAGTATAGAGAATATAAAGCATTAACATTAAGGGAATAACCAGTCTAAACAGTAATGTTAATGAGTTTTACAGACTAGAAAAAAAACTTTGAAAAGAATTGGAAACAGGCTATTTTTTGGAAGGAGTTCGGATCAGTTGAAAATTTTCCAATATAGAGACAGCCTTCTCAATCTTTGAACTGCATTGTCCTACTGCATTCTCCATGTTGGATGAGCATTGGGCAATGGTCTCCTCCAGTTCTGCTTTATCTGCAGCTGCTTGAAGCCGTTGAGTGTTGGAGTTTTCCTCAACCGTTTTCTGCAGATGCTTGACTTCTTGTTCCAGTGAAGTTTGTTTGTCTTTGATTTCAAGCAGAAGAGTGAGGATGTTCTGACTAGTAGAAGACTGTTCTTGGACATTTTCTTGCTCAGGCTGTTCGAACTCCTTGGTTGCTTCTGGTGGAATCTCCCCTTGAACAGGTGCTGCTTCTTCAGAGACATGATCTGTAAAGGTTGGTTCAGAAACATTTGGAATTGGTTCAGAAGCATGTTCTGGAATATGAGCATGTCCTGTATGAAGGTGTTCTGCTTCTGCTTCATCACTTTCGTCATGCAGAAGGATTTTCTTTTTCTTGTACACCTTTAGTGGAACCGGAGATTCTTTCTTACTTCCTGGCCTTTTTCTCTGCTCTGTTTGTTTGATGTTTGACTTACCATCAGAAGTAGCCTCAGCCTCTTTTCCCTTGAATTTTTCCCTGATATCATCAAATTGTTTCATCTTGGAGAGCATTTTCTCTCCAACAAACATCTGAGGGACACTGCTCATTTTGTAGTTCATCGAGAATTGAAATTTTTGTAAACATGAAAATACGTGAGATTAATGCGCCCGTATGGAAGCTGTCCCTTGTCCTTTTGGAGTGTTCTACGTACATATGAAATATGATGACATGAGGTAAGGAAAAAGGTTGACCTTTCAGCAGAGCCCAGATGAGTCTGAGTTCAGACTTGGACAGGTCTGTTTTTTTGGAAGCTACCTTTAGTTTCAGACAATTTATGATGATCTTGTGCAGAATGATGGATCTCCTTAACAAGTCAGAATAAGTGATATGCCTTTTGGAATCCAGAGCAAAGGTGGGGTTTTCAAAAGCTACCTTGGAAGCCTCTTTATAATCTACCTCCAATGGAATGAATTTGGAGTATTTCGCGCCAATTATTCTTGCCAATAAGTCAGTCTTAATGTCAAATTTCTTGTCACCAACGGTGAACTGGATCCAGTTGGGTGACAAAATTGAAAGATTGGAGTAAAAGTAAGCAATCAACTCAGAATAAATAGAGGCGGATGAAGGCAGAACTCATAAATGCCCTGTTTCTCGAACAGATGTTGGACAAGAATATCAGCCTTCTCTAAGCATGCGAAGTCCACGATTACGTGATTCATAACACCACGAGTGAGTAAAAGTTTATAACATGTATGGTGTTCGAACTTCTAAACAATCCACCGTCCCCTTTCATTCCGGATGCTATACCCACTCTCATTTCAAAAAGCTCGAAAAATCGAGCGTCATCTTCAGGAATAACAAACTTTGATGAGGTTTTAGGGCTTACAGATTTGGCAGACAAAGTGGATGTGTCTCCGATCTTCTCTTTTCCTTTCCTGGAAGGAGTCACTTTTGGGGTAGTCTTGACGGGAGCGATATCAATCCCAAAGAAAACTCAAAATATAATTGAACAAGGTGAGTTTCTGATCGAAGGTCATTGTCCTTAAGACACTTTAGAAGAGTATTGGAAGAGGCATTTCCTCTCTTCAACCTTTGATAGTTTTGCCAGATAAGTTTGATATTCTTGAAGCGGAAATCTGATTTACCCGTCGATTTTGGAGATGACGAACGAGGAGGAGGTGGAGCTTGAGTAGGTTCTTCAATTCTGTTCCGACTCAATGTCTGAAATGTCCATAAACTCTGACGGTGCAGAAGATTTGGACTCCTGATTCAAAATGCGCGAAGATCTTCTCTTGAAAGGCATTATGAATGCTTCTGGGACAAAAAGTTTTGATCTTTTGGAGGAGGAAGACGAGGAGGGTCTCTATGTATCGGAAAAGTTTGAGAAGAAAGTCGTACAGGCGAGGGTTTTGGAAAGAGACGAAAAGGTATATAAGGGTGAAAGACGGGTTTGAGGAGTAAAAAAAAATTATTTTTAGAAAGTAAAAAATAAGCCAATGTAAATAGGAAGGAAATAGATTTTCCGAAGCATTAAAGATTAGAATACTATCAAATAATATTTTAACCTCAAATAAACAGGTAAGTTTGGATACGTACCCTGATTTGCTTCCAAATATGAACAAAAGAGAAAATATCCTACCAAAAATATTCCCGCCAAAATTTAAACTATGTACGTACCATTCTTGAGAGTCTGAAAAATATTCAGATCGAAATCACTTGAGTCTGAAGAATGTTCCTGTCTGTCAAACACTTCAAGAAGGATAAGTAATACACAGTTTGTTTCTAATAAATTCAAAAGACGATTTATCAAGGGGTTTTGTGAATATGTCAGCCAATTGATTCTTAGAATCAATAAATTGAATATTCACATCACCATTTTGTACATAATCTCTAATAAAATGATGCTTGATCTCAATATGCTTAGCTCGAGAATGAAGAATAGGATTCTTAGTGAGATTAATGGCACTGGTATTGTCACATCTGATTGTAACACTTGAGTCTTCAACAGCAAAATCTCTCAACTGCTGCTTCATCCACAGAATCTGTGCATAGCAACTTCCCAAGGCTACATATTCTGCTTCTGCTGTTGAAAGCGTAACTGTATTCTGCTTCTTTGAATACCATGATACTAACATATCTCCAAGCAGTTGGCATGTACCTGTAGTACTTTTCCTGTCCACTTTACATCCAGCTAAGTCAGCATCTGAATAACCAGTAAGAGTAAAATCTGAAGCTTTGGAGTACCAAAGACCTAGCATTGGATAAGTTTCAATGTATTTGATTATCCTTTTTATTTGTGAGATGCGATTCCTTTGGATCCGATTGAAATCTCGCACACATACTGGGCGCTAAAAAGTATGTCAGGTCTAGATGTAGTAAGATATAATAGAGAACCTATCATGCTTCTATATACCTTCCGATCAACCTTTTTACCATTTACATCTTTGTCTAGCTTGGATGATTGAGACATTGGAGTTTCTGTCTTCTTGCAGTTTTGCAGACCAAACTTCTTGATTATCTCCTTGGCATACTTTTCCTGGCAGATGAAAGTGCCATCTTTCATTTGTTTCACTTGTAAGCCAAGAAAGAATGTTAGTTCTCCCATCATGCTCATCTCAAACTCGTTCTGCATATTTTTAGAGAATTCCTTGCAAAGTAGTTTGTTAGAAGATCCAAAGATTATATCATCAACATAAATTTGGACAAGTAGAAAATCCTTACCCTTTCTCTTAACAAAAAGAGTTGTATCTACTTTACCTTTTGAGAAACCATTTTGTAGAAGGAAATTACTTAACCTTTCGTACCAAGCTCTGGGTGCCTGTTTCAGACCGTAAAGGGCCTTTTCGAGTCTGTAAACATAATCAGCCTTTTTTGGTTCTTCAAAGCCAGGTAGTTGTTCCACATATACTTCTTCTTTGATGTATCCATTTAGGAAGGCACTTTTCACGTCCATCTGAAAAAGTTTAAAGTTATGGAAACAAGCAAAAGCTAATAATAGCCGAATAGCTTCTAACCTTGCAACTGGTACATATATTTCATCATAATCAATGCCTTCTTCTTGAGAATAACCTTTTGCAACCAGTCTTGCCTTGTTTCTTGTAACCTTTCCTTTGTCATCCAGTTTGTTTCTGAACACCCATTTTGTTCCAATTACTGGATGGTTTTTGGGTCTTGGCACAATCTCCCATACTTCATTGATTCTGAACTGCTGAAGTTCCTCTTGCATAGCTTCTATCCAGCTTTCATCTGATAAAGCTTCTTCAACATCTTTTGGTTCTATTTCAGATATCAATGCCAAGTTGCTAATGTTCTCCTTTTGTTTGGATCTGGTCTTGATACCATCTTCTATTTCTCCAATGATGAGATTTTTCGGATGATTGGACTTATGTTTCCAGTTCTTGTCAAATCTTTCCTTCTGAATATCTGCAGACTCTAAATTTTCTGGTTGAGTCTGTATATTGTCTTCTTTTCCTTCTTCCACAGAATCTTCGATCTTTTGAGATTCTAGATGACCTTCTGAAGACACTTGAATGTGTGGAGGTGATTCAGATTCATCTTTGTGAATCTGAATGTTTTCTTCAAATCTTACATTTATTATTTCTTCCACAGTCTGAGAATTTTTGTTGAGTACTCTGTATGCTTTGCTTGTAGTAGAGTATCCAAGTAGGAAACCTTCATCTGCTCTATCATCAAACTTTCCAGGGCGATCATTTGAGTTTTTGAGAATAAAACATTTACAGCCAAACACTCGAAAATATGAAATACTGGGCTTTCTACCTTTGAAAAGCTCATAGGGGGTTTTCTCAAGAATGGGTCTGAGAAAAACTCTGTTAATAATATAACATGCTGTAAAAACTGCATCTGCCCAAAAATGAAAAGGAATTCTGCTTTCAATCAACAACGTTCTTGCCATTTCTTGCAAGGAACGATTTTTCCTTTCCACAACACCATTTTGTTCTGGTGTGTATGGAGTAGAAAAATTATGTTGAAAGCCATTTTCCTCACAAAAGTCTGAAAAACTTTGATTTTCAAATTCTCCCCCATGATCAGTTTTAATGCAGGAAATGGTATAGCCCTTTTCATTTTGAACTCTCTTTGCAAATTTTGTAAAATATGAAAATGATTCATTTTTATGAGCAAGAAAGAACACCCATGTAAATCTTGTGAAATCATCAACAATAACTAAACAATATTTCTTACCACCAATGCTTTGTGTTTTGGTTGGTCCAAACAGGTCCATATGAAGAAGCTGCAAAGCACGATCAGTAGAAACATGATGTATAGATTTGAAAGAACTTCTTACTTGTTTTCCTAGTATGCAGGCATTGCATAAGTCTGTCTTTTTGTATTTCAAATCTGGCAAACCTCGAACTAGCTTCTTGTTTGAGATTTTTTAGATTTGTTTCATACTAATATGTCCCAACCTTTTGTGCCAAAGTTCTTCATCCTCTTTGATTGAGATTAGGCAATGATTAGAGTTCGGATTAACATCCAAAAGATAAATATTGCCATGTCTTCTTCCTGTGAATGTTTGAGAAGAATCTTTGCTTGTTCCTGTTTGAGAAGAATCTTTGCTTGTTCCTGAGCATGTATCTTCTTGAAAATTGATTCTGAATCCTGTATCACAAAGCTGGCTTATGTTGATCAAATTGTAGTTAAGTCCTTTTACCAATGAGACGTCTTTGATTCTGAGTCCTCCAATATCAACTGTTCCTTTGCCGATGATTTGTCCCTTGGTATTTTCTCCAAATGAAACTTTTCCACCCTTCAGACTTTGAAGATCAGCGAATATGCTTGGATCTCCTGCCATATGTCTGGAGATACCACTTTCTTTTTCTCTTTGTGGTAATTTGCAAGAATCACAACAACTCAAGTTTTCTTTGGTACCCAAATTTGCTTGGGTCCTTGAGTATTAGTATAGGCTGTCTTAACAAAATCTCTTCGAACAGGTCTCCAGACCTTAGGGACATTCATTCTCAAAATGTCGTGGATCTCCACATTTTGAGCACCTGAGTGCACTCCGACCAACAGGTTTTATGAAATTCCTTTTGAAATGGTTTTTATAAGCTTGTCGAGGAGGTCTTTGTCTTAATCTCTCCTTGACTTTTGGAAAATCAATTAAGCTATCACTTTCCTTTACAAATCCAAGACCAGATTTGTTATAGTAAGGAATTTGAATGGAAAGAATATGCTTTAAGGTTTTTGAACCTTTTGAAAAATTGGAAGTAATTTTTGAAATTTCCCTTTTTAAAACATCATTTTCTTTGGAAAGAAAATCTCGACTTTCCTTGATTTGATGAAACTCTTTTTGAAGAAAATCGATCCTTTCTTTTTGAGAAACATCCTGTTGCCGTAGTGAAGAATTTTCCTTTTTCAGAGAAGAGATTCTTTTAAGAGCAGTTTTAAATTTAAAGCACAATTCATCAATATAATTTGACACTTCGATAGACATTTCAGAAGGTTTTACCTCGATTTCCACTCTAGGATCAGAATCAGAGTCTGAGTCTGAATCTGACTTTGCCATCGATTTACATCATCTTCATCACTATCTTCACATTCTATGTCACTCCGTGTTTACGCCTTTTAAGGCCTTCTTTGCTTTCTCAAATTTTGTCTTCTTTTTTTAAGTGGACAGTTTGGCTTGATGTGTCCACGTTTCCTACAGTGAAAGCATATTATATCCTTTGATTTCTCAGTCTCATCGAAAGACCTCTTGTTCTCAAAAGGCTTCTTCCCTTTGAGATTTCTTCCTCTGATTTTCATTTTCTTGTACTTCTTTATGAAGAGAGCTAGTTCTTCATCGTCAACATCTACATCTTCAGGGTCTGCATCAGAATCATCATTAGTTTTCAAAGCAATTGACTTATTACCTCTGGATTCGTTTTGCTCATTCCGTTTCTCAGTTTCATATGATTGGAGAGTTCCAATCAGCTCATTCACTGATAGAGGCTTGATCCTTTGTGTCTCTCGAAGAGATGTTTTGATGTTATCCCACTGATCTGTTAGTCCTCTCAGAAGTTTGTTGACTTTCAATACATCTGGAACTGGTTGTTCTTGATAAGCAAGGCCGTTTACTATATCAGTAAACCTGTCATAAAAATCAGCAATTAGTTCTCCAGGCTTCATTTTGAAAGATTCATATTGGCCAAGCAAAATATTGATTTGAGTTTTCTTGGCTCGATCTGTTCCTTCATACGTAACATAAAGAGTATCCCAGATCTCTTTTGCAGATTCACAAGCAGCAATTTTCTTATACTCAACAGGAGATAATCCGCAATAGAGAGAATAAATTGCTTTTGAATCCAAAGTCTCTCTTTTAGCTATCTCAGCTTGAGATAGAGGAGGATCTGCTGGTTTGCTTGCATCTGCCTTTTCTTTTGAGTCCGAAGACTTTGGGTTGACTCCTCTGATAACAACATCCCATTGCATGTGATCAATTGATTTGATGAATGCCTTCATCTTGTTTTTCCAGATGCTATATTCTTTGCCATCGAAAAATGGTGGTCTGTTGTTGCTCTGTCCTTCAATGAGCCCTGGAGCACCATAGCTAGCCATAAAGATCGTTAGCTCAAGAAGTAAAACACTTCAATAAATGAGTAACCGGCTTTGATACCAATTGAAATAGCTAGCACGGGTCACCTAGAGGGGGTGAATAGGTGATCCTTAACAAAACTTATAAATTTGCACGAAAAATAAGACGAGGAACAGAAGAGTCTGAATAAAATTCAAATTCAAGTTAGAAGTGCAGAATATAAAGTAAGGGATAAGGAAAAGAGAATCTGCACACAGGTTTATAGTGGTTGGGCTTATGATAAGCCTACGTCCACTCTCCCATGCTTACAGCCTACCGGCTGGATTTTACTATATAATCAAGAGGAATCTACAGACTTTGAGTCTCAGAACTATTGTGTATGATAGGACTCTCTATCTCACACAATCACTCTTTACAAAGTAATCCTCAAGATTTTGATCTTGAGTTCAGAACGACAAGAGAATAGATAGAGTAAACTCAGACTTTGGACTTGTTGAATCTTGAATCTTATCTACCTTCTGCTGCTCATGTTCTCCTTAAATACTCCTCTTCGTCCACACTAGCCGTTGGACAACTCGCAGAGGATTATCTTTCAATCTTCACCTTGGACAAATTTGTAAACTAAGGATTGAGTAGCCATTAGTTGACAGATTCTGAATCCCGCTGATTCTGGTCGCCCATACAATCAGAATCTTGGTTTCCATAAGTAGAGTTTTTGTCCGTTGTAAAGCATTCTTGTCTTAGTATTTGATTGTCAATCAATTTGAATAAGATTGAACTAATCAACGCTTTCCTTCTGTGAAATCCATGCCAGATCACTAGCTATTATTCTTCGTTCTGAGTTTTGCTTCTGAAGAATTACTGCGTCTTCGTCTGCTTCTGAAAAATTTCAGCTTTTGAATCTGCTTTTGAAAAATTTCAGCTTCTGCGTCTGCTTCTGAATTTTTCTGAATCTCAGAACTTTAGCTTTTCAAGAACTTGTAAAGTCTGAATTATTTCTGCATCTGGAAAATATCTCAGAACTTAAATAATTCTTCTTAATCTGAAAACTTCATTCTTAGCTTCCAGAACATATATTCCTGAAATAAGAAAGTTCAGAATAAGTATCGGATTTACAAACATTATGGAAAGTTTTGTCAACTTCAAAATTAATAAGAGTTTTCCTCAACAACTCTACCATTCATAGTTTAAAAGGACATATAGGCTTTATCAGGTAAACTCATAAATATCAAATTCTTTTTAAGTAAGGGTACTACTCTAACATGTTTCAGAGTTATTAATTTACCTTAAGAAAGCATCAAATTTGCAGTTCCAAAGATGAGTCACCTCTGCCTCACCACCATTATAATTTTCTCTACAGATGTCTTTCACTTTTATGACCTTAGTGAGTGAGTTCTTATCATTTGTAGCATGACAAGTAGCACTGCTATCTAACCATCACTTTCAGAGGAGACGCTAGCCTTTCCATTCTTTATCATTCCAATAAAGGCTTGAGGCTCAAATTTTCTAATCAACATATTAGTCGTAATTTGTGGTGTGTCATTCTTTGGCTTTTTTTAGCTTACACTCTGCTGCCCAAAGGGCCCCACTTTCCACCAGTTATGGCACTTACCCTTCTTCTTCCTTTGTAGATAGTCTTTTTGACCTCTAACTGTGAAGAGGATTCACCTTTTGATGACTTGAACCTTTTCTGAGGTTTATTTGAATGTGAAACTAAGTTGACAACTGACTTTTGTTGTCCTTTTTGTTCCAAACTCTTCTTAGATATGTTTTGATCTTCAATGTGAATATACCTCTTTAATTCATCTAGTCTCATCTGTTCTTTCTCTGTGCATTTCAGTTTTGAAAGAACTCCATTCAGCAAGTAGCTTACTCAATACAAGACCAATAAAGAGATTATCGGACATATCAGAGTTATCCTCTTTCAACCTGTTCCTCATGTTCTCAAGTTCAATTAATTGAGAGGTGATACTCGAATTCATATTGAATTTAAAGTCAAAGAACTTCTCCGCTAGAAGAGTTTTAGAGAGCCCCTCTTATTTTTGGAACTGAGCGTTCAAGTGATCCCATATCTCTTTCGCTGTCTTAAACTCACTATAAGTCATAGCTAGACGAGGATTTAAAAAGGTCAACAAGTAATCTCTACAAAAATCTTCATCTTTGTTCTATTGATATTCATCAATATCTTCAGTGGTAGATGCAAAATCACTCAGTATAGTATTGAATATTTCACGTTTTTTCATGCCAAATTGAACATGCAATTTTCAATAATGAAATTTAGTGACATCAAATGATTGTAGCTTGATAATATCATAGGAACTATGTTTTTCCATTTTAATCAGAGCAAAGACGTAGAAAGAATGCCCCTTAAAGTCCTCAGAGCTTACAAAGTCGAATAAAGCCCCTAATCTTGGTCAAACCGCTATGTAGAGGTGGAGTTTGCCAAAACAGAACCCAAAAACAAATCCGAAGTGCCCAAAAACCTTAAGATGGACTGCTGTTGTTGCTGGAAGCCGAGAAGTCGCTGGAAATTCGTTGGAAGTCGAAAAATCATCGGACTTCCAGTTGTCGTATCTCAGCTGTTTGACCTCCGTTCAATGCGAGTGACCACTCAAAACGCTCATATCAATGAGTAGAACAAGATCCAAGTGGTTTCACCCTCTGAAATGGATATAATTTCTGGGTTCTTGAATCAAAGATTTCGGCCAATCTCATCGTCGAAATCGAAAATAAATAATACTTGCGAGTTCGTCTTGACGAGATCTTCAAGTAGATACCTTTCTTGCTCAAATCCAATACACGAATCTAATACTTCAAGATTGTCGGAGGTTATGGGTTTGAGAGAGTAGATAGTGATTTTACTTGAAGTATTACACCAAGAGACGTCAAGTTTGAAACGTTTAACAGTGTTACTTCCAGTGTAGGTAAACCCTAGAGTTTATATGTAAGCTATTGGGTTCCAGCCTATATGTGCCCAAAATAATGATATTTTAAATCTATTGGGCTTGTATGTAAACATATTATTTAGACTATATTAATAATATATCTAACATTGGCACAGTGCTCTAGCAACCGATGCCGTATCGGGTGATGTAGTTGAAGAGCTTCTCATCTTCCTCAGGCGACCACAACCCTTGTTAAAAATATGTTTCAAGTTTGAGCCCGAAGCAAAAAATCTAAATATTTTGAATTTGATATTTTATGGACATCCGAAATCGAGTGAATAAAATCACATAATTTTCTTATACAAGCTGGAGTCTTTAGCCACCGAAGTTGGAAAGTCCAACATATATTTGAATTGGACTAAATTGTGAATATCTTTAGGCGATGAGATTTCCTTGGTTGATTTGCTGGACTTCACGTGGAAACACTTAAAAGAGGAAAGTTGACTTGTTGACTGAATTTTGTGGAATATCTCTTCCACGTTGAGTCAGCCACTGTGTTGCCTATCTTGGATATATATTGATATTTATATATTGGATTATGGGACTTTTCTTGCATAGAGAGAGACAAAGAGAAGTGCCGCTCCCGTGAGTGCTTGAGGAGTGCTGTTATTGTGCACGAAGACTCGAAGCGCCGTTCTGCGAGTGCTTGGCAGTGTTGTCTTCGTGCCGTCCATGTCCTGAGAAGATTTGAAGCACTGAACCGAGTGCTTGACGTGAGTCCTCGTGGAATTACATCTTGGCGTTTACGAGTGATTAGCAGATTAAATCTTGTGTTAAGATTTGTGTACAATTCTTTTGCGAGATTGAGAGATTATTTCGTAAGGAATTGTGGAGCTAAACACTGCGTGCGTTATTAGGTGTAATTGGGGCTTGGAAAACACCGGGAGTATTTGAGTGACTCGAGTATGGTTGTAATCTCTGTTGTATTGCTTGATCTATAGTGTAATTCTATGCTGTTCTCCCCATGGACGTAGGTCATTACGACCAAATCACGTAAATTTGGTGTCCGATTTATTTTTTTATTCTGTCAATTTTATTGTTTGATCGCTTGGCTTCCTCAACAATTGGTATCAGAGCCTGGCTTAGCTGAGTTGAAGTGAATCGATGGCGATTGAAGAAGGAAAAGTGAAAATCGACAGATTTGATGGGAAAGATTTTGGTTTCTGGAAGATGCAGATTGAAGATAATCTATATCAAATGAAATTGCACTTGCCCTTGTCTGAGGAGAAGCCAGAGACGATGAAGCAAGCTGATTGGGAATTGCTGGATAAACGAGCTTTGGGTGTTATTCGGCTGACGTTGGCACGTAACGTCGCATTTAACATCGTGAATGAGAAGACCACTGTGGGTTTGATGAAAGCCCTGTCGGACATGTACGAGAAGCCTTCTGCGATCAACAAGGTCTATTTGATGCGACGTCTATTTAACTTGAAGATGAGCGAAGGTGCATCAGTTGTTGATCATATTAATGAATTCAATGTGATCGTTAGTCAATTAAGTTCAGTTGATATTGACTTTAAAGATGAGGTACGTACTTTAATTTTATTATCCTCATTACTTGATAGTTGGAATACTACTGTTAGTAATTTCTCTGGATCGATAAGTTTGATGTTTGATGGTGTTCGAGATTTAATTTTGAGTGAAGACATCCGTAGAAGAGAATCTGGCGAATATTTATATGCTGCTTTAGTTGGTGAAAATAGAGGAAGAACTGGTATACGTATTAGCAAGAGTAGTATGAACTCGAATAGACGAAGCCAGTCTAGAATTCGTGGTGTTGTCTGTTGGAGTTGTGGCAAAAGAGGGCATCTTAGAAGGGATTGCCTTAAATTGAAAAACGAGAAGGGTAAAGGAATTAGAATTGATTTTGCGGATGATGTTGCTGCTATAGCAGACAGTAATTTGGATAATACTGATTATGTCTTGTCTGTCACTGATAATTCGTCATTTGGCGGATGGATTATGAATTCTAATTATTTTTTTCAAGCTACACCAAATAGGAACTGGTTTACTATTTATCAGTGCACGGATAGTAGTAAAGTGCAGTTAGGGTATAATTCTGAATGCGATGTTATTGGTGTTGGTAATATTAGAATTAGAATGCATGATGGTATCGTGTGGACATTGACTGGGTGAGGCATGTTCCAGAGTTGAAGAAAAATTTGATTTCCTTGAGTGCCCTAGATTTAGTTGGGTGTTGATATTCTTCAGAATGTGGAGTTCTGAAAGTTGTTCGAGGTGCCTTGGTGATAATGAAATGAATCAAGTATAATGGCCTGTACGAACTTCAAGGTGAGACAGTGACGAAATTCGCTGCGGAGATGTCGGATGCATATGTATGAGAGTCTAAATTGCGGCATATGCGTTTGAGACACATTAGCGAGAGAAGCCTGAAGGTTCTAAGTGAAAGAAATTTGCTATATGGTTATGTGGCTAACGAACTGAATGTATGCAGGTACTGTGATTTAGATCACCGACGGAAAGTGCACTTCAGTATGGTTGTTAAGGAAACCACAGAAATTGTAAAATTAATTTACTTGGATGTTCGCAGGTTGTCATGATTTCCTTCGAGGAAGAGTGTCAAATTTATGCTAACAGTTGTTGATGACTACTTAAGGAAGACATGAGTGTTTGTGCTAAGGCACAAATTTGATGTTGTTGTTAGGATCAGACAGTTAAAAGCTTTGATCGAAAAGGAGACTGGTAAGAAGATCAAACATGTATGGACTGACAGTAGCATGGAGTTTTGCTCGAAGTTGTAAAACGAATTCTGCATGAAGGAAGGCATAGTGAGACACCGCACTAGTGTTAATAAACCACAATAGGTTGCAGAGTTGATGAGCAAAATATTACTAGAGACGGCCCATAAAATGCTCTCTAGTGTTGGTATGGCTAGGAGATTCCTGACAGATACGCTTAGTACAGCGAGCTACTTGAAGAATAAATCCCCATCAACTGTGATTGAATGTCGGACTCTCGAAAAAGTGTGGTCAGGTAATGTTGTTTATTATTCTATTCTTAGAATATTTGGTTGTCCAGGTTATGTTCGAGTTAGTGATAGTAAGCTCGATGGAAGGACAAGAAAGCGCATGTTCCTAGGTTATGCACAAGGTGAGCGGGGCTATAAGTTGTGGCGCTTGTAATTAAATTCATCTGTTGTCAGCAGAGAAGTTACATTTGATGAGTCTCCAGTACTTCTGGCTAGGAGTGTTAATAGCAATGTTTATACGAATCTGGACGGTGTTTAGCTTGAGATGGAGTTGCAACCAGAAACTCCTGAGGTATCGGGTGCTAACGAAAGAATCGACACGGATGGTGCTTGTAGCAAGATGGAGCCTATTGAACCAACAGTTGCTATAACTGCTGAAATTAACAAGGTGTGTATTCAATCTCCTGACAGATATGGATACAACAATAGTTTTGCTTTATCTATGGTTGAGGAGGTTGTGTTGGAAAATTCTTGTGGAGCAATTAAAGGTGCATGTAGAGTTGGTATTCTGATGAGGTTCACGGCTATGGCGAAGTTCAAGCGAGACTTGGACTTGAAAGATATCTGTGACGGGTGAGCCCATCGAGGGCTGTTGGAGAGTAGTAACAAAATTCGGATTCTATCAAAGCAATTATGACTTGGCTCAAACGTCAAGCCAAGATGGAGATTATTAAAAATATATCTCAAGTTTGAGCCCGAAACAAAAAATCTAAATATTTTGAATTGGATATTTTACAGACATCCGAAATCGAGTAAATCAAATCACGTAATTTTCTTATACAAGCTGGAGTCTTCGGCCATCAAAGTTGGAAAGTCCAATGTATATTTGAATTGGACCAAATTGTGAATATCTTCAGGCAGTGGGATTTCCTTTTTGATTGATTTGCTGGACTTCACGTGAAAACACTTAAAAGAGAAAAGTTTACTTGTTGACTGAATTTTGTGGAATATCTCTTCCACATTGAGTCGGCCACTGTGTTTCCTATCTTAGATATATGTTGATATTTATATATTGGATTGTGGGACTTTTCTTGCATAGAGAGAGACAAAGAGAAGTGCCGCTCCCGTGAGTGCTTGAAGAGTGCTGTTATTGTGCACGAAGACTTGAAGCGCCGTCCTGCGAGTGCTTGGCAGTGTTGTCTTCGTGCCGTCCATGTCCTGAGAAGATTTGAAGCACCAAACCGAATACTTGACGTGAGTCCTCGTGGAATTACATCTTGGCTTGTACGAGTGATTAGCAGATTAAATCTTATGTTAAGATTTGTGTACAATTCTTTTGCGAGATTGGGAGATTATTTCCTAAGGAATTGTGGAGCTAAACACTGCGTGCGTTATTGGGTGTAATTGGGGCTTGGAAAATACCGAGAGTGTTTGAGTGACTCGAGTGTAGTTGTAATCTTTGTTGTATCGATTGATCTATAATGAAATTCCATGCTGCTCTCCCCGTGGATTTAGGTCACTACGACTGAACCACGTAAATCTGGTGTTCAATTTATTTTTTTATTCTGTCAATTTTATTGTTCGATCGCCTGGCTTCCGCGACAACCCTTTTCTCAAATTCTACTTCACACAGCAAGAATGTCTCCCCATTCTTTGTAGAGAGTAGAGCGCCGAAGAAGTGGAGAAAGAGGATAACTGTAAGGATAACGATATAAGGCTGGTGAATAAGAGAGGTTCGGATGGGGATTTATGCACTATTCTTGGGGTTGTCCTAAGAGCTGCGAACACAAGAAAGATCAAGAACCGGTTTAAGATGATTTGAAAAGCCAAGGAGGGATATGAATCATACTTAGGATCCAAGCTAAGCTTAGAGAGAGAGAGAGAGAGAGAGAGAGAGAGAGAGAGAGAGAGAGAGAGAGAGAGAGAGAGAGAGAGAGAGAGAGAGAGAGAGGAAGGAGAGCCAATCAAGTGGGTTTTACGCCAAATCTGGTGCTGCTTTTGGCAAGGAACATTTATTTTTTTATGGAGGTCCCAGAAGGAATGAGTTATGCCCCTGACTAGACACCGTAGCTGCTAGTTTCTTGTCTTTTGGCCTGATCCTCATATAGCAGATGTTATGAGCAGGGTTTTAAAGAGAGAGGAACATTTATTTTCCCGTTTATTTTCACCAATTTGAAGCCTTACATGTCTTGAAATTTCAGACATGATCGATTGACGGGCTGAACTAAACCTGGAGGCATGTTCATGCTTGTATCCTCTGGAGCTAGCCCAAGCTCGCTCATCAAGTTGAGCGTGAAGTCTAGGCCAGAACACAGTAACAAACTTGTATGGGTGAAGCCCCATTTGTCCAAAAAATTAATCTCATGAATTTTATACCATAATCACAAGGCCGTTTATGAGGTTATATGAACCGGTAGTTTCCATATTCGAATCATACTTTAGATCCCTTATCTTCTTTTGCTAAGAGAAAATTCATGCTCTTATTCAGCACGCTCGGACACTTTTCTTATAGTGCAGATCATTTTCGGTCAGTTTCTTGTGCATTGCTGCAATTTGTAAAGAACACAATAGCATCTAGTAGAAAAGTCATGAAGGTTGACTTTTTTTTTTCTATATTGATGTTAACCGAAGTGGTCAAAGTTCAGTCAATCTTATCTTAATTCGCATGAAACAAACTAATGTGTGTATTGATGTCTTTTCGTTCTATTTTTTGCTTTTTGTTGGCAGATGTGTACTTTCTGTTTTAACCCAAGCAAATATGACAAGTGATCAATTAGGGCGCGCATAGAATCCATTCTGAAGCAGAATTTTTGCTCCAGAATACATTTCGGAATAGAAATACATTTGTTAAAAAATTTCCGAAATGCATTCTGGAGCAATTTTTGCATTTTGCAATAAAAATGCGTTTGTTAAAAATACTTAATTCCAGAATGAGTTTTGGGCAAGAAAAAGTAGCTTCTCTCTTTCAGAATGCATTCTCCCTCTTTGGTCTCTTTTTCGTGGCCTTTACAACACATTTTGAGATCTCACTAATTTTTTTTAGAAAATGCATAAAAATTGAAAAATTCCAGAAAAATTCATAAAAATTTCCAGAAAATAGAAAAAAGTCAGATTTTGGGAAAATAGGAAATTTGGTGAATTTTTTTCAAAAAATATAAAAAAATAAAAAATTTCGAAACTTCACATAATGACTTAGAAGCCGCCGTTGAGTGAAATTAAATTTTTTTAGGTGTCCAAAAAATTAAAAAATCAAAAATTTTAAAACTTCACAGAATGACTTGAAATACCTTATTTGTTGAGAAAAGATAATTTCGAATACATTCTGACACAGAGATAGATAGCAGAACATGAACGTGCAAACAATTCAGACAGCTCAGATTTCTTGTTGCACATCAACAATTTTGGAGTCAATCATCTTGAAAGCCTGATTTTGTGCTAGGAGAGTTTCCAATTGCCAATTTAGAACAACCTCAGCAGCAAGCGTTCTTTTTGGCCTCAGTGGGAGAAGGAATTTTTGGAGCATGAAGGTATCGTCGTTATGGATCAGTAAATTCCTCAGTAGCAGGAAAAGAAAGCTGAGAACTTTCAACAGGATTTAAAGAAGGGAAATTAGCTTCATTGAACATGGAGATAGATGGAAGTTACCTGGTAGTTGGGCTTTCAGGAAAGACTGGTATTTCAAGTGGATAAGAATTTTTTTTTACCCACTTATAGATGGGTTTGTAGAAATGGGAAACAACAGCTTTTTTATATGGGGGTGAAACTGAAGGTGATGGTGGTGATGGTGGAGATGATGGAAACGATGGGGGTGATGAAGTTGATGGAGATGATGGAGGTGATGGTGAACCGCATGAAACCATAAATTGGTATCTACTATTTTCCCCAAGAGTATCAATGGTAGGGTCATCATCCAAATATCTTTGGTAGAAGCTGTCCTTGGCCTTCCTAGCTTTTCGTTTAGGCTTGATAGCTGCATTTACTTAATCTGCGGAATTTGTACATGAAGAACACTGGCAAAAAGGATCTCAAAAACAATGACCATAAGGGTCTTTGTAGTGATGGACAGGATGTCCGTCACTTTTGAAGTATTGAATCAACTTTTTTGGGTTTGGTTTCTCAAGAACTGAATTAGGAACACAGGGTTCTATCATAAAGATAGTAGGAAAGATAGAAGGAGTTTCTTCCTTTTTTTTGCGGAATTTGATGGTTACGGTACTATCTCATTGTTTGACAAATTCAGAGTCTGAAAACTGGAGAGGTTGGCTAATTTGGTGGAGCTTTTCATAATTGGTTATCCAAGATTCAGGAAGAAGCTTGGCTAACTTTTCTTTTGGAATCTACCGAGGAACATGGATGCAAGAGGTTTGATCATTTTGCATGGAGATGAAGAGGGCATCTTCATTGCCATGTTGGAAATTCAGATCTAGGGCATGATTTTGGACTCTATACATCATTTGGTAATGAAGAGTTGCAGTAATGAAATTGGCAACTTGAGGAGCTCTAGTAAGCTGTAGTTGCACTTTCAGGAAAGAAAGTAGCTGGGGATCAGAAATGGCAATATTAAAATTTGGATAAAGGGTTACGAAGACTGTTCCAACATTTATGGTAGTTCGGACAATACCAATATAAGCATGTTGGTATTCTAGGAACCTAGTATCTAAAAGAGCTATTCTTGTTACAACGGGCAAATCTTTTCTCCCATGAAAGGTAAGAGCAAGACGGACTGCTCCATAGTGAATATGCAAATACCCTTATTGGATCCACTGTTTAGAAAATTTAGGAAGAATTTGAAGAGTAACAAAGTACTCTTTTTCAGTAGCAGGAATTGGGTGTTGGTCAAATTTGGAAGACTGGGCGTATTCTTTGATCTCTTTCGGAGTTTAATGGATGAGATGTTGTATAGACCTGATGGGGGAAAAAGATGTAGCAGGTTTGGTAAAGGCTGAATATGGATTCATGAGAGAAAGTTACGTTTCAGAAATCTTGGTTTCATCACTAAGAGAGACTTCAGAGAGATAGTCTATCTTAGAAGCATGTGAAGTATGAAACTCAGTTAAAGATGAAGAAGAAGATGATGGAGTGAGAAAAGCAGTAAGAGCGATTGGAGTTGTATCTGGATCGGTCATGATAAAGAGAAAGAATTCTTCGCAGCACTGGACAATCACTAACTAAGCGCATGGAACAAACCAAGCTAGTCATAAAACCACGCTCTGATATCAATGAGGGGATCTATGCTGAGAGCTAGGGAAAACAAGATTAACTTACAGTAGGTATGCTATCCCACACGGGCGAACTTCTTGTTCAAGCCTTTTAAGGACTACCTTTTAGCTGTAAAACTACCGGAGATTTAACTTAGAGTATAGAGACGCTCAGAGTGATCGGGATGATCTTATGACTAACTGGCCGAGCTGCATTTCTTAGAGGATTATGCCAGACGTTAAAGAAAAGGATTTTTAGAGAGGCATGGAAAGTGAGAGAATTGAGATTTCATAACTTTTCCCCTTTATTCCAAACCAAAGAATTACATGGCCGTATATAGGCGTTGGGGAATACATGCTGGAAGAAGGTCTAGGTAAGACAAAACACACCTAGAACGGGGTACATTATTGGACTTCTATCCACACAAAACAAAACTCACCTAAAACTAAGTACATTATTAGGCACACCTATACTCGTAGAACACTTAAAGCCTATTCATAGGTAAAACAGGACCGGCTATGATACGTTAGAACAAACAGTGCCAGTTAGGTGTAATAGTACAAGCTTATCTCCATCCAGAGTTATAGTTATAATCCGAGCTATCTGAACTGTTTGCACATTCATATTTTGCTATCTGTCTCTATGTCAGAATGTGTTCAAAATTATCTTCAGTGATGATTGGCATTGGGTTTGAGGAAGAGGATACATATGTTGAAAGGTTTGGAAGAGCAGTATTTGGAGTGTTTTGTGGTAACAGGATTTCATTCCACATTCTAATACCAAGGTTTGGTTGTGGATTTTGTTCAGATAAGACTGGCTGAGGCAAAATTGGCTGGGGCCAATTTCCTAGTTGTGTGTAGTGAGAGGAAGAGCTGGCGTCAAGTCCAACGGATAAGGACAATGGTCCATAGTTATAGAGGTTTTGAGAGAGTGGTCCATCCCATGGATCTTGAGATGACTGTGCTGGATCTCCTATGTCTGACATTTCGTGATCTTGTGATGATCCAAGCTATGCTTGTGCCTATTCATGTTTGTATTCTCTGAGTGCTTGTATTATTACATATGAAGATCCTTCGTGATCCTATGAAACGGGTGTGAAGTAATCCCATGCTTCTTCTGGGATAATACGATTTTCTTGGCATATAATCCTCTGGAGTTCTCTGTAATTATATTCAACAGAACCAATGTGACTGAGGAACAATTTATAGACACGTGCAACTTGGAGTTGTAACTGGGGCTTATTGGTAGTAGTACCTACTGTGGAAAGAGTATCAGAAATTGTACCATTATTGTGCACAAAAGTCCAAGGACGATGAAGGAGTATAACAGTGTGTATTTTTGGATCATCTCGAACTTTTTTCACTTCTTCGAGAAAGAGCCGTTTCCAATAAACAGGAGAGTAAAACCATTTGAGCACAGTTAAAAGGTTTTTCTCGTGTTCATTTAGTTGAACATAATCAACCAGAAGCTAGTTGGTTAACTGGAAAAGAAATTTTTTTGTGGGAAACTCAATAGTTGTTAAGTACTTATTGGTTAGATACCATAATAGCCATTTAAGTTTATCAGGAAAATCATTATTTTCTCTAAAGTAATGGGTGGATGAAAGGATACTTTGAATGTAATCCAGAAGAGTTAAGAATAGATCCTCCATGGTGGCGAAAAAGGTTTGTGTGGCATTGCCACGTGAGGTTGTCAAGATTTTCAGTGAGCTTATCTTTTTGGATTTGCTCAATTATTTCTTGAGGATATTCCAGGCTTGGCCAATCTCGGAACCGTTCAATCTTGTACTTGTTTGGCCTGAACCGGAAGGAATGTCCAAGAATATATATGTTGGTTTCTGCCAATGCTTTTGGTCTGGAAAGAAAATCTGCAAGCACATTCTTCTTTCTTGCAATGTGTTTAGATTCGAAGGAGTATTTCGAAAACTATTTAGCCCATCTAAGTAGCTGAGGATGAGGAATATGCTTCTGCTTGAATTTGGTCATTTGGGGAAAAGAAGCCATATTCAGTTCTGCCAGAAAATGGTGGCCAATAAGATAGAATTCGAACTTTTTTATTCCATTTTTTACTGCTAAAATTTCCTTGAAGGTAGAATGATAATGCATTTCTGCTTGAGAAAACTTACCACTTTTATAAGCGTAAAGATGTCTGTCGCTTACCATAAAGTTCTTCGAATAATATGGCCGTCCAATATTCATCACTGGCATCAGTATGCAAAATTCTCTTCCCTGTGATGAGATTTGCAGAGGGGGAAGATCTAGCATAATTTCTTTGAGTTTCGCAACTGCTTTGGTTTGTGCCTTTTTCCATGGCACTAGATGCTTTTTTTAAATCAGTTGTAAAGGAATTAACAACCTCGCAATATTTGGGACAAAATCTCTAAGATAATTGATTATTTCAAGAAATTGTTGAACTTGCTAGGTTGTAAAATTCTTTTCAGGAAATTTTAGTAATTCCCTAGCAATATGCGGTTTTGGATAATGTATACCTTTGTTAATGTGCATGCTGAGGAATTCAACTTCTATCTGGGCAATGGTCATTTTTTTTTCTGAGAAAGCATGATGCCATATTTTTTCACAATTTCTACAAACTGCTCAAGAAGTCGATAGTGAGATTCTTCATCTGGGCTGTAAAGCAATATGTCGTCAATATAGACAGCTGCACTTGACAAGATCGGCTAGAATAGGCGACACATAGCCTTTTGGAATAAGGAAGGAGCAACCTTGAGGCCAAATGGAAGAACTCGCCATTGAAAGTGTTGATTGGGGATACAGAATCCCATCTTTGATCTGTCATCAAGATGAATGCCCAATTGCCAGAATCCGGCTTTGAGATCAAACTTTGAATAAATATGGGCTTTAGTGATTCTTGCAAAAAGAGAATTTCGAGAAGGCAAAGGGAATTTGTCATCTTGGAGGAAAAGATTAAGAGGCTGATAGTTGATAACCAATCTCATTTTTTCTCGATTTTGTTCAGCATGTTTATTGACATAGAAAGCTTTACAAGTCCATTGAGAATTTGAAGTTTCAATAAGACTTTGTTGTAACAATTATGAGCATTCTTTTTTAGCAAGAGCCAAATACTCTAGATTCATTCCCCAGTGACTTGCCTTAGTAGGATTTATATCCTCATTTTTCTTGAAGAGGAGTCGAACATAAAATTTTGAATTTTTTCACAAAGGATGAGAACATTTTTAGGAGAATTTGAAATGATTTTCTGAGCATGATTCCAACAGTTTCTGCATGATTGGATCCAACAGACTCATTTGAATGAAAAAGAGTCTTTGGATATTAACGAATTCAGAGAATTAGTCTTTATACCTAAGTCCTTTTCCAGAAATAATTCTCAAGTCTGGAAGTTGAGTCATGATATTCCACCCAATAATTAAGTATTTATTAGGAAGACTAGATCCAAGAATTCTAATAGTAATGGAGCACTGAGGGAAAAACGGAATGGACACAGTTGTGGTGCGAACATTTGTAAAAAAAGTGTCTCCTGAAGCAGAGTTGAAATACCGAACACAGGAAGTCCAATATTCTTCAGGAAGAATTTTAGTGTCTAGGATTGAAGCACTAGCACTAATATCTATGAGGGCAATGACTGAAATTGGTTTGGCAAACTTTGAGAGATAGATTTTGACTGGGAAGTGGGGATAATGAAGTTGACAGGAATGCATACTGGGGTCCAGATTTTCTGGTTGTGAAAGACTTCATGCTTTAGAATCAGGCCAGCATCTTGACTACCATTATTTTGAAAGTTCGAAAAATGAAATAGAGAAAGTCAAAAGGTAAATTACTCTCCTTGAAGAAGGAAAATTTAAGCCTACTGATTTTTTCTTTATTTCGAGAATCGGATACTCTCTTCCACCACCGCAAAGCTCTCCAGTTTTTGCTGTAGTTGCTCTTGCAGCCGAAACTTCTACTCAACGAGACAGAAGCGATATGACAGAAATGCGCAGTCGCATTCGGGAAATGGAAAAGCTCCAAAAGGAAAGAATGAAAGAAAAAGCAAAACCTGTTGCTAAGTCTTCTAGAGAACCTGAAAAGAGTTCTGACCAGCAGATGATGATCTCAAACTCCTTAGAATCCTTTCTGAGGGATTTAAGCAAAGATCAACAGCAGAATCCAAAAGCTGATTTAGACCAACATCTACCCGAGTGCACTTCTCAAGTAGCAAAGGTATCAAATTTGCTAAATTCAGATTTAGAATCTGACTCTTTATCCTCTCCCTCTTCGTCTACTTTTCCAATTCCTTCCATTGAGTCTTTCCAAGTACCACCAACTCCTCCTCCGATTTTCATGGTTGATTCACCGAACAAGAAATGGAACCAAATCCATATGAACCAGAGGTTATTCAAATCAATAACCCATCTCATATTTCTGTTTCTTCATTGATGACACTCCTTATTCCAAATGGCCAGAAAAATTGGATGAATTCCATGCTTGGTTGAACACCAGAGCGCTTGATGTTGAAAGCAAATATGATATTCTTTTAGAATTTGCCACCAGTGTTTAAGGCTTCCAGTAAACCTTGTGGCAATCAATTTCTGAAATAGATCAAATGACTTTTCTTTTTCTGCAAGACTTTTCTCAAGCCATTGGAATTATTTACCTATATTTCATAGGAAAACCTGCTGATCTTCTTGAACTCAAAAGAAGAGAATATTTTGAAAGAAAATGTTGTTCTCTTCAAAAAAGGCACCTAGATCGCCATTATAGAGAAATGCTTAAACTCTTTTATGACCTAGGAGCTTATCTGAATTTGAAACAAGTCTTCTTAGCTTCCATTCTTAAAGAACTCTCCCAACAAGTTGAGAGATCTTTTCTCAATAAGCAAAGAAGAATTGTTGATATCCCCTTTGGAGAACTAAAGCAAGAAATCCATCTTTGTCTTGATGAACTTTGCCTCCGAAGATAGATGATGAAAAACTACATCAGAGACAATCGTGAACTTGATGGTGCTTGCTCCAAATAATATTTGAAGATCAAATGTTCAAGGAAAGATTGTGACGGTTCCTACGAAGCATATTAAAAAAAAAACAAGCACTTCAAAAAGTATCGAGTGAAAACATCTAAGCACTTCAGAAAAAGGAAGAAATGGCGATTCCTGCGAAAACGAAGAAACTCCACAAGACGCAAAAAACCAAATCATTGTTTCATTTGCAACAAGAAAGGCCACTTTGCCAAAAATTGCCCCTAAGCAAAGAAAGGTCAGAATCATCTCATTCATAATATCGAACTAGAAATAGGAATTTCTCTTGACAATGATGATATCGAATCCCTGTTTTCTGTCGATGAAATCCCACTGACCAAACACTTTGCATCATCCCTTATCATCTCGCCCCCAGTGAAATAAGACCCAGTGAAATTTAAATTTTTTAATGTGCCAAAAAAAAATTAAAAATTTCAAAACTTCACATAATAGCTTAAGAATACATGTGGCCACCCATTTGGAGTGAAATTTAATTTTTTTGATGTGCCCAAAAAAATAAAAAATTTTAAAATTTCACAAAATGGCTTGGAATACATTTGGTCACCCACTTTGAGTGAAATTTAAATTTTTTGAGGTGCCCAAAAAAATAAAAAAATTTAAAACTTCACAGAATGACTTAAAATACCTGTGGCCACCCACATTGAGTGAAATTTAAATCTTTTTAGGTGCAAAAAAAATCAACAAATCAAAACAGATTTCTGTTCCAAAAATCAATTTCTGGAGCAGAATTGGTCATGTTTATCAAATAGATTTCTTATCTAGAAATCAATTTCTAGCAAGAATTTCATAAATCAATTTCTGGCAAGAATTTAATTTTTGGAATAGAATGGTTACCATTTGCGTCATTACAATCCCAAATTGGGATCTTGCATTGTTGTTGGCTTTCTTGGGTAAACATGGATTTGGTATCAAATATTCTCTTTTATGTGTTATTTCGATCCGTTTATATCCCTTCCCCTTCGGTCATATTAATGCTGAGAAGCATAAGGAACAATGGAGAAAGTGGGATTTCTGCTTTTCTTGGCTATGACAATGTGTTGGGCCACGTTAGCTGATAGTGTATCAAGAACATCAGTGAACAGAGAGGCTTCAGAGGACGGTGATGATATTGATAGGAGACTCGGGCTTCTTAATAAGCCTGCAGTGAAGAGCATTCAGGTATCATATTGCCTTCATCTCCTCTTGAATAGGCTTCCTGCTGATGCTCATTCTTGGTTTGAAGAACCAATCAGTGAGAATTACATCAAATAGGAGACGCCAGCTTTTTTCCACCCTTTTTGTGATTTCTTGGCCCGAGAAAGACTTCTTTTGTTTGGGGCCGGATTTCGACTATTTCGCATCAGCTTACACAAATATCTCATAAGATTTCAATCATTCAGTCATATATGGTGTCTCTTCTGATAACAATGTTATGAATCTCAGTTCCACAACCCTTATGGAACATTTGCTTTTGGTACAAAACCCGTGTTTTTCCGGAGCCATTTCAGGAAAAAGTGAACATTTTTTGGAGTTCTACTGCACACGTGCCATAAGAGCCAGCACAATTTTGTTGTATTCCATATAGAATTTCACCGCCCAATAGAACTAATGATATGAATATGTGATATGCATTTCTTGCTCTGTTTTGGTTTTTTCTTTTTAGTTTTGGCCAGAAAGTAATGCCATATTTTGGATTCCCACAAATCACCATCCAAGAAATGTTAAATTTTTCTTCCATATCCCCAGTATTTTTTTTTTTTGCACTGTACTTCAATCATGCACTCATCTTTTTTGCTGAACTCAAATCTACAGCACTCATCCTTTGGCTCGAGCAGATAAGCAGAGGAGTAGTAATTTAAGTTCTTTCAGAAAAGTTGCTCTCTCTCACACACACGCATTTACTCAGACACGCATTTGTTTGTTAGCTACATAATGGTCATAATAATGAAAGCTTGTTCACTGCCAATAAATTAAGTTTCATACTGATGTCCAGTTTTTGTTTGATTGATAGAGTGCAGACGGAGATATCATCGACTGTGTTGACATGCACAAACAACCAGCCTTCGAGCATCCCACATTGAAGAACCATGTCATTCAGGTCTGTTTCCTAACCTTAGCTCTCTTACTTACAATCGACAATTCGATCACAACAATTTTCGAGGCTGATAAGTTCTAAATAGCTTTTATTTGAATTGAACCGGCTAGTCTCGAGAACTCGAGCACGTTTTGATCTTATTTATTGAAAGCAGCTTGATATTTTCTTTCTTCTTTTTTGGGGATATTTCCTGGAATCCTCTTTTACTATTCTTCCTTCAAATGCAGACGAAACCCAGCATTAAATTGCCTTCAGAAGACAGAGCAACAAAAAAGGAGTCCTCAAAACCAGTAATATCTCAGACTTGGCAAAAGAGTGGAAGCTGTCCCGAGGGAACTATTCCCATCCGACGAATCCGGCGGCAAGACTTGTTGAGAGCTTCTAGTCCCAACCAATTTGGGAAAATGTATCATCCTCATTCACAGGACCACGTGGCTAATTCAACCCTCGATGAAATTGGTCGAAAAGTGATCATAAATGGAACTGAAGTCTCTCTTCCTTATACAAAAGATCGTGATGTAAGCATTCGCCCTAGCTAATATAAACTTGTTCCCTCACACATTCAGTGTCTAGTAATACCATTTCACTATGTTTCTTGGGCAGCAAGCTATCCTTTTGACAGTAGGGTACAACTACATAGGAGCTTCGGGTGACATAAATGTATGGAATCCGAGCGTTGATTTGCCAGATGACTTCACAACAGCCCAGATATGGCTTCTCGGCGGCCCCGGCAATAAGTACGAAAGCGTCGAAGCAGGATGGATGGTTTGTCTTTTAGTTTTAATCTAGGCCTCTTTTACTTATATCCTGTTAATTTTTTGTTTATCTATTGAGATGGCTTAAAAAGATTTTCCTATTCTCAGGTGAACCCAAAGTTATATGGAGATAAGCAAACTCGGCTTTTCACACATTGGACCGTGAGTACTCTACCATCCCGATATTATTTCTTCTAGGCAGAGTTGAACCGTTTAACTGATTGTCTCACCTTCCATTTCTTTTATTACTTAGGTTGATGCAAGCGTTTCCACAGGCTGCTTCGATTTGACCTGTTCTGGTTTCGTTCAAACTAGTTCCGAGGTGGCCCTCGGCTCTGCTCTGGGTCCAATATCTTCTGAAGCGGCACAATATCAGATATCAGTCGGCCTCTTCCTGGTACTTAGATTCTCAATCTTCTTTGCCTTCTCTACTTGCAGTAGACCTGATCGGCAAATTTCTTTGTTGAGCGGGCTAGTTTGACATTCAACTGCCCGAAGGTTTCCATGTGTGCTTGGACAGTGATTTGCCCTTTGAGCATGACCCCAGCAAAGCTGAGTGGGGAAATAGTTGACAAGTCACGATTAGCCTCTATGTCAATCCCGATTTAACCACTCCACCTGTTATACAATTTCGTTCGAATCGAGTCCGCCCATTAATTTAGGTCTAACTTAAAAAGTTGTTCGTTCTCTTAAACAGTATTTCTGAGCAGAGGTGGTTGTCATTGAACCAGGATCCGAATACTTCCAACTGGTGGCTACGCCTCACGGACAACCTGGTCCTCGGGTATTTCCCGGCATCCCTTTTCTTCTACTTGAAGCGCAGCGCCATAATGGTCAATTGGGGAGGTCAAGTGTACAGCACGATGGTGAAGAAGACCCCTCACACCAGAACTGCCATGGGAAGCGGGGCGTACTCAGGGGCACTCCATGGCCGTGCCTGCTACATCAACCATGTTAGGATCATGGACTTCTCACTTTCACTCAAGTACCCTGAATGGGTCGGGGTTTTTAACGATCAAGTGTATTGCTACAATGGACAGAACCATAGAGATGGGTACATTGGCGAGCCTGTGTTCTACTTCGGCGGGCCGGGCCAAAATCATTTCTGCCCATGAGTGATATGTGAATGTCAATGCAAAGTATTGCAGACAAAATTTCCTTTCGGAGAATTTCATTTGTGGTCACAAGCTTTTGAACTCCCGTCAGTAAAAAGTGAAATAGCTTTTGCCAATATGGATCCCTAGAGATGACAAATACTACAGATCCAAAGTTTCCTCATCAAGCATCACTAATGCGTCCATAACAGTGAACTGCTCAAAAGTCGAGAGATTTATTTATGGGCACCAAGCAACGATATGCCGAAATCGATCCGTCCTCGCGCCGTCACATGCAGTCATACCGAGCGAATTCATGGCACCCAATAGTCACAAACTCAACTCCCTTGATAAAGACAGCGATGACATTTCCAACACAACAGGCAAAACACAAGTTGGCTCTAAGATCGGAAGTTACATTGTAGCGTTATATAAGCACCAATTTACTGGAACAAAATTTACCTTGCCCTTGTCGAAAGACACCTTTAGCGACTTACATCGTGATGACACATGTAATCTGGTCTGAACCACATAGGATTTACCTAATTTACAGACCAATCTATAAGGACCAAAAGACAAATAGAACACAAATACAGAAACTCTCACGCTCCAGAACTCAAATTAGTTTGAGTTTATGACTTTATGAGAGACGAGCAAAGTTAGCCGATCCCCTAAATGGAGTCAAACTGTTTCCTCTCTTCTTGTATAGACCTGAATATTCGAGCCACGGACTCCGTTGCAGATCTAGCGTTGTGAGGCACACTTCTAATAACCCTTGTTGGCCGGTCCGCCTCGCGAGGCTGAGATCCCCCTTCAGAAACCACTGGAGCAACTGGAAAAAGCGGGAGTGCTTCTTTCCCCTCCGAGGATTGGACATTTCCAAGTCCCTCTGGTGGTTTCTCGCTAGGACTGCTCGCCGTGCTCACCTGCAACTCACTGTCTTTATTGGCTTGGAATTTGATCTGGGCAACTGATCCTTTTCTCTTCTTAGGTATGTTAGATGAATTTCGATGTTGCATATTGTCAACTTCCCCTCCGGATAATTGGCCCGTTTGACCGTATTGGACAGGTCCAGAAAACCAGTTCGTTTGTTCTACAGATGAACCCGAAGCATTGAAGCTCATGACGGGCATACCGTACGTGGGGAAATAACTTTGGCCTGGTGGAGGAACGCCCGAAGGGAACCCAAATCCTTGGTGATGGTGATGCAAGGGAACTCCATAAGCAGGGTTTGGGATGTTTGCCATCAATGGAGAAGGGTTGTATGGCCCACATCCTCCACAAGCTGTTCCTGTAAATCCAGGGACAGGATAGGGCTTGTAAACGAGCCCCTCCGAAGGAGACATGACAGGGATCAACCATTGGTGCCCTGATGACTGAGAGTAATCCCACGGGCTCATTTTCATATCAGGCACTACGGGTGCCAGAGGTGGGTTTCTCATACCAGGCCCATAATCCGAAAGCTGATTGGCACTTTTGACAGAAGAAATCGACGTCTTCCCGACTGCATTCTCTGCAGAACACTCCATCTGGTGGCCAGGTTTCTCGGGCTCCTCTTTGTGCTTTGTAGTTTGTGACGGATATCTACCATTATGGTCCTCACAAAATTTCTTCCCAAGAGAGTTGACTAAAGAAGTTTTGCTTAAGCCAGAAGCATCCTCAATCAGAAGATGTGGTGACCCAGCGATCAACTTCTGTACCTGCAAATGCACAAAGATATGTTACTACTAGACTTCGCCAAATAATCTCATTGAAGAGCGACATCCAGCGTACCTTTATCAATCTATGCAACTCAAAGACTTGAACTGCAAACACTCTCTGTTGACTGAAATGAGTAACAGGGAGTTATGTCAAAACAGAGACAATAGCAAATTCATGGACTTAGGCATACAAAAAGACCGGCAAATACTCCAATCAAATCAGATGGTGAATAGCATAGATCTGGATGAGCAACAGTCTACCCAATATCTGCTATAACTCCCCACGAGGAGTTCTAAACATTGCAAAGCATTAAGCATCCAACTAAACTCATCCAACATCTAGCCAGTACTAAGAATGACAGAACAGGCACTCAAAGCATAAGTAATTCAAACATTGCCTCGATATCTCCATACCCTCGCACCTAATCTTCTTCCTTTCTTTTTTTTTGTCACAACATAAACTACCATTACATTGAGTATCGTGCACAACTACAGCTGATATATTTGCTAAAATCAGAAAACAATTCTATGAAAAGGTACGACAAAAACATAAGAGTTAGCATTTACATACACTACAGCAACATTATACCTAGACATTGTGCATATGCAGACTGGTGCACCCATTTCTGACAACACAGATACCAAGGTGCAACATGACATGTAATCCTTTTGGTCACAATATCCACCAAGATCAAGCTAGATATAATTTTCACCCCTCGGAAATGGCCCCAGATATATCACTGCACTACCCTCCGCCATGTCCCCTGCCGCACCATGCCCTCATTATTAGAGAATGCTCACGATGTGGCAGGCAAGACCAAGAGAAAAAAATGGAGACAGATATAATTCTAGAGAGAAAATGCAAAGGCACGATGAACGAGAGATCATCTGCCATTCTCAGGGTCACCTTGCAAAAATTCTCCAAATAGGACAGTCCACCTACCTGGTCTCAGATGATACACCGCTAAATACAAGAAATACCACCTCAGAGGACCCTGGGACCCCACACTGTTAGTTACTCTCCTCGACTATAAATCTATGAACTAAACTTTTCTGACTGAAATCAATTAACGCTATAAGGTTTAAATTCAAAGAAAAATTTTGGTATCGAAATACTACATATGAAGGTGACACTGCTACAGCACGTCCCTTCCCATTTAACACATGAACACTAAGAGCAAAAGCAGATGTCGAAACAAAAGGATAACACATAAAGTCCAAACATGCCTTAATCATTGAAATGTACAAACCCGTAGTTTCAACCGAAAATCAAGTCATATTTTTCAGTTTAACCCGAAAAAGGGAACGCTCATATGGTTGAGACAAGTATGAACAAAAGAACAAACTATTTCTCCCTTAACATTTGCAGAACAGACCCAACGTGCTAGAACATGTTTCCCGAGAATAGTTTTCATCTGAAGATTTAAAAAGACTGGACGACCAACCAATTGAGTAGTCTTAGACTGTAAGGCTCATTATCAAAACTACTAAGAAAAGAAGCGATCACGCGATAATGACCAAAAAGTATCAAATATACACTATATATTCCAATAAAATTATGGGAGAATTGTATTCAATGTCCTTAAAATTTGACCTTTTGCAGTTAGCCTAAACATTACAAGTTCTGATCACTCAACTTTCATAACCAGAGCGGGCAATTTAACAAGAATACTTAGGAGTTCTTGTTTACATGCAAGAACAAAATCACATAAAATTGAGAGTAAGCCAATGAGAACCTCGGATTTTAAAGCAAGGTGAACCTTCCAAGGGTAAGTATACAGGCACTTACTTGACAATTGCTCTTCTGGCCTTCCAGAAATGTTTTTGACCAATAATCCCCACAACATCATCAGGAGAGATATCCAAGCCCGACGCTGAATCTGCAATGGAGACTTCGGATGCATCGTCATTTCTGCCAGCGTCAACCATGAGCAACGCGCCACATGTCTCATTTAAGTTTTCCTTACCAAAGCTGTTAGGCTCAGGTGGACATCTTTGGGTTTCTCCCAAACGAAGATCACGGCATGGCCATGAAGATATTCCCTTCTCGATGTCTCTCGAAGTTTCGTCGCTTTCGAAATCTTGTGCATGCTCTTCTGATTGTGGCCCATCTCCATTCCCTTGCCGTAGTTGTGCATCTGCACCACGGGACGTACTAAAACTTGCTAGAACTGGATTTCGAGATGCGTCAGCTTCCTTCAATGATCTAAGACCATTCTCTGCAGTGGATACGTTCCTATTGGATCTTACAGAACCATCTAAGTTTAACTCTTGTCTTGAAGTAAGACCTACTGAGCTAGATCTTTTTGGATCATCATTGGGGGAGCTGTGCATCTTCTCTATATAATTTGGAGCATTATCGCCAGCCTTACTGTTCTTGTTATTATCTTGACCCGTTCCTGACTTAACATATACGGGAACCATAAAATCATCTCCATCGCCTGCATTTTTTCTCTGTTCCACTCGTACCAGTGGATTAGCTGGACTAGCCCCACCCGACTTGCCAGCATTCAATCTCTCGGAAAGATGAGTTGGAGTTGAAGGAGGTAAGTGCATTGGGAAATACATGTTCCGGCCGGATCCACTCCCCTGAAATTGAATGGTTGTCTGAGTGATTTGTAATCAATATGGTGCTCCCATATCAACTTATTCCACAATGACAAAACTCATCCCAATTAGCATTTTCTTGCACACGGAGCAGTTCGATTCATTAACATAAAAAACAAAACACATACCAATACCTAAGGTCACCAGAGAAGGAAACACCTAAAGAGCAGAGATTACCAGAAAAATGTTCTGATAATAAGTGAATCGCTTTTGACACCACAAACTAAAATCCCAGAAGACCACCATCATCATCACTTGTTCCAATCCATTAACAGATTTCCCAACACCACAGATCAACCACTTGTGCAAACAATGGTGTATCACCAAATTCAACAATATCTAAAGCAACTATTCACAAAGAAAAATCAACAGCTGGCAACTTCTTGAAAAACTTTCCTACCCAGAAAACAGTAACTTCAGGATAAAGATCATGCAGGTTCTCACATGGACATGACTTAAAAACGTAGTGAATTTAAAGCAAACACGCAATATAAGAAGGAAGAACTACCAATCATATCATTTACCTGGTTTGAAGATGCTGGCGGGACCAAATTACTGCTATTATTGGTATTGAGAGGCAACATCCCCGAACTGAACCTTTGAGAAGGTATGCTGAGCTGCTCATAAAGGGCCATCTTGTTCCTCGGGGGCGCTCTTGGCCCTCCTTTCTCTGTATCATTCACATGTAACCTCGGGAACATGGGCCCCATGATCTTCTCATCATCTTTCCCTCTCTTCATTCTTGCTTTCTCTAATCACAAGAGCTTCTAATTTCCAAGATTTTCACCAACATAACCCATGAAACAATACCCCCGAAACCAATCAATACCGCGACGACCGACCTAATCTCGCGCCGCTTCAGCTGAATGAAATTACCAACTCCCTTGTCCTAACGGAGACCGGCGATGATAACTAACTCCAAGGAAAAACTCCACCTTTCTTGCAGAATCAGAAGGCTACCCAATCCGGGTATCAGAGTCCGGTATTACTTCGACCACAGGCCCGTATCTGAACATGAAAAAGCATCAGACACCACAAACCCACTAAATCAAGACTCAGACCCAGACAAACTCAGACAGCAGAAGATCTCTTCCACCCCCCCAAGATTCTCCAAACTCACCTTAGCTCTCCAGCATCAACGCACGCATGCAGAGCCCTGACGCCACCAGACCCAGAAGCCAAGAACGGCACTACGCGCTGGGTTAGGACGGACCACGCGTTTCCCGCAGGCACAGATATCATAACCAAGAAGATACCACCAGAACAGGAGGAAGGCTGATGTGCGCGCGCACAGAAGACAAGCGAGGGAACAGATTCGAAGGGGGGGGAGGGGAAAAGCAAAGAGGGGGAATGTGAAAAGAAAAGGGGGTTGAGGTTGAATTAGGGATTCGCCACAGATGAAAGGATGAACACCGATTCTCAATCGTCCTGAGGAGAGAGAGAGAGGGAGGGAGGGAGGGAGGGAGGGGAAAAGGGCACCAAAAAGTGCAGGCAGGGGTGGACCCATTTGGATAGGACTAGAAGGTGCCTTTTGATGTTAAATATGATGACGTGGCTCACTTGCCTAGGATCAGGCTTTGCTTGTCCAATGCTTGAAAACCTAGTTTTTTTCTCTTGTCAAGGCGAACAATCATGCTGGTAACAGTAGATCGTCATGATGATTAGTCCCGATCAGTTTTTGCGCACCGCAACACCCGTGAAGAGTAGAGGATCTTTGAGATACTGCTGCCTCACTGGCCAAATTTTCCGAGAATTGTGTCGAGGAGGAAGTGAATTTTATTCTCGAGATAAGTGAACTGTTTAAGAATCGTCTCGTGAAAATTTAATTATGCTCTTTGTCACTTATGACTAAAGAAGCCTTTTATAACGTGTTCAATCCAATGATTACTTATTAGATTAGACTAAGATTGATTTTTTTTTTTTTTAATTTTTGTATCTTAAAGATTAAGTTGACCTAATAGGGGTCCGTACATAAAGTCCTTATTTATGATTTTGACAGGGGATGCCTCGTTGGATTAGAATAAGCAAAAAGGTATTGCACATACATCTACGCTACCCAGCAAAACAAAATGCAATCTACAATTGCCGTTTATGATGTTCCGTCAAAATAGTTGCTCGACCCCCTGTCCCACTCCATCTCGCCTCGGGGCAGACACGATGCAATGAGAAAGAAGGGGAAGAGGTCGAGATGAGAAATGAAATCAAAGACGTCGGTCCTTCATTCATTACCCGGTATCTTTATTGATGTTTCAACCCATCTTAATACCTGTCTTATTTACACGAATGAGCAGTCCAAATGCTTACGAGAATACTTGCACAATTCCAAGAAGAACGTTTCGGCTCTGGTCATCCGAGAAGAGATCCATGGCATCAATCAAACAAAACCTGACCATTCCACGGGATAAGAGTTCTATCAACACATCCATCCCTGGTGTCTCTCCCTCTCTCTCTCTCTCTCTCTCTCTCTCCCTCTCTCTCCTGATGTGCATGGCGGTGAAGAGGGTGGCGCTCAATTGAGCCACGTCCACCTGTCTGGTTTCTTGAACTCTCGAAGAGAAGCCTGTCCTGTCCCCACTTCTCCCTTTTCTCTTGTCTTGAATCTCCCTGTTCTCCGGCCGTTGTTGCAGATAGAAAGAGAGAGATCCACTGTGAACTGCGTGGTTCGTTTAGCATCGCAGAAAACGCAGCTCCTTGACCGACTCGAGTCGCCCTCAATCCGACCTTCTGCCAATCGCACTCCTCCTGAGACTTCTGAGCCCCAATGGACGGCCGAGGTTGGCCGCCACGCGTCGGTCCACTTTCTCCCCCACGACATGGAGGACAGCTTGAAGAGCACCCACGTACCAAAAAACATAAAAAAGTGCCCCTTTTTGGCCCCCTTTTTGATCTCGACTCCTCAAAAGAATTCGAGCTTTAAGGGAAAAACCACGGGCACGTTTGTCCACCATCGATGAAAACAAACGACGGACGATGTTGAAGACCGTGGCGCATCGCACATGCTTAGATCCTTAAACACTGGATATGAAAACTGGCAAAAGGGGAAAAAGGCGAATATGAGAATAATAATGTTATTTTCCTGTAAAAGAATAAGGAAAAATATCACAAAAAACCCAAAACTATGACACTTGTAATAAATTTACGCTAAACTTTTTTTTGTGACATGAAAAATCCTAAATTATGTCACTTGTGACATATTTTCTCAACAATACTTTAGTCTAAAGGCATTTTTATCTTTTCCTTTTTTATGTTTTTTTTTCCTTTATTCTCTCTTCCCTCCACCGGCCATGGCGAAGGGAAGCCGGCGAGGGCAGTCCTCACTGGCGTTAGGGTTGGGTGAGGGCTGCCCTTGCCTGCCTAGGTAAGGGTCATTTGAGTCGGGCAAGGGCGACTCTCACTCGACGCCGGCGAGGGGCACCTGCCCCTCGCCGACTTTCCTCCGCCATGGCCAGCGGAGGAAAGAGAGAAGAAAGAAAAAAAAGGAAAAAAATAGAAAAAGGAAAAAGATAAAAATGCCCTTAGACCAAAGTATCGTGGGCTAAATGTGTAACAAGTGATGTAGTTTGGAGTTTTTCATGTCACAAAAAAAAGTTCAGGGTAAATTTATCACAAGTGATATAATTTGGGGGTTTTTTGTGGTGTTTTCCAAAAGAATAATAATACTCTAAAGGGTGTTGGAGAAAATTGGTTTTGCACGTCAATGAATCCAATCCTGAAGGTGACAAAGATCGAATGAAGCCCATTTGCACTTTACCCTCCATCCGACCATCTTCTCCTATATCTTTCTGGGCCTACGGCGGCCTTAGCAAAGCCCAGCCCAGTTCACCTATAAGGATAGGGAACGGGAGAGCTCAATTTAGACATCACAAAATACATGTTTATCCATTAATCTTCTTTGAGATTAGGACTGTCAATGTGAGCAAGCTATAACAAAGTACGTGTCATAAATATATAAAAAAAATTTGAAATTAGAAATCCTTTAAATCTCAAGAACCGTGAGGTATAAAATGCCATTTTCAGGAAATTTAATCTTTTGAGTCACATGTTAGAGGCTATGCATGTCGTACTATTGCCGCTGTTATTAGAATCATTGTTTATTAATGATAGTGATTTTTTAAAGGGTTATCGTAATAAATAATAAGAAAGCTCGTCCTGTTACACTAATTTCATTTCTTCATTTGAACCGATTTTATCCGTGACTCGAATCAATGAGAACTTACACTATCTATAGTCTCGTATGTGAATTGGGAACTCGACGGATTTATAAAAGCTAGGTGCTTTCTCGCTCGCCAGACGTAACGGAGATTAAAAAAGAGAACTTTGATTGAAAGAACCATAAAAACGACATGGTTTGGTCTCCCAAAAACGACCCTTTTCTGCGTCACCGATGCTGACATTTCGCGAGGAGCACCCACCAGTCAACTTCTCCGCGAAGCAGCTGTATTAGAAGTCTACAAAAGTCACCTCACCCTCTTTCGCGTTTCAAGGGTTTTCTTGGAAGCTTCACCTGCCGGCCCAAGAACGCGAGCTTTCCACGATTCAAAGGTCCGCATGTTCTCGGTTTCGGGTATTCCCGGAAAATTGCTCCGACCCATTTGATACGATACCCGTTCGTCGTGTGCGGCAGCGTTTCTGGAATCCGGCAAGCTTTCTTGAGCTCGGGGGAAGAACAAAGTTCTTGTCTTGACGGAGAGGAGTTTCAATCATGTTCCAGAAAATGTTCACGAAGAAGAAGGACGGTGCTGTCAGCGCCAGAACGATAGATAAATTGAGCGAGGTGGGATTCCGATCGTCTCTCTCTCTCTCTGTTTATTTATTTATTTAATGTAATTTGGTTGCTTATGATATTATTCTTTATTCCTTTTCTTTTTGTTTTGATTTTCCATTTTCTCATTGGCGGTGTTCAAAGGACCATAGATTTTCTGGAGGGTCATCATGTCAATAGTCGTAGGATGATTTGGTTTATTGACCAATTTGTTGGTTGATGTTGCTGGTATGTTCAACTTCAGGTCATCCTATTTCTGCTTTGTTGTAGGGATTAGCATCACTACATGTATTTTGTCATCGGCTAGATTATTTTAATTTATGGAATTTATTTGTTTATGTGATTGCAAATTTCCATTTATATCTGGTTAGCTGGGTGAATTTAAAGATGCAGTAGATTAGATGCAGTTGAAAGAGCTCCTTGTGGAGCCAACAATCTGTTCTTTCATTTTTTTTACTTGCTAGACATGTGATACTCGGTTCTTCAATTTACGAAGTGATAAAAATCATCTGTAAAGCTCCGAAACAGACGCAAAACTGCTTTTGTCTTGATCCCATGTACAACATGTTGTGCCCATTTAATTAACTTCGAAATTGTGCCAAAATTTGCCGGAGAGCTTCTTCAGATCATTACCTCTGCCACGTGTCATTGTAGACGCTTGAGATGCTAGAGAAGAAGGAGAACTTCCTCGCAAAAAGGCTGCTGCAGAGGTTGAAAAGGCCAAGGCGTATACCAAGGCAAAGAAAAAGAATGGTATCACCTCCACTTGCTTCTGTTGTTGTTCATTTTGGATCATCAACAACAAGAATTCGAAATGTTTTAATAATTGTCTTGTCATGTAATGGAAAGCCCATATTGATAGTGATAACACAGAGTTGTTCTCGATCACTCTTAAAATGACTTAACCCTAGTCATGCGATGTGCTCAAATGTGATATTTTGGATAATGACACTGTAGCTGGGGATTGTCTGATGCTGAAACCCAAATCGGTTGACTTGTCCTGTGAAAAAAATTCTCTCTTTTTGTTTGTGCCGTTGGTATCCGGAAATTTGGTGGTTGTGCTGTACAGTTATAAAGTTTAAACCGAGACATTGATTCTTATCATAGTTAAATGTCCTCCTCTGGACAATAATAAGCTTCAGTAGCACCAAACAATTATGAAGTCACGAGATGCTCTAGATAGCATGTTCTCTCTTAGTTCTGACATGGTAACTCGAATTGGTCTCGGATTCTTGCTAATAATGACCCGATTGTGGAGATGTAGATTGCAAACTCATTTGGGCTTAAATCACTTGGTAAATATACAAATTGGTGTTGTTTGGCAGCTGCTATTCAATGTTTGAAGAAGAAAAAGATGTACGAAGCGCAAATCGAACAACTAGGAAGTTATCAGTTGCGCATACATGATCAGGTATGCTTGCTGTTTAGCCATTTTCCTTCCACTTGGATGCTCTGTCTCTATGCTTATAATGGAAACACCTAAAATCTGAAACCGTGGCTCCATTTTAAAAATGTTAGATGATAATGTTAGAAGGCGCCAAAGCCACAACAGAGACTGTTGATGCATTGCGGAGCGGAGCTGCTACCATGAAGGCTATTCACAAGGCAACGTATGTACCATTTTCTACTATATCTATTAGTGGAAAAAAAATGGAGATTCTGTGTCTGGACTTCTGTACGTTGTTTTGCGTGGTAGATTTTACCATATTAAAAGTAACAAATCTGCTTTTGTTTATGCCAGTATAGTAAAAAATCTGATTGCGCCTCTATTTAGTAATTGGTTAGATGAAATCCAATGTAAGTGTTTTTCCCTTAATATTGAATTACTTATGGATCTACTACACAGTCAGTTCGAAAAGTATAGGAAAAAACTATGAAATGGACTGATGGTAAACCCTGTGAAAGCGATCACATGAAATGAACTAATGGGAGACACTAAAGAGAGTTTTTTGATTTAAGGTATTTTGTACTATAATCAGGCCCTTTTTGTCTTTTTTAACACAAGGAGTGTCCTTTTCTTCTCTCGATCGTTCACAAGCCTTAACATTTATCTTAAGAATGAGTGCATTAATATGTAGATGCTGCTTCTATGCTCTCATTGCATGAAATGTTTTTCTAAGGTTTTGTGTGATTCCTTTTATATATCAGGAACATCGAAGACTTGGATAGAACAATGGACGAGGTCAACGAGCAGACTGAAAACATGAAACAGATTCAGGAGGCCTTGTCGATGCCGATCGGTGCAGCAGCTGATTTTGATGAAGTAGCAACTCTATAAGTCACACAACTTATTTTTAAACAACTTCTTGATAGAATACTGGTGGCTAAAGTAAATTGTGACTGCCATATCAGGATGAACTGGAAGCGGAGCTCGAAGAATTGGAAGGGGCTGAGCTGGAGGACCAGCTTCTCGAGCCAACCACATCTGCTCCTCCCGCTCCAGTGCAGACTCCTGCAGTCAAGCAGCCGTCACATCCTCGGCCAGTGAAGAACACACCTGAGGATGATGAGCTTGCTGCCTTGCAGGCAGAAATGGCTTTGTAGAGAGGTGATTCCATAATATCTATTTGAAGTTTCTTGGTTAAGCTTCTTCATGGCCTTCATGTTGTTTTCTTTATCTGAAGTTGCATGACATCTTGGTGAATGACTGTGGGGCATTTAGCTAACTGTGTCTCTCGATTCTGATTACGCAATCTTTGAACTCGATATATTAGGTCCATTTTTCTATGATTGTTCTTGCAGTGTCATTTTCTTGCATGCCTCATTTGGTTGGTTTGGTGCCTCATTTGGTTGTTTGGATTGTCAATTTTGAAATCATTTGGCGTAAGCCATCCCGTAAGCTTCTTCTTTTTCATTGTCTTTAAGAAATTGGTTCTTAAAGTACTCAACTCAACTAAAGATGATAGATGTGTATTCATCCTCTAATCTACTGTCCTTTTATTTTTGCAGTTTCCCATGATGAGAATAGACTCTGCAGATAATCACGACGGCAGGAGAAATATCAGTACTTCTTTCTCCAGTAGCATAGACCGTCTACGGCCGCAACTTTTTTCTACTTGAAATGAAGTTGACTGGCTGTAACACATCGGATAGATGGATTAGGCACATAATACTACATCTACTTCTAATAATGTAGAACCTCTCTCTCTCTCTCTCTCTCTCTCTCTCTCTCTCTCTCTCTCTCTCTCTCTCTCTCTCTCTCGTTTCTGGCTGTTGCGCAGCCTGTTGTACCATACCATGTATATGAACGTCCGGCTATTTATGTAGTGTATGCTTTAACCGAAAAAGAATTTTCTTGTTTTCATCTTTTTCGGACACAAATTGTCGATCTGGAAAGCTCGAGTAACCCATCTCATTTTGATTGCCGCGAAAACTTAGTGTTGACAATTATTCTTGATGAATCTTGGCGAGAAGCACGCTGGTTCTGAGGCTTCATTTGATAAAAAATAAGGGATGCAACCTTTCGGTTTGTCGATAGATTATTTTGTTTACTATAAGGCCGGTTAAAAATTCGGTTGGTGGTGGAAGCATTTGCTCTGGCCTGGTACTTCTTTCTTTCTTTTGGTTTTAGAGTTTTAGGCATCGGAGTCATCTCTCAAAACATTGTACTTCACATCATATGACATGCTGGTCATTTAGGTCTTACAAAATGACATGGGACGATTCTGTGTAGCCGACCTTGTCTAATGGGACAAGAAACGGTTGATGTTGTTGTAGGATGATGGCAATGGATGGATTAACTTTTAGGGTTAATATCACGAAAAATCCTAAACAGGACACATGTGATAAGTTTATCCCAAACTAATTTTTTAACAACCAAAAATCACAAATTAGTACATTTTACCTTCTATTAAATTGGATTAATATCATGAAAAATCACAAACTGATAAATCTGTGATAGACTGAGGGGTAAAATTTTAAACCGGTGCACCCGTCAACTGTTACGTGTCATCCAACTCAGAAATTTGACGATAAAATTTAACGAAAACTAATTAAGAGTAAATTTGTCATGGATGTATCAATTTGTGATTTTTTTTTGTGATATTAACCCTAATTTTTATTTTTTACTTTCTACTATATAGGAATGACCCGACACGCACATTTTTAACTTTTCTTTTAGAAAGCGAAACTCACGAAACTTCTGTAATATTCTAATAATATTTTAGATTTCGATAAGAAAGCAAAAAGAGATGCTAACAGGCCCTGCACCAAAGATTAAATCGATTTTGTAATATAATAGCCATGCAGTGCGGCAAAATCTGCACAGAATAGAAAACCTATTAGGGCTTCATTTGGCCCACAGCACTTACTCATGAATGCACCAAACCCCGATGGAGACAATGCCTGTAGTGCTCTTAAAATGTTGCGTAAGATATATTTGGTTAGCGATTCATGGGAACTAGCGACTATGTGATTGGGCCGGCGGGCATGCGGCGTAAACGATGGGCCTAGGCAAGCCGTTTACTTCCTGCACAATCGGCCCAGCTCAAATCAAGTCAATTTCCTATTTAAAATGCGATGACAATTTTAACCATGGTCAAGCATGGGCAAGAGGTTTCTAAGTTCGTACCAAGTCCGACTACCTCATCAATTAGGTTCATACTATGTGGCTTGAATAAGGCATATAGATACACGACCATCGCACGCCGTTGGACCTAGTCTTGGGGGGCATTGGATAGCACTCCGAAAATGCTCGAATGACATCGTAATTGATGTTGATACCAAAGATCATAGCAATACTTTTGTCAATTCTCTAAATTATATAATATTTTCTTCTTAGGAAATCCTTTGTTAGGTGCACGAAACTCCGGTGTTTTTACGGAGGCAGGTCTGATTTTGGTTTATCCAGCTGAACACTCCATTGTCTCGGTCTATCAACACTTTTCTATCCCCCGCAACAAGGACCGGTTCGAAAGCTCGTGCGAAACTGCATTTCAGTCCACGAACTTGGTGTCTTTTTCTCACAGATGATTTCACTAAGCGTGCTGTGTCTCTGCCTTACTGAGCCCTGTTCCCATATGAATCGCAAAACCGCTTTTCCAGCAATAAAGTCTGAATCTAGTCAAAGGGATTATGTATTATAACGAGCTTGTGGCTGCAAAGTATGTTCATTCATATATTGATGGTTTGTTCAATACCTCTTGTCTTTCTGGGATCACAAAATATGATTTTAGTGTGTCTGGAGAGACTCTCGCTATTTACTTTTTGCTTATCTAAATCTTGGCTCGCACACTTTGATTAATAAGGAACACTCGAAACTTTCCCAATATATGACTATTGGCACGTAAATTCACATCCATTGTTTTCGCAAATTTTTAGAATTTAGATGACATTTTAAATCCTGACTGGAAAGTAAAAAGTTGTTTCCTCTTCTTTTGAAGGAACATCAACAATCAGGCCTGGCGATCAAGTTGTATTCTAATGAAAGATATTGTATTATACGGAAAGAGTTTTGGAACTGCAAAGTATGTTCGTCCTATATCGATTCGAGACAAAATAGGTTGTTCGACGCCTTTGTCACTCGCATTTTGTCACTTTTCAAGGAGTCGGACCTTGTCCCGTGATATAACGTGACACGATACGCTAACTGCGTCATCTTCTTACATTTTTGGCTTCATCCTCCTGTATCTTTCATAAAAAAGGTTCCATGTAGAAGTTGTGTGAGTCTTGAAACTGTCACAGAGCCCATGCAACTTTCATGAACCCCAGCATACCCAGAAAGAGGGAGACAACTTTATGTCATTCTCCCCAACTCATGTTCATCGTGCCTTCCTCACAAATCACAGGTCACGAGCAAAGCAAACAGGACCAAGTCAAGAGAGACCTCACAACACATGTGCGTGTGTGCGTGCGTGCGTGCGTGCGTGTGTGTGTGTGTGAGAGAGAGAGAGAGAGAGAGATAGATTCACATTGCTTGAGTTAGGGTTGTCTACATTGGGCATTGTGTACATGGGGTGCATCTTTTATTGCTTTTCCACTCACCAAGAAGTATGCCTCCAATTGGATCCAATTTAGAGTGAAGTAATCTCTCTTTTCTTTTCTTCAGATTTTTGCTACTACCCATATAATTAATCAATATCATCTTGGAGATTCTCTCCTTATCTTCAACATTAAGAACATACCCAGAAAGAGCAATTTGAGGGGCCAACCAAAGTTTATAACAAGTTATTTATGTATTAGTAATTTAGCGGGCAATCAAATGTTTTAGCAAATGTATAAATTAATGGGTGGTTATACTAAATCTTTGTACTAGTTTATATGACCGGCACCAGTTAATGCAATCGTTTTTTTTTTTAACATAATCTCATGAATCAAGAAAGCGGGAGAACACTAGATTCGAAATTTGCACCTTTTTCTATAAATTTATTTGATCTGCACATATGAATCTGTTCTCTCCATCTACTAGATTTGATCAAGACAAGCAAATGATTTATTTAAAACAAAGAAGTTGCTTGAATCCATACAAAAGAATGACAAATTGAATCTCCCTATCCAGCTAGAACTCGCCTTCTCTAATATCATCATGGTCCATCTCTCCACATCTGGTTGCCACTCTCCAGTTGTTCTCTTCCTTCAGATATGCTCATCAAAGCATCATCCTGGTTCTCGCCTTGTGGCATGATCAAATCTCTGTAACCACTTGATTCAGCAAAATTCGGATACAAGGTGGCTGCCAACAATTGTTCGTCACTGGTCTCTTCATTGAATAATAGCTCGTTCACAACATCCCACAAATATTCCATCCCGTTATCCGTCAATATACTGGATTCTCCGATACTGTTAGTGTCGCTGGCGAGCGAAATGGATTCGCTGTCTACTCCCAGAGAAGGCGAACTGTTTGAGATGCCCGAATAGTATTCTTGGGATGTTGACGATGCCGATGACGATGAAATGTTGTTCCCGCCACTCATTGCGATTCCACCTCCAATCTCGGATGCTATGTTGGACCGCACATTACAATTGTATGACGATGATCCATTCCGAGCATCGGAGAATGCTGGATATATCGCCCTTGGACCTAGAGATTGTGAAGCTGGGATGTTGTTAATCTGGTTGGAACGCACATTTTCCAGCATGGGCAACATGTGTTCTTCTAGGCCGCGATCATCAGGAGTAGTGACACCGTTGGTGCTAGGCACACAAGTGACGCTTTTAATTGTAGGATTCAACTTCTCATATAAATGTAGCTTCTTCTTCAGTTTGGTGTTCCAATAATTCTTGATGTCATTGTCCGTTCGTCCGGGTAGTTGAGATGCTATGATCGACCATCTGACGAAATTAAAACAAATGCGGGGGCAAGATGCGTTAGTAATTTATACTAATCAAGGGTCAAATTAGCTGATAGCTGACTAATCCTGATTACAATATTGTAGGAAGCAAAGTAAGGAAATAGATGGAAGTTAATTAATGATTAACCAAACACTTGCCTGCTTCCTATTTCCTTGTAGACATTGCATATGATCCTATTTTCCTCCTCTGTATAACAGCCATGTTTGACATCGGGCCTTAAGTAATTGAGCCATCGCAAACGGCAACTCTTGCCACATCGGCGGAGACCTATTTTGTAGTGTTGATCGATTGGTAAGGTGATAGCTAAAATTATGAAGCCATAATAAGATACAAAGCAAGAAAACGAATGAGATGCAAATCGCCTCAGTAAAATAAAAAAGATCTTTTATGTCTTTTGTATGTTAAAATTAGGCATTTTACGTTATTCGTGGGGACACGTATATTGATCTCCATCTTAGATTCTGGACGTACTATGTGGTATGGACCTGAAGAAAATTAATTAAAATGGCGATTTAGGTTGATTTTCTTTGCTCGCAAACCCGGGCACTTCTCAAACCCTAAGCAGTTGACTGTACTCCTCGCATCAGTGTTAATTCTTACATCCACATCCCCCACACATGTAAATGCAGACAATCTGAAGAGACCCAAGATGTGAAGATGAACAGGAAATGAATTTGAGCTTCACCTCAAGACCGAACAATATAGGCGAAAACTGATATAATTTGATAAGAAAGAGAGAGAACAAAGACGAACCAGCTTTCTTGGGCAAGGCAATCCAGTTGTTGCCAGTGCCGAAAGCCTCCACATAAGACTTGAGGGCGGCGTCTTCTTCCGGCGACCACGGCCCTCTCTTGACGTTGTTCTTGTCGCAGCACGGTGTTCTTCCCATCTCTCTTTCACTGCTTCTCTCTTTTACCTTCCTTTGCGACTCTGAACCAATCTTTCCACAGGCACTGCGAGATCTCAGAGAGAGAGAGAGAGAGAGGGAGAAGGAGAACTCAGAGACGCAAGAGCTATTGAAGAAAATCCTGCTGGGGCTTGGGTTTGGATGAGAGAGAGGTGTATAGAAGTTGGTGGCTATATAGTCCATGAGCTTTGACGCCGTATGACCCCCCCTCTCTCTCTCTAACATTAGCAGATAGACCTTTCATTATCATTAATTAATGGATTTCTTTTTTATACAGAAGCAGTCAAAGCTGTTACTCATTCACGCCATGGCAAATCACATTTCTTACCTTTTCTTTCCCTCTTTACTTTTATGGTCGCCAGTGCACGATGTACTCGAGGCTCTAATGTTCCACGAGGTCGTATTGTTCGTTTACGTTACTCATATTTTTTTCGATGGAGATATGAATCTTTCTCAAACGTAAAGTCATTGTAGGCTTGGCCAGACATGAATCGATGAGTTCGTTTTCTTTTGTTCGACAGCACGGGGGCTCGATCGTAACTAGCCAGCTACTTAGAGTGGAACTAACCCACAAGTGAGTAAAATGTCGTTAACTATCTTGCCATACTTATCAGTACAGTTTGCAGAAGTTATTGCGGCTATTGTCGTTACGTGTGTCCACCCGTCGATAGTTGAGTCATTTAATCATCAAAATCGACTTTTAACGAAATAAACATTAGAAGCACAAATTTATGATATTGCTTGCGAAAATAAACCGCCGCATCGTCAGACCGACTAAATTATAATCCCAAATGTCATCTCGTGAGTGGTGCTTTTTTATCCTTCTCTCTATCTCTCCATTCATGAAGATGCACAAAGGCAACCGATTTCTTGCGAAAGATGGAAGATTTTGTGTCAATGGAATGTTGGGTACTTGCTCATTTGAGGTAGATGTGCAATTGCTCAAAAGCAACTTATGATGTGTGTGGTAACCATTCTGTTCTTAAAAATGATTTCTGCTTTTTATTCTATTCATGGAAATAATTTTTAAGCATTTGAAGGTGCTAGGTAACTGTCCAAAATTTCTATTCCTGAAATAGAAAAAGAATAGAAATGCGTTTGGTAATTACATAAAATTTCTTTTTATTAATAATATTTTTAATTTTTAAATTTTTTTTCCTTTTTTTTTCTTTTTTTTTTCTTCTCCTTCCTTGGCCCATGGCCAGGTCATCGGCACTGGCGACCGGCCACAGACCAGGGCCGGCGAGGGTGAGAGCTCGACTCTTGCCGCTTGGGTGAGGACTGCCCTTGCTAGATCTAAGGAGGTTTGGACCCTCGCCATTGCCCTCGCCTAATCCGGCGAGGGTGGCTCGTGGCTTGGGCAAGGCTGCCGCCCTTGCCAAATCCAGCTGACAAGGGTGAGGGCTAAACCCTCATGGCCTGAGTGAGGGCGGCGACGAGCCGCTGGCGATCGGCCACAAGCCAGGAAAAATGAAGAGGACCAACCGCGAAGAAGAAGAAGAAAATCTATTTTTGATTCTTGTTTTCAGAATCAAGAATTAACTTCTCCTTTTTTTATTATTGATTATGTTCCAAAATTGATTTTAGGAATAAATTTGTGCTCGGAAACAAAAAACTTACCAAACGGATTTCTATTCTTTTTCGGTTTTATAAAACAAAAGAATAGAAATGGATACTATTTAACCGGTTACCAAACAATCTCTTAATAGTCCATAGGGACAGCACGGTCCTATCGAACTTTCTCTTTGCCTGTTTTTTCTTCCATTTGCCTGTTTTTTCTTCCAAAGCCCTTTGCCTTTTGAGGTGCCTTTCTTGATTAATAATTGCATCGACTTAAACCACCTTCATTCAATTACATGATTGACTTTCTGGAAGGTGCTGATTAAAAGTGTGTGCCTACAATTGACTTTTCTCAAGTTAGTTCAAGTTACCAAACTTACAAAAAAAAAAAGACAATGAAAAGGTTAAAAGGCATCTTGGCAAAAAATTAAAAGGATCTATACTACCAAAAATTTCAAATTAATATATCTATAATAAATTTATCCTAAATTAATTTTTTGATAACCAAAATTTCAAAACTGGTACATTTATGATAAATTTACCCTCCATTAATTTCTGTTCAAATTACTAAATTGAATGATAAGTGACAGTTAACTAGTGTACTAGTTTGAAAATTTACCCTTCATTTATCACAGATGTACCGGTTTATATTTTTTTTATTATATTAATTTAATTTAATGAAAATTAACAAAGGGTAAATTTGTTACAAATGTACTAATTTAACGTTTATGGTAATAACAAATTTAACGTAAAGTATATTTGCCACATGTGCCGCCTTTCTTGATTAATAATGGCGGGAAATTCAACCACCTTCATTCAATTACATGATTGACTTTTTGCAAGGTGCTGATTAAATTGTGTACCTGAAAAGTCATAATTGACTTTTCTCAACTTAGTTCAAGTTACCAAACTTAAAAAAAAAAAATAAGATAATGAAAATGTTAAAAGGCCTCTTGGCAAAAAATTAAAATGGGTACAAGAAAGAGGAAAGTAACTTTTATTTTTGTACATTAATGGTATAGAAAAATAATAGCAAGTAAAATCCGATTATAATGAAGAAAAAACAGATATTAGATTTATGTCATTAAGTAGTAACAATGCATGAAAGCCTAAGTTTCCACATAACGTGACATTGTAAAAATGCGAAATAAGAAACAGATACTCCTCCACAAGGGTCAAGGAAAATAATAAAGGATTATTTTAAAAAAACCTGTGTAATTTCTTTTCTTTTTTTTTTCCACATACAAAACCCACATCAATTGCTAATGATTTGGATAGTGAGCCAAATTGTCAAGCTATAACAACATTATCAATGGCAATGAAGGTGACCCGGCTTAGCAAATGAGTTACTGACACGAGCTATGTACCATATAAAAGTCGAATGATAGATGCGTTCATAAGGCATCGTCGGACGACGTCAATTTCTTGTTTGGTTTAGCTTCACGAATTAAACTCATCGGTCTTGTATGAGAAAGTAAACGTGGGCAAAAACATAGTCAAATGGTTGAACTATTCAACTCAGGCATGTCCTCTATTTATCCCTAAAAAAAGTATAGTTCACGGATACAAGCAGCCTCAAAACTTAATATATGTGTTTCAACTTACATATATTGGAACATGGTCAACCTTGGCAGATTACTTGCGCGCATCATTACTTGCAAACCGAGACATGAAATGGACCAGTTATGCTCGAGACTGCATGGAAGTGTGATATTCACACCCTGGTTATTTTCAATGGATCAATCTCACGTTCAGCTTGACCTACTCAACATATATTCTAGACCCTTCTCTTTGTCCATATTCCATCTTAATTGTTTCATCGAGTTCAAATCCCATTAATTGAAAAGAGGGGAATTATGCGGCAATTACTGGTGGTAGAATCAATTTAACATTAATTGGCGAATGGGGATAATGAATATTGCTCGAACATCGTATTAAAGAATTCGATAAATGAGGTTATATTGTTCGGTAGAGAGGACGTGCATGTAAGCTCGGACCAGATATCGAACAAGTCTAGGACCCGATCTTTATAATCCCCGTCAAGTCATTGTCATTGTAGGATGGTTTTCTAGAATTCATATGGAAACTAGACTAGGGTGAGACTACATGGAAGGGTTCAAGATTGTGAGAAGTAGAAGTTGTTAAAGCTAGGCTAGTATCCGAGGAGGAACTTATAACGTGAGTCAATTTGTACTTGGTGCGCTAATTAAAGAGTACCACAGAGTCAAAATTTTGAGATTTTGATATTTCCTAGGTTTAGACATCAATCAATATGGATGTGGTCAATTTGTGTCTGGTGCACTAATTAAAGAGTATTGCGAAGTCAACATTTGAAGATTTCGATACTTTGTAGGTTTAGCCATCAATCAACATGGATGCGGTCTTTCTCTCTCTCCCACCACGTGACATTCGGTATTCCAACATTGAGTAATGTAATGTACAATAGAATAGTTTATTGATGTACCAAATTATATGTGATCCACAATCATCAATTGCGGTAATAAGCCAAACTCGGTCATTTATATAGAAACAATCAGTGACGGTAACACATACAATCTTATCAGTTTATATACTAATTCTTTATAAAATGTTTTATGTAGCATTACTCATTTCCGTTTTATGCCATCCGACTTATGTAAACTCATTTTGTCACCAAAGGAAAAAAGAAAGGAAAAAAAAGAGACTTTTACATTAATTCAATCCGAATTGTCCCAATTCATGCAACAACTTTTTTGTAGTTATAAACTCACCAAGAGAACGTGGGGGAGAATTCACGAGAAAAGAAGATTGAGCTATAGTAAGTGAAAACCACTTAATTAAATACATTTTGTGTCCTTTAATTTTGGGGGAAAATTACCAAAACAGTCCTAAACCATTGCAATTATGCCAATTTAGTCATAAACCTTTTTTTGTACTAATTCAGCCCTAAACCTTTTGCATTTGTACCAATTCAGTCCATCCATCTAATTTTGGCCGGTTGGTGCTAATGTGGACACCGGCAGGCTAGCCAATGCTGACGTGACAATTTTTAAATATTATTTTTATTTTTTCAAATTATTTTTATTTTTTTCCTTTCTTTTTTTTTCTTCCTTCTTCCCCCTAGCAAGTGGCCGGATCGACCATTGGCTAGGGTCGACGAGGTCAACGTCGCCGACCACTGGTGAGTCTCGCCCTCGCCGTCGTTGAGCGAGGTCAAGCCTTGCCCAGCCATGGTGAGGTCGGCTAGGCGAGCTCGACCTTGCTAGATTTGGGTGAGCTCGAGCTCGCCCAGTCACGGAGAACTTTTCCCTCACTGTCATTGGGTGAGGCTCGCCATGGCTAGGCGAGCTAGACCTCTTCTAGATCTGGCAAGGTCGAGCCTCGTCGTGGCTGTGGGCGAGGTTGAGTTCACCCAGCCATGGTGAGCTCTGCCCTCGCCATCGTTGGGAGTGAGCCTCACTAGTGGCCGTTGAAATTAAGCCCCTGGCTAGTTCGGCCACTGGCCAAGGGGAAAAAGGAAAGAAAAAAAAATAAAGGAAAAAAATAAAAAAATTTTGATAAAATTAAAAATAATATTAAAAAATTGCCATGTTAGAGCCTACCACCCAAAATTGGGTAGATGGACTGAATTGAAACAAATGTAAAAATTTTAGGATTGAATTGATACAAAAAAAATGTTTATGATTGAATTTGCGTAATTGCAATAGGTTTAAACTATTTTGATAATTTTTCTTTAATTTTGGGATGATAGAGATCATCGATTGCTGATATTGAAAATAGCAGGAAGACAGTTTAGAAAAAAAGGCCCATGTTAGAAACATGACATCTTCAATGCCACATGGGCTTAAGCTGCTGCTTTAGCAGAGAAAGCCCAATCTTGTTGGACTCCTAGTAGGAATCCAACTGCTTAAATTAGCCTGTTCACATGAATAGTTCTGTCCAATGCACAACGTTCAACGTGCCAAAGTTCCCATTCTCCTGCTAATTTCATGAAAGATAGGTAATTTATTCCGAAATTGAATGACTTGATGGAACACACATCTAGAAATCACTCTCTCTTGATCTAAGTCCAAAGAGGCAAAATATCGTGCTCTTGTAAGACATAACAAGTCATGATACTAACTTGAGCAATATCATATGTCTAAATAACTATATCCTATTTTCCGAGACATTATAATGCAATGTCTGTCTTTTATTCGGTTGGTATTCAATAGTGGTTTTCAACTATGTTATATGTGCTTTACAAACATCGATTTTCAAAAAGTACAATGCTATTAATTCTAAATTTCATATACTCAAAGATTAGAGTAAAAGAGAATTGTATAATTTTTGTGTCTATCACAATGAGCCACATGAGGTATTTTTAGGCTTTATAGAAATATCATCTAAAGTAACAAGATATTACAATATCAATTATGATATATTATAGTCAATTCTAGTTATGCACAATCAAGGAAGATATAGAGAATCTCATAATTACTTCTAACATCCCCTTAAACTCAAACCTAATTCCAAAAAAGAGCACACTTTAGATCGAGTGACAATTCTACCATAAACTTTTTTTATCTTGTAAAAAATCACCAACTTTAACTTAAATCCCAAATCTAGCCCTCCTTGACTTAGAATAATTGATTATCCAACTTGACATTCCACCTCAGCAATAAATCAACGTGGCTTGTTGACTGGATTTAAAGCACTATTCATGGTCTTCTTCTCTGAGCCACAATTTGAAGAATAACAGTAAAACTATTCATCTCCTTTACTTCACCGGCAAGTCAAAAAGATCTATAGAATGAATCTCTCCGGTCAGACTTCGTCGTTTTGTCGTAATTTGAAGTTGTAGACCATTGCCCATTGACAGACGCCATGGAGAGATCCACCAAGCTCATGATCATAACATTTTTTCTCAAACAATGGTGACTTCAGATAAAAAGTCAACGGAGGGCTAGATTTGGGATAAGGATGAAAGTTGATGTTTTTTTATGAGACAAAAAAAAAGATGGGGCCAGAATTGTCACTCAATCTAAAGTCGGTGCTTTTTTACGAGACAAAAAAAATTGAGGCCAGAATTGTCATTCAACCTAAAGTTTGTGCTTTTTTCGGAATTAGCCCCTTAAACTCATGGTAAATAGAAGAAGTCAACTCGAGCTTGGAGAAAAGATCTAAAAAGTGTCCCGGTGGATGTGGCTTAAAAGTGAAATTTATTCATAATTATTCGTTCAACAGTAATTTGAAAGGCAAGTTAATTGCACAACTTTCTCGGCCAAGAGGTAAGCTGAGTAAAACCCAACACCAAATTGTCCAATCATGCTAACATCAGCACCGGCTTGCATTGCTTCCATGAATTCCTTGGTCCCAGGCCTTGCGATGCCAGGTTCTTTCACAAGATTTGCTCAAAACTAATCTTTTAGCCCTCAAACTCGTTCCGCACCAGGTGTCCCATTCACTAAGCCAGCTCAATGTGATGCAGGGCACGGATACAATCACGGCCGAACACAAGCAAATAAACAGAAGGAAGAGGAGAGATGTACATCGGATCAATTGCGGATAAGTTCGCGAAGGAAAGTCTCCTTTGCTGTAGAAAGTATTGGTAAATCAAGCTTAGGAGCTGATTGATCTCCGCCTGGAACGCGAAGGTCTCTACTTTGGCCATCTGCGCATCCTTGAAGACCGGAAAGGCTGGAGAGGGTCGCGTGTGCTAAGGTGCTGAGGAGACTGAACGAGGGCCAGTCGCACTTCAACGGTCTTTTCCCCGGCAGCTACCTGGAGAGATCCGATGGTGAACCGACGCCAGTCAAGAAGTTTATTTGAAGAGTCCGGCAGTGATGGTGCGTCAGGTCGTGCGTATGGCGTCCTATGCGATGGGTGGTCTCCCAAAGTAACAAAGAAGATGGAAAGAAAAGATGAAAAAAAAAAAGTTATTTGGGATTTTTCTGAATCTTAGGGCTTATATTTTTCTATTTGTACTTTTTTTGGACAAAAGTGCCAATGTTCCAATCGCCGGAAAAATCACTTGCTCACCGACTGGCGAACATTTGGCCGGTCGGTGAGGTTAAGCTCTTATTTGAGGAAAATTAAGCTACTTTAGGCTCTTAATTGAAATAAAGTTCACTTAGAATTGTCTTTTGAGAAAATGGCTCTACTGCGGGCCTTTATTTGAGATCTTCCCTTATATTAATAATAACACTTGCAAATATATTAATAATAATAATGTCAGTGAACACTCGATATTCAAATGAAAATAGTGCATAAAGAATAAATAAGGTTAAGATATGCATTATCTCATAGATGTAAAATGAAGACGAAATGAAGATTTAAAGTTCAATATGAAAATAACAGTGCTATGAACGATTGGAAGTGAAATTACAATTGGAAGACGTACTTTCCCTTGCTTTATCTGGTGTGGAATCCTTCGCCCCTAGGGAAAGTCAGTTCGAATTAATTAAAGCGATAAAATAAGGAAAGTCAAACTAGCTAATAAACCAATATTATATCAAATCGATAAGGCTTATAGAGAAATGTTTATTACCGATACAGTTGTCAATAAGATTACCTATCGGCACAATAATTTTTATACAAAGAATTTTTAAAAGATCACGTGCGTTTAAAATGTAAAAAAAGACTAAAAAGTTATATAGCCCGACCTAGTATTTCAAGAATTATTCGTATACTATGTTTCAAAATACTAAGAAAATAAAATTTATATTAGCAACTCAACCCAACCCAACCCAACCCAACCCAACCTGGGATTATAATTTGATATTAACATATATTAGATGTACTTATAAAATCAATGGTTAGTGGATATAATTTTTCGCGACAAAATATCTGTAGCATGTGAAAAAGCCTCTACTTAACATTTTTAGATTAGACATTTTTAAACAGATGAGACAAGCATAATAAAATAAATTTTCGAATAAAAAAAAAGAAAGAAAGTAATCCACCAAATGCAGGGTGGCGAAAATTCCCAAACTATACGTAAAACTTCTCCATATTATAATACGTATGAGAACAAATACATGCATTACAATTATTTTAGATGGAGAGAGACCTTTTTTTTTTCATATTTTCAGTGATTTGTGAGCGACACGTCAGCTGCTGAGGTGGCATATGCTTATTTGGTATCTAGTCACAACTTGACATGTGGAATTAATTAGGGCTAATACCACGAAAAACCCTAAACTGGTACACTTGTGACAATTGTACCCCAAACTATTTTTTTGACCATAAAAAACCCCAAACTGGTACACTTGTAACAATTTTACTCGAACTATTTTTTTGACCATCAAAAACCCCGAACTGGTATACATGTGACAATTTTACGCCGAACTAAATTTTTAATATTATTTTTTATTTTTCCAATTTTTTATTAATTTTTTATTTACTTTTTTTTTCTTTTCTTTCTTTAACCTCCCACGGTCGTTGACCAAGCGAACATCAAGGTCAAGTCAAGGCGAGGTCGGGCCTTGCCCTATCGCCATGAGGTCGAGCCTCGGCCGAATCGGGCGAGGGCCCGGCCCCATTGGCACCGGGCGAGGCCTAAAGAAAAAATAAAAAGGTTAATTAAAAAATTCTTGCCCAAAGGTCGAAAAAGGCTAATATTAAAAAATTAACGCCGGGCGAGGTCGACCCCGCCCGGGCGAAACCCAGCAACCGATACCTCCGGGATTTCCGGGTTTTTAAAGAGACAAGAAAAAAAAAAAAAGGTAAAGAAAAAATAAAAAAATAAAAAATTTGAAAATAAAAATAATATTAAAAATTATTTCGTAAAATTGTCATTGATACCACGGTTTTTTTGGTCAAAAAAAATAGTTTGGGATAAAATTGTGTACCAACTTTGGGGTTTTTATGGTCAAAAAATAGTTTGGGTAAAATGTTATGATTTTTTAGATTTTTCGTGGTATTAACCCAATTAATTATTTAAAAAGGGGAATATAATTTTTTAACTCTTGCTCTTCCTCCTCCATTCATGGCCACCACTTCGCGCAGGTCTGGCCATTGAGTGATGGCCGACTGCCGCATCCAGGCTGACCTCGACCCCGTCCGTCGTCTCGGCAGTTGTGCCTTGGCCGTGAGCTCATTGCTCTTCTTCTTGTCCACATATTTGAACGATCATCCACCGCTTTGTTCTTTTTGTCCGCGAGATCTAAGTGCTCCGTTCCTCTGGAATCCAAATTGGATCCCCGATCTGGAGCCTTGGCCATGGATGGCTCCAGATATGGAGGCAGCTGCCATGGATGGGCAAGGTAAAAGGAGAGGTGGCTCGGCTCGGCTCGATCTAGATGCGGCGCGGACGACTCTACTTGTGGCGACGTCGGAAGGAGGCTCTCTAAGGATGGGCTCAAGGATTGCCGGCAGGTGGTTTGGCCCAATTTTTTTGGAATAATTCATGTCCGTCCTTCGGCATTAATTATTGTTTTGGAGTAATTGAGTCCCTAAACTATATATTCTTTTGTTGGAGTTGTTCCTATAAAGGGAGATGTTGGCATGGCATTTTATGTGGCAATTATTGAATAAAAAGTTGTTTTCAAAATTATAAAAAAAATTTTATAAAAAAATCCAGAAAAGAACTGTAATCTGCAAGGTGAAAAAAAATTTCACATTGGAGAAACTCTCGAGTTTTGTTACTACATTCTGGATAACAATCGTTTTTGCCCAAAGGCGGATTCATTCTGCAATAAAACCATATTAGTTCACGAAATTCATCGACAAATGCATTTGTCTCCTTTACAGCCTATACTTAGACAATCTGCATTCTTGCACTAACCTTGGTCCTCTCTACTCATTCGAGAAGCTTTTGGAGAAGTGGAAGATTGTCCTCTTCGACAAGTCGTCCACGAACACATGCCTCTCCAGAGTCCCCCAAGGTTTGCGAAGCGCGCCGCCTGACAGTCCAGCACCGCCGCCTGCTCTGATCTTCTTTAACACATAGATGGAAGCAATGAAGGCTCTACTTTGACCCTCGCCCCCGATTTGGGCGAGAGCCGCCCCGCCATTGAAAATCTGGACGAGGATCGCAGCCCTTGCTGCCTGACCGCACTATCCTTTCCCTTCTCCTCTTGATTTTTCTATTTTTTTTTAGATTACTGTTTTTTTTCCCAGATTTTTATTTTTTTAAAATTTGAGAACAATTTTTTTATAGATTATAATTGCCCCATAACGTGTAAGTCAACATTTAATGGCCACGTCAGCATCTCTGTTTAAATTTTTCATGAAATGACCAATTCGAACAAAAAAAGGTGAATCGTTTAAGAATCAAGTTGCACCAAAAAATCGTTGAAAGACTTGATTAAAAAATTTTCGGTAACTTTGGAACAAGATGCCTTTATTAGAGGGGTAAAAAAACAGAAGAATTTTTAATTGGCGAACTTTATGGTCTCCCAATGAGTCTTTTAAAGTTAAGAAACTTCTTAAAAAAGGTCTTGCACACCTTCATTGAAATCTATTTTGCTAACGCAGAACGTTAGGTGGGCAATAGACAAATAAATTTGACTTTTAAGTCAGCCGACCAAGTTTTTTAGGTACTGGCACTCACTTGCCTCGAAAATCACCCACTCATCTTTTAAGCCACGCCACGCCAACCTCTTTTCTCTATAGGAGAGAGACAGATCTGGAAGTAATAACCTTCCTAGCTATGGCGAACTCAGAGGCCGGATCAAGTAGTGACGTTGCACGACCATCAAGAAGTGAGTATCAAGTATTCCTGAATTTCAGAGGATCCGATACTCGTCATGGATTCGCAGACTTCCTCTATCATGGCTTGCTAGATGTAGGAGTCCGCGTATTTAGGGACGACGAAGAACTCCACGTCGGCGAAGTGATTGGTGGGAACCTTTTACGTGCTATCAACAACTTCACGATCTACATACCCATCTTCTCTCGGACTTACGCTTCCAGCAAATGGTGCCTTCGTGAGCTTGCGCACATAATAGACAACGTGTCTAAGTCAGAGGGTAAAAAAAAGTGTCCTTCCCATTTTTCTAAACGTGGAACCTGAAGATGTAAAACTTAAGACTCCACGATATAGGGATGCTTTAGTGGAACATGCAAACAAGTTTCCCGATGAAGTCAAGGCGTGGAGAATGGCTCTTGCAGAGGTGGATGAAATCAAGGGATGGAACGTGAAAAGGGACCAAAGGTAATACAAATTTAAGAACCCTACCTATTTCTTCTTTTTACGTTGTATGGGATACAACATTGCCCTGTCAATTGATTTCTTTTATTCTTTTTTTAACGGAAAATACCGAAAACTACCTCCAATTGTTGCTCTCATTCAACTTTCCATCCTCTGCTTTGTCTAAGATTACACAAAGAAACTAAGATACGGCGAAGAAAAATCAATTTCTGAATATTCAATAGAAGCGAGAGCAAACTGCAGTGTTCAATGTACAATGCTACATTTGTCTACATTATCTCGGTTCATGATTCTCTCATTACAAGGGCTAAAAATTTTTCTAGGCTTAGCTATAAATGCTGAAATTTTGTTTATGCACAATACAGTAGCCGCTTGGTAAGTTTCGTTATCATGTAAGCCAAGACTATGGCCTTCAGACATATCTATGATTATTTATGAAAAGGTCTACTTAGATCTCGTTCGTGAAATTAATCTAGTCAACTAATAAAAGCGCTTTTGTACACTGCAGCCAAGCAGCTATTGTCAAAGCGTTGTTAAAAAGGTTTTGGAGAAACTGGAGCTCAAACACAAATCAGTGACTGAAAATTTAGTCGGACTTGATGATCGGGTAAAGCACTTGACAAAGTTATTAGATGTCAATTATCATGATGTGCGGCTCATCGGAATTTATGGAATGGGTGGCATTGGTAAAACAACAATTGCCAAAGTCGTCTTCAATGAACTGTCTTTCCACTTTGGAAAGTGTTGTAGCTTCCTTGAGGATGTTCGAGAAAGCTTGTCGACTAAGGATGGCATAGTCCAATTGCAGAAAAAATTATTGTCTGACATTGTTAATGATGAATTTGCAGAAGGAGTCAAGGATAGTGAGCAAGGAATGAGGAGGATTGAAGAAATATTTTGCACTAAGAAAGTCCTTGTGGTTCTCGATGATGTTGATAATGAAGAGCACATTAAGAAACTAATAGGAAATAATTCATTACATTCAGGATCTAGGATAATCATTACAACGAGAAACACGACTATTTTGCAAGTTCAAGGAATTGAAGGTGAGATTCTACAATATGAGATGCAAAAGATGGATTATGGTCTTGCACTTCAACTTTTTTGTCGGCATGCCTTTGCTAGAGACTTTCCCTCGGATGATTATCATGGGCTTTCAAGTGAAATTGTCTCGCTTATGGGAGGGCTTCCTTTGGCCATTAAAGTGGTAGGTTCATTACTTAATCAGAAAAATAAAGCATTTTGGGAAGAGACATTGGTCAGATTAAGGAAGGTACCTGAGGAAGAGGTTCAAAAGAAGTTGAGGATTAGCTACGATGACTTAGACGAATATCAGCAACAAATTTTTCTCGATATAGCATGCTTCTTTTTCAATGGGAAGAAGACCGATGCAATTTACATGTGGGCCGACTGTCAATTTTATCCTGAAAGAGGAATTGATGTCCTTACCAGTAGGTGCTTGATAAAGATATTGAACAATAACAAGATGTGGATGCATGATCAATTGATAGACATGGGAAGGCAAATTGTCCGTCAAGAAAGTCCAAGTGACCTTGGAAAGCGGAGCAGGTTGTGGATTGCAAAAGAGGCCCTTGAAATCATAAGAACCGAAGAGGTAAGTAAGACATGTCCCATTTTCAAATAAAAGTTGTATATCCTAGGATAAGGTTTCTATTTGATTTGGGATGTTTATCATTTTTTTCCTTTCATTCAAGTGGTAAATTACAGTGGTTGGAAGTTGACATACTTCTTCACACCATTGCAAAATTTCACTTGCAGAGGAAGGACAAGGTTCAAGCACTTCAGATAAATGGACGGGATGGCTTCATAGAGATTACAAATGAAGAGTTTGAAAGGCTACAAAATCTAAGATTCCTCAAGTTACGCAATGCAACTTATGTTGGGGACTTTGCAAAATGTCGTTCAAAGTTGAGATGGATTTCTTGGCAGCCTCCTCTTCAAGATTTTAGGGTGGACAATATGTATTTGGATTATCTTGTTGTTTTTAAACTAGGCACGAATGTCTTCATGGATGATTCAAAAGCATGGGACTTGATCAAGGTAAAGTACGTGATTTAATTATAGTCTAATGGTCTCGGTGTAACAATGCATTGGTTCTTACACTTGACATGCCATTCATATTTACAGAGGGCACGGAATTTGAAGGTTCTTTCTCTTACCGAGTGTCATGGCATAACAACCATTCCAGACTTTTCTAAATGCTTGGGTTTAGAGAGGTTGACTCTTGCGCGCTGCCACATCCTAGAGAGAATTGAAAGTTTTATTGGGGAATTACAATCGTTGATTAAGTTAGAGATTGTAGATTGCCTAGGTCTTACATATTTGCCTGAAGAAGTTGGGGCACTAGTGAAGCTTAAGCGCTTCTCATTGCAAGGATGTTCTGGGTTGAGAGAGCTTCCAGGCTCACTTGGGAATTTAACCTCGTTAATACAGTTAGACTTATCAAATACGAGGATAAGGAAACTTCCCAACTCCATTGGAAAGTTAAAATCATTACGCACATTGCGTTTTCAAAATAATGGATCATCTTCTTCGGAGCATCATGTTTGGCAATTACTTAGTGGCATCAGTATGCTGGAAAATCTTGAAGTGTTGGATCTCTCTGGGCGTAATGAAATCAAAGGTGAAATTCCTATAGGAATTGGAGAATTTGTCATCTTTAAGAATCCTAAAATTAAAGAGCACCGGTATTAGCGGAATTCCAAGGACAATCAACAGGCTTCATCACCTCCAAACACTTGATTTAATGGAATGTCATTCGATTCAATTGTTGCCGGAGCTTCCCACAAGTTTAACTAGTCTACTTCTTGAATCTGAATCATTGCTTTTTGTCCCAAATCTATCGAACCTTACTAATTTGGTTGAACTGGAACTAAGCGATGGCTGTAGGAATACAGAGAAATCAAACCTAATCACAGGACGTGATTTAAGGTGGATTGGGAGGTTGTCTAGGCTGGAAAAGTTGGATTTGAATCTGCTAAATGTCCCTGCACCTCTAGAGTTGGCTTCTCTTTCTCATCTGGAAGAGCTTGGCTTGTCTTACCTAGACCTAAAATCCCTCAGACGGCTTCCGTCCTCCTACTGGAGATTTAGAAATTTGTCGAATTTATGGATTCGTTATTGTGCAGCGGAAGAAATTCCACTAGATGGACTTCCACAACTGAAGAACGTTAACTGTTCTCGAATGTAAATGGCTTCAGAGGTTCTCCATTCCTTTGGAATTAAGGAAGGTACGGAAAGTGTGGGTGTCAAAATGTCCAGAGCTAGTTGAGATACAAGTTGTGGGTCTTTTGAAATCACTGGAATTTTTTTTTTTTTTTTTTCTCCGTTTTTGAGTGCAAATCTCTGACAAAAATAAGTGGGTTATCATGTTTGAAGAACCTGGAGAAATTGGAAATCCTTTGGTGCGATCTACTTACTAATGTTGAGGGCCTCAACGAGCTAGAGTCTCTAAAATCCTTGAGTGTCGTAGGGTGCAAGTCATTGAGAAGGTTGATTGATGCATCTTGCACAAAAATACCAGATGATTGCCTCGTGTCCATATACAGGATTGTGGAGACTATATCAAAGATTGTCCTAAGAGGGACCCACCTGCAATCTCGTTGAAGCATTAAAGAGGGAGGTGCAACATCTTTATCAATGTGTGCAACTTTGTTTAATTCCTTTTTTTAGGCTTTATCCTCTTTAAAAATATCCGCCCTTTTAAAGTTGCCATTTTTTTTGTTGCGCTGTAATTTCTTATGTGGCTGATTTGTTTCCTTGCATTAGTCACTTATCTCTGCTTGCCTTTATGGTGTTGGGTAGTCTTAGTTCTTTAATATTGCCAGCAAACTAATATAATCACTCTAGATATTAATTCATTAAAATTGCTTTCACAGACGACATGCTAGATAATATAGATCACAAATTATTAATTTCAAAAACATTATATGATTTCTTTGTCAACTAATCTTTTTTTTTGTTTTGCAACAGGCATAATTAATGCACAAATTTAATATTGTGCATATAATAAAAGTAATTATGAACATATAATTAAAAGTAATTAATGGACTATTTAAAAAGAAAAAAAAACAAGAACTTATTGCATTAAAAATGAATGAAGAAGGCAAATAATTCGTGATATATATGTTTGATATTATGATAACACGTCTCCTATGAATTTGTTGTTTTCTTCTCAAGTAAAAAATAATTCGAATGTTTGTTTTGCCCTATTTCTGGTAATTTTCATGAATTTAGTACATATTATCCACTTGCAGATTAAGAAATGAATACAACAACCTGCAGACTTTAACGTAAAACCTGATTTGAAACAATTTGTTGAACATATGGTTATTATTTTAGGATTTTTCATCCGAAAAGTAAAAAATAAAACTTTTTTTTAGATTAATAAAGAATGCAAAATATAAAAAAATAATTTGAATATATATATATATATATATCTATGTTTTTTTTAGTTACAAAATTTTGTGATTTGTTTTATGTTCATATTTTGTAATTTGGAGATTCAACCTTTTTATATCTAGGTTATTTTTTTTTATTACTAAATCAGAGTAAAAATTTCTACTCTGTTAATGCATTTATGTCTTGTTTCCGAAGGATTGTCTAGTGAAAGGGGGATACAGAAAAACAAAATTATGATTAAAAAATTAACTAATGCTTCCATTCATATAGAAAGTGAGTAGTTACAATCCTCAACTCAAGAGTGAAGAAGAAGGCATTCCAATCTATTAAAAGATGAGATAGTAATCCTAGATAGATAATTATCTAACTTATTTTATGTTTAATTTAAATTTACATCACATACTTTTTAAAAGTTCAAATTAGTTAATAAAAGAAAAATCAAATAAGTATTACTAATATTACACGGACATTTGAGTATTTAATCCTAGACCTGTCCCTAACTAATGAATAATGTATGTGTCCTATTGGATTTCAGGTAGATAAGCAAAAAGGTTTAATATATTTCCAATACATAAGTTGTTTGGCTCTCACATTGAGCTTGTTACATCACAGTTGGAGCGTCCCTTCACAGTCATGTTCCATCTTGGAGTAAAGAAACCCAGTGGGGGTTTGAGTTTGTTGGTGGCATAAAGAGGGGAAACGAAAATGTCACTCCTGATTCAGTGACATATGAAGGATTGATTGCTGCCGTTAAAGGTTTCGGCTTCCGTTTAAAGAGAATGTGGTACGAGACTCCTGTAGAATACTGCGACTTGCTCACAGAGATCAAGAGTGATGAGGAAGTGAAGGGAATGGTGCAACTAGCATCTGAAAGAGGATCAATTCATCTGTACGTTGAGGGAGGGGTTGACAGTGAGTGGGAGGGAGAATACGATGACGAGATGATGGAGATGATAAGGGAGGAATGGGCAATGAAGACTGATGTGTATTCCGAAGAGGATGGGCCTGAGTGGGACGTTCCGAGTCCTGATGAAGACTCAGACTCTGCATTTGTGAGTGAAAGCGAAACTGATGGCACCCCCTCCATTGATGATTTCCAGTCAGAGCCAGGCAATGCTGAATGTTTGGAGGCCACAGGCAATAAGAGGCAAATGAGGGACAGAAGGATTGGGCACTCCGACAATGTCAATGGAGGGAAAACGATAAGTATGGAAAATAGAAAGAAGGAGAAGGATGAGGGTGGGGAACCTGCCAACCAAAATGATGTTGTTCAGTTGAGTTGCCAAAGGTGCGAAAGAGCTGAACATCATGAGAGCTCCTGCAAAGCTACAACTGAAGTTGAGGATGAAGGGGACCTTTCTTCTGTAAGTATTGGATATTTGCATTATCTTAATGGTGCAGTCCTCAAAACTAATGTGAAATTTCAACGTGCTCCAGGTGAAGAGAGATAGAACTGTGGAGACTGACCAAATACCTACAAAAACAAGCAGAGGAAGTGGATGTTCTTCAAACTCAGGAAGGGATCCTGCAGAAAGAAGAAGAGGAAGGGGTACAGCTTCAAGTTTAAGAAACAGCAAAGGTTCAAGATCGGATAGGGACGCAGCTTCCACTTCAAGAAAGGGCAAGGCATCAAATTCTGGAAGGAGCATATCTTCAACTTCACAAAGCAGCGCTACTTTGAGTTCAGGAAGGGGCAGATGTTTAATTTCAGGAAAGGGCACAACCTTGAGTTCAGGAAAGGACACACGATTTTGAGTTTAGGAAGGGGTAGAGGTTCAAGTCCAAGAAGGGGCACAACTAATATGGGCGCAAATTCAAGTTCAGGAAGGGGCATAGCATCTAGTTCTCGAAGCGGCTCGACTTTGAGTACAGGAACGGGCAGATGTTCAACTTCAGGAAAGGGCACAACTGTGAGCTTAGGAAGAGGCACAACTAAAATGGGCGCAAGTTTAAGATCAGGGGCGGACAAAGTTTCTTCAGATCCACAAAGCAGCTCGGCTCTGAGTATAGGAAGAGGCTCAAACATCAAGTTCGTGAGTTTTTAAAGGAGCTAAATGGAAAGATCAAAGGTTCAAGTTCTAGTTCATGATAAACTAAATCAAGGTAAAGTTCAAGTTCGCTCAAATGTTCTTCCATCTTTCTGTTAGGTGACTCGAAATCAACATGTGCTCATGAAACAATGTTTGGTTAATATATGTTGCAGATGCAAGGCAGAAACGCATTACAATGAATTCAAGATTGCGGCACGGTTAGAAAATCATGACCGAAAACATCCAGAGGAGTTGTTCTAACCTCAGGATTGTAAAGGAGCAATTTTAGGACTAGTTTGAATCTCGGGTTGCTTGTTAATATCCATTTTAGTTTGTTTGTCATTATTTGTTAGTTGAATGAATACAGAAAATGTGAAGCTACTGCTACTGCTCTATTACTATTAAGGATGTTATCGGCAGCTTTTCTATGTGTATAAAAAATATTTTAATGCCAATTGTCTTCCTTACAAAAGTCAGCATTGTTGACAAGTAGTCATTAAAGCTTTAGAAAACATCATGCCTGAAATAGTTGTCGATAATGCCGTGCGATACACGGGCTATTAACCTTGTGTGAGTTGATTGATGAGCCCTATCATATGCATGGAAAAAGAAAAAAGGAATAAGATATGAGGAGTTACTGAACTGTTGTAAAATATTCAATCATATCTTTCAACATTTTTTTTGCGTAATCGAATCCCTAAATTATTTTTTATGTTTGAGTTGGTCGTTTCATTAAAGATAGAGCTGATGTGGGATCTTATGTGGCAATTATAACATAAAAATTTGCTGTCAAAATTTCAAAAAGTAAAAATCCGGAAAAGGACGAAAATCTAAAAAATGAAAGATAAAAAACATCAAACAAAAATTCATATTGGAAAAATGCGTGCGTCTCCATCTAAAAGTAGTTTTGAACTAGGTTGCATTCGTTTTGCCTGAAGACGAACTCATTCTGCAATAACCCAAATTCAACCATGAAATTCATGAGAAATGCATTTGTCTCCTTCTAGTTTTGCCTATAATTAGATAGTTGCATTTTTTGCTCACCTCGATCCTCTCCACTTGCTCACAAAGTTTTCAGGAGAAACTGGAGATTATGCTCTTCAATTTTCTTCTAACAGGCTGTCCATGATAGCACATACAGTATTAGTCATCTTCATGTTATGTTTTCGACTTATGTAAACTCATTCTTTCACCCAAAAAAAGAAAATGAAAGAAAATGAAACTTTTACATAAACTCAATCCGAAGTAGCTCACCACGAGAAACTAAAATATATGAGCAGAGAACATTGAAGTGTAGTAAGTGAAAACCACTTAAATACAGATATTTTCTAACCCTTTTGTTTTGGGGATCATAGAGATCTTTTATTGCTTATATTGAAAGTAGCAGGAGGACAACCTCAAAGAAAGTCCATGTTTGAAACTTGACATATTCTATGCAACATGGGCTTGAACAGCTGCTTTACCAGAGAAAGCCCAATCTTGTTGGGCTCCTAGTTAAAAACCCAAATGCTTCAATTAGCCTGTTCACATGAATAGTTCTTCGGTCCAATGCACAACGTACAATGTGCAAAAGTTCCCATTTTTCCAACAGTCAACGCCCATGTTGCATCTTCTTGTTTTCCCCCCTAAATAAGCAATACAAATTGAGAAGGATGACTATCCATGGAGTCCGCTTGAAATACGTACGATAGACCTGTCGTTGAGCTGTAGAGCACGGTATGCCGGTTCAGAAATGGCCAACTTAAAGAACGATGGCATGGTGTGATTAGAAGCTGCACAAATCCCCTCGTGGAGAGGTTTGCATTGAATTTACGTGGTGACATTCCTTTTGTGTGTTTGCGTTGAGTGATATTTTGGTCAATTATCACATGCTAAGTGAGGTTGGTCTCTCCTCCTCTCAACTTCATCGAACATAGGTCATTAATTTCGAAATTGAATGACTTGATGGAAAACACTTATGGAAATCACTCTCTTTGATCTAGTCCAAAGCGCTAATATTGTTCTCTTTCAAAACGCATGTTCCAGTCACAATACCGACTTAAGTAAATATTGTGTGTCAAAATAACTATATCATATTTCCCAAAATATCATAAATTAATGCCTACCTTTCATTCGGTTGATATTTGATAGTGTTTTTTTATTACATTCTACGTACTTTAGATATACAATGTTATCGAGTCTAAAATTTGTACACCCAAAATCGGTTCCCAAAATAATGCTTCCAACCAGTTGCGTTTCTAAATTTAAACACAACCCACTTACTTATCTATCTACTTCCAATTAGTCACATACTTTCGTAATCTTATTTTCGATATGTCAAATTTAATATCCTTAACATTTTGATTTGAAAGGAACATCATGCTACCTTGATCCTATTCCATCTCACTCAATCAAATCAATTCCTATGCTAGGTCCATTCAAGACAAGTCGTTGCAATTTGCAAGGCAAGCCAAACACTCCATCTTCATCCCCAACTCATTGATCTTTAGGCCTTTGGTTTAGAGGGTTTGATGGGAGAAGGATTAAAGACTAAACCCAAGATCTTGGAACTATACCGTCCTACTTCATCGGCCTTTTCCTTGGCTTCTTTATTGAATCTTGAAATTGAAGTGTTTGTCCCCACATGGCATGTCTCTCTACCCCTTTGAATGTCGTTAAAAGAGGAAGGCGGGAACTGTTCGAGTAGGTTATACTTTTACCATTTATAATACCAACCGCATAAATCGTTTTATGGAGGAGACTACGAAAAAACACTGAGGCTCAATTTTTCTTGGAAAATGGAAAGAAAAGAAGAAATTTTCCTGTTCAGGTTCGTTCACATTAAACCAAAATTTAGAAAAATTAAAAGTGCAATCGAGTCGAATTGTGCACTTGAACCTAGTGATTCAAAACTAGAAACTAGGCTTGAGTTGAATTAAAGCTTACTTTTTATGTATTTATTATCTATAAGATCATATCACGAATACAATCACACGAGTTACTCGAGTCAAGTATTTTCTGGTTTGAACACGAGAGTAATCACTTGAGGTACTCGGACCCCAAAAAACAATCTAATTGAACTCACATAAAAAGCTCGTTTCAAACGACCGGATCAACGAAGAAACAAGATAAGGCAGATGATCTTTTAGCGAGGCGGGGGAGCCAATGCTCCATGGTCGCTGCTTGAACATGTCTTGTCCTATTCCCCACTTCTTTAATCCCTCCGAACTCGTAATCACTGTGGTAATGATGTGACTAATTTCTCAGTCTAGACCAAATTTAGAACAAGGAAATAGAGTAAAGAACAGAGCACACATGAAGGGGAAATTAGCATTATAATCCGAGCAAATGAGATAATACTGAGATTTTTAAGGACTTGACAAAAACGATAATCAACAACACAGGCCCCAAACGCCACAACCCGCCACCGGGATCAGTCAATCCTCCTTCCACGTTCTTGTTTCTTCTTCCTATACAGAATCTGCTCCATTTGCGTTGCAAAATTATTTAAGAATGCTTACTAAAAACTTCATTTACAGAGAGGGAAATCGAGAGTCATCAGGACCACAAAACAGAAACTGTAAATCTCTCTCCCGCCAAGCAATATTTACACCTTGAGAAGAAGGGTAATCATCAACAATGGAAATGAACACGAGATATTGACGACCCATCTCTCCTTTTCTATCTCGACTTTCCAACGTTAAACTTTCTTTCTATTTTACCTCTCAAAAAAACCAATTTGTATAACTCTATCTTGAGCGAAAAGGGCTAAATCGATTTGAGACATTAAGCCTTGTGATTATGGCATCTATATAGTTAAGTGGATAATGCGTAGATCAGAACATGCTGGAAATGCTCAAAACACATACTTTTTTTTTATAGGTAGTTGGCATTAAACACGCTCAAATAGACTCTCTTTACATTTTATTTCAAACATGTAAAGGTATAAATAAACCCGATGGAAATTAATTGGCGCTCAAAGAGTGCAGACACAACATTAAAGAAAATATATAAAAGTAAAGGAGTATAAGAAGGGGGCAAGAATTTTTCATTTAAAAATACAAGTAAAACACTTTTGAAAATCCAGATGAAAAACACTTGGAATTATATTAATAACAACACTCGCAAATATATTAACAACAGCAATGCAAAGTCAAAGTAACAGTGATATGAAGAATTGGATGTGAAATTACAATTGGAAGGCGCGCTTTCTTTTGCTTTATCTGGTGTGGAATCCTTCGCCCGTCGGGAAAGTTAGTTTAAATGATTTAATGAGATAAAATAAGGAAAGTCAAACTAACATATAAACCAACAATTATAGAAAATCGATAAGGCTTATAGAGAAATGTTTAATACAGATACAATTATCAATAAGATTACCTATTGGTACAATAATTTTATACGAAGAATTTTTAAAAAATCACGTGCGCTTAAAATATGAAAAAAAAAGACAAGAAAATAACTTTTAAAAGATATGTAGCCCAACGTAGCATTTCAAGAATTATTCTCATACTTTGTTTCCAAATACTAAACAAAACAAAATTTATATTAGCAACACTCAACCCAATCCAACCCGGGATTATAATTTGACGTAAAAACAGTGGTTAGTGGATGTAATTTTTCACGGCAAAGATCTGTAGCATGTGAAAAAGCCTCTACTTAACATTTCAAATTAGGGTATTAGCGAGCTAGAACCGTACGTAGAGTAAATGTTATATCTTATATCTAAATGAAACTATTTTAAAAGCCTAAACAGATGAGACATTTGTTAGAAGAATACTAAAAATAAATTTTTGCATAAAAAAAGGGGAATGTAATCCACTAAATTCAGGGTTGCCAAAATTCCCAAACTATGAGTAGAACTTCTCCATATCATAATCCATACCACGGGAACAAACACGTGCATTTTATTTTAGATGGGGAGAGAAAACTTTTTTTTTTTCAAAAAAATAAAAGCAAAGGACTAAGGATTACAAAAAATTATGGCACGCGGAATTTATTTGAAATAAAAAAAAATAGAAATATGATTTTTCTGTCTTGTTTCTTCCCGCCGCCACTTCGTCCGGCAATAGACGCCAGATCTGGCCGTTGAGCCACACGGCCGACCTCCACGTCCACCCCTTCCATCGTCCCGGCGGCTGTGCCTTGGTCGCGAGCTGGTCGTCCACAGATCTGGAGACGCAAAATAGCGGTCATCCATGGACGGCCTCTCCTCCGTACGTAGATCTAAGGCCAACCTCCACGTCCATCCCTCGGATGAAAATCTGGTAAAGGATGAAAATCTCAAAAATGAAAAAGAAAAAACATCAAGCAAAAATCCATTTTGTAGAAATGCATGCGTCTCCATCTGAAAGTAGTTTTGAACTGGGTTGCTTTCGTTTTGCCTGAAGACGAACTCATATTGCAATAAACCAAATTAATCCACGAAATTCATGAGAAATGCATTTGTCTCCTAGTTTTTCCAATAATTAGAGAGTTGCATTCTTTGCTCACCTCTATCCTCTCCACTCGCTTTCGGGAACTTCTGGAGAAGCCGGAGATTATGCTCTTTGAATTTCTTCAACAGGTTGTCTAAGATAGCATATACGATTTATACAGCGTTACTCCTCTTCACGTTATGCCATCGACTAATGTAAATTCAGTCTTTCACCCAGAGAAAACGAAACTTTTACATAAACTTGACCAGAAGTATCTCATCACGAGAAACTAAAATATATGGGCAGAGAACATTGAAGTATAGTAAGTTAAAACCATTTAATTACATACACTTTCTATCCCTTCATTTATGGGGATGATAGAGATCTTTTAATGCTTTATTTTGAAAGTAGTAGGAGGACAACCCCAAAGAAATTCCATGTTTGAAGCATGGCATCCTCCTTGCTAAATGGGCTACAAAAGCTGCTTTATCCGAGAAAGTCTCATTTTGTTGGACTTCTAGTACTGACCCAAGCGCCCTAATTAGCCGGTTCACATGAATGGTTCTGTCCAATACACAACGTGCAACGTGCAAAATTTCCCATTTTTCCTATGGACATCCTTGGAGTCCAATCCAAATACATATGATGGACCGTGTTGTCGACGTATAGCGCACGGTACACCGGTTCCAAAATGGCCAACCTTAGGAACGATGGCGTGGTCATTAGAAGCCGCACAACCCTCGCATACGCTCTCGATGCGTCATATCTATACCTCCACGTATGTTCTAGTGGAGAGAGGATGAGCCCCCCATGGGGAGGCTTTGCATTGAATTTACATAGTGACATTTCTTTTGCTTTTGCATTTGCATCGTCCAATTAATTTTCGCATGCCAAGTGAAGTTCGTCTCTCTTCCTCTCGATTTCACCAAAAGATATAGGTCATTTATCCTGAAATTGGATGACTTGATACAAAAAACAATTCCATAATCGCTTTCCCTTGATCTAGTCCAGCGAGCAAATACCGTTCTCTTCCAAGACATACGCTCTAGTTAGGATACTAACTTGGGCAATATCGTATGTCAGAATAACCGTGTGTCCTATTTCCCGAGATATCATAACGTAATGCTTGTCTTTTATTCGATCGGTATTCAATAGCGATTCTCAACTATACTATAGGTACTTCAGAGAGAAGCGTCAATTTTCAGGAAATACAATGCTGTTGATGCCAAATTTTGTATACTGAAATCGATTTGCAAAATGATGCCTTGGACTTGTTGAGTCTCTAAATTTGAACATAATCGGCTTACTTATATTTATCTACTTACAATTAGTCACATAATTAATTTAGTGAGGGACCGCTCTTTCCACCCCTCCGTTTGCTTGACAACACCCGAGGTGGGTTCCACAGTCCCCCACTTTTTGGTTTACCGCATATTGCTAGCATTATCCCCGCCTCTCCACCTCGGAAGCACGGACACTCTCTGGAGACCTCCGCATCGGTGTTGGATGCATGTTAGACATCAACACGCATTTGAAATGCTTCAATACGCAACCGACACGTAGTTAACAGGTGTTAGACATCCGACACGTGGTCAACACTCTAGACACACCAGCGACAAGCAAGTCTAGCATCCCAACATGCCATTCCAACATGCACGTGGTCAATTTTAAATATTTTCAATAAATTAGAGGTCGAAATGTAAATTTATCAAAAATATATATACTTAAGGCATATACGCGCACAGGGTCAATTTTAAACATTTTTTTTCTCCAAGTTTTATGAATTGTTGGAATGGAATGCAGTTGAATTTGTCAATTTGAAATCATGAATGATGTTAACAAATGATGGAATAATGTTTTGGTATAAATTGATTCTAGGCTCATTTTTATTATTTATTTATTTGTATAATTAAATTAAATTATAAAAATATACATTTAATATACAACGCGTCCTTACGTATCGGAATTCTCTATTTTTTGAGATATGAAGTGTCGTGTTGCGTCGTATCGCGTCATGTCCCGTCATGTCACATCGCGTGTTGGTACTACTTTGCTCTCTCGTCCTCGCTGCCGGTCCTTGAAGCGCTCATCATCCTTGTTGACACTTGCTCCGCGTTCCTCTCGATCTTCCCCGCCTCGCGGCCTTTCCTCTCAGGGCAAGGTCATGGTAACTTCGACTTCCTCCGCGAACAAGAATAATCCATTGGTTGAGAGATTGGATCGCACGTCGTGGAGGACTTCCAACGTAATTTCTCGTCCGGGTCCCGCTTAGGCAGCGAGAAACTTGCGTCCTCCAAGGACCATTCCACACGAATCGTAACCCGAAGAAGAGTCACGCCCAGTTGTTTTCAAACCATTGAAAAAGAATCTGGAAAAGAACGAAATTTGAAAAACAAAAAATGAAAAATCAAACAGGGGTTCATTTCGGATGGAGAAGTGCATGCGTCTCCATACGAAGGTAGTTTCGTACTGCATTCTGGACTTGATTCGTTTTGCCTGGAGACGAATTCATTCTCCGATAAGCCAAATTATCTAGAAGCTCAAATTTGTACACGAAATCCATGAGAATGCATTAACCCCGGTCCTTAATACTCGCTCGCGAAGCTTCCGGGGAAGCAGGAGATTGTCCTCTTCAATTTTCTTCGACAGGCTGTCCACGAATACGCGCCTCCCTGAGTCCCCGGGCATTGCGACATCTGCCACCTCACGGTCCGGCGCATCCGCCCTCTTCAATCTTGTTCAACATGCACATTGAGCAACATTCGTGGTATTTTCGACGGGCTTCGCTAAAGCAGTTCCCACCAAAATCTCTTTTTTCGCGTGTTTCAACGGTCTCTCCTTTCTTTCGAAGCGTCGTGTACAAAAGTGAGCCTGAAGGGAAAGAAGGCTGAAACGACCACCCTCAAGAGCCACTTTACTTGGGGAGACAAAAACACAAAATATTTCCACGCCGCCACCGTCCAAAGAAGACAAAGAAATAAAATTTCAATGCTGAAAATTGAAGAGACATGGTGTAGAGACCCCAACGTTATAAACCAGCATATCGCCAACTATTATGAAACCTTATTCAAACTGTGGGTGCTAGGAACTTCAGGCCAATCCTAGACCAAAGCCTCTTCCCAAGCCAACATGAGATGAATGAGGCATTGATGGCAGTAGTTACTGTAGCAGAGGTTAAACAAGCAGTGTTTCAGCTAGGTGCAACAAAAGCCCCAGGACCAGACGGGATGAATGGCCAGTTTACCATCACCATTGGGAGGATCTACAACATGATATTCACAGCCTTGTCAGCAATTTCTTCCAATCAGGCTACCTCGATCCAGAACTAAACAAAACACACATTGTGCTCACTCCTAAAGTCACCCATCCAGAAAGCATCACAGAGTTTAGACCCATTAGCCTTTGCAATTTCAGCTACAAGATAATCTCAAAGGTAATGGCGAATCGCCTCAAACCCTGGCTTCCGAATCTAATTGCCACAGAACAGAGTGCCTTTGTGAGTGGAAGGTTGATTCAAGATAACATAATCATAGTCCAGGAGGTCCTCCATCAACTAAGAACTCGAGAAAGAAAAAGAAAGTTTCAAGCAATCCTAAAGTTGGATATGCAAAAAGCTTACGACAGAGTGGAGTGGGACTTCCTTTGCGCTAGCATGTTAAAGATGGGCTTTTGTCAGGAGTGGGTGTCATTAGTGAAACAATGTATTTCCTCACCCACATTCAGCGTTAAAGTGAACGGTGAGCCTTTAAAGTATTTCCAGCCATCACGGGGTATCAGACAAGGAGATCCTCTATCTCCTTATTTGTTCATAATCATGGCAAATATCTGTCGACTCTACTAAGAAAGGCTATTGATGATGGGAGTCCGAAAGGCATCAAACTGAATAGGAACTTCCCAACGCTTTGTTTTTTACTTTGATGCTGATGCTATTTTCTTCCTGGATGGCACATTAGGTGAATGCCAAAATTTGGCAAATATCCTAAACCAATCTTCGCTTCGCTTGGGACAAGCAATAAATCAACAAATCTGAATCTTTTTTAGTAAGGGCTGTCCTCAAATCCTCAAAAGAAATATGGCGGATGTACTAAGAGTTCCAATTATGGAGAAAACCGGAAATATCTTGGTATGCCATCAGATTGGGGACAAACAAAAAGGCATAATTTGCTGGGTAAATATGAATTTGGAAGGTTGGAAGGAAAAGCAAAAGCTCTCAAAGAGGCGGGCAAGGAGATCCTAATCAAAACAAAGGGTACAATCACTCCCTCAATACGCAATGTCTATTTTCAAAATACCCATCTCGTGTGCAAAGCGATTGAACAGAAAATAGCTTCCTTCTGGTGGAAACTAAAAATCGGGCATTCACTGGAAGAAATGGGAACTCCTTAAAGAAAGGAAAATAGACGGGGATTGGGCTTCAAGGACTTAGTTACCTTCAACAAGGCGATGCTAGGAAAGCAAGCGTGGAGATTGACCAAACCCATCTGCGTTGTGGTGCCAAATACTGAAGGCATTTATTTCCCAAACAGAAATTTTTGAAAGCAACTAAGGGATCCCGACCGTCGTGGGGGTGGCAAAGTTATTAATGGGAAGGGATTCCATAGGCCCTGATGTGAGATGGCAAGTCGGCAATGGTGAGAGCATCAACATAAGAGAGGACAAATGGCTAGAAGGGAGAGTCATAGGTGGTCCTGCAAACCGTGAGGACCCACAAAGAGTCGCAGAACTCATAGATCAAGATACAAAAACGTGGGATGTTGATCGGCTAACAAGACTATTCCCGGAAGAGATTGTGTCCGAAATTAAGGCCACTAGGATCAAGCCTATCCAGGACACAGATAGACAAATATGGAACGGAGCTACAACAGGAGAATATTCTGTAAAACATGGTTACTCCAGATTTAGAGCAGATCCTTCCAAGGAAAACATAGGAAAAGCCTCATCCTCTTACCAGCAACCTCGCTCACTTTGGACAAAGATTTGGAAATTGCGCACAGAACCAAAAATTCAGTTGTTCATTTGGAGTTTCGGAAAATTTATATAAAAAAGAAGGGCCTTACCTGACCCACTTTGTCCAATATGCCGCAAACTACCCGAGACGATGGAGCATATCTTCACCCTCTGTGACTGGACCAACAACATATGGTCAGACCCAAGAATCCAGATGGACGTATCACCGATGAATATAACGAGGATGGACAAATGGATCGGCGAAGCACTCACCCAACGATCAGTACAATCTGGTTTGGAAATACTTGCACGAGTCCTCTGGCAAATATGGAAGGCGAGGAATGCCTGGGTGTTCAATCAAATTAACCCAAGCTCCGGAACAATTGTGGAAGAAGCGGTTTATCTAAACAGCAACTATCAGGAGCAAAACTTACCTGAAGTGAGGAGCTGGACGGCGAAAGCACAGACAGAGCGCTGGACACTCCCAGAACCTGGATCTCTGAAATTCAACGTTGATGGATCTTGGATCGAAGGTAAAACAGAGGGTTCGGTGGCTGGGCTTTGTAGAGATTACAGGGGAGTGATCATTATGGGGTTCGCCAAAGCTGTGTCGGCGTCTTCACCGCTGGAAATTGAAGGCAACGCTGTTAAAGAAGCACTGCTCTGTCTGCGGGCAGAGATAGTGAAGACGAAGGAAGCAGAAGCAGAGGAGATAAGCCTACAGTCAGATAGCGCAGTCTCTGTTTTTCTTGTTTATAATCCGATGGAAAGCCCATGGGCCTTGAGAAGCCTGTTTGTTGATTGTAATGCAATTCTCTCCCAATTAAAGGCAGTTTCCCTGGTTCATTGCCCACGAAACAGCAACCAAGCAGCAGATTGGTTGGCCAAAAACCATCAGCGGGAAGCTCTACCTTCTAACTGGATGTCTAAACCACCTCTACCTCTTTGGGAATTACTTTGTAGTGACTCCTGTCATCGTCTATCTTGTAATACATTCCCTACTGTTTGAATGGAAAGTAATATTTCGTCCAAAAAAAAAAAAAAAAAAGCCACTTTACTTTATGCCTTTTGTCTTTTAGGGCTGATGATGTGCTTTGTGATAGTTTCGTCAATCAATCAATCGCTCCCAAAAACCCCATCAAAGCAAAAGGCCTAAAAAAGAAAGTTCATGGCATTTGTTAGCGTTAAATAATTGGGGTTAATTCCAAAAAAAGAATTAATTTTAGGTCGAGACATAATTTTGATCCGAACTTTTTTTATTCCATAAAAAAACACCAACTTTAAGTCGAGGGACAATTCTGATCTCAACTTTTTTTGTCTCGTAAAAAAGCATTAACTTTAACCTAAATCCCAAATCTGGTCTTCACTGACTTAGAACTATTGATTATTTAACTTAACTATTCCACCTTAGCAATAAATCCACATGGCTTGCTGACTGGATTTAAAGCAATATTCATTGTCTTATTCTATAAACCATAATTTGAAGAATAATGGTGAAACTGTTCGACTTCTTTACTTCACCAACGAGTCAAAAATATCTCCATATTTAATCTCTGACCAAACGTAATCTGAAGCTAACCATCGCCTGTCGACAGACGCCATCGATGAGATTCGCCAAATTCACCACCATAACCTTTTTTTTCAAACAATGGTGAAAGTCAACGGGGGGCCAGATTTTGGATCACAATGAAAGTTAGTAAATTTTTATGAGACAAAAAAAAATTGGGGCAAGAATTGTCATTCGACCTAAAATTGATGTTTTTTTACGATATAAAAAAAAGTTCATGCCAAAATTGTCCTGGTGCTATTTTTTCGGAATTGGGCCTAAATAATTGATCCATTTTCTAAAGTTTTCTAGAATGTCCTCTACACTACAATTATCTAGAAGCTCCAAGGTTAGCTCTGGCTTTAGTTAAGACGAGGGACGAGATGTGTTCTTCCCTTTTATTATAACTATTCCGTTCCCTTTCATTCGTCATTGTTTCCCAAGTGACTAATTCGAAGGTCGGAAAGCGAATCACGCGGAGTTTAGTAACTTTAAGCACGATCAAGCCAAGTCTTAATTTATTGCATTGTCTTCACGGCAACTTACCGCGTGTTTGATAGATGAATTATTTCTCCGACATTTGAGATATTCCTGTGGAAGCAACTAGGGCCACTACTAACCCTCTCCTCAGATTAAGGCGAGGGCTTGCCCCTCGCTGAAGATCAGAATTGGGGGCCGCGACCCTTGCTGCCAGTGCACTACCCTTTTCCCATCTCCTTTGGATTTTTCTTTTCCAGATTTTTACATTTTGTAAACTTTGAAAACAATTCGTTATATTATAATTGACCCGTAAGGGGCAACGTCAGCATTTAATGTCAATAATTTTATGAAAGGAACTATTCAAAAAAAAAATTGCACAATTTAAGAACCTTGTTTCGCGGAAAAGTAGAGAGACCGATTCGATTACAATTTTGCAATGATTTAGGGATGCGATGCCTTCGCCCCAAAGGAAAAGGAAAAAGAAGAAACGCTGATTGGCCTTTATGGTTGCCAGGGTCTCCCAGGGAATAATTGGATATTTCGAAACATGAGAAGAAGAATTGGACACATCGACGGGTGAATAGTTGCCAATGAAAAACCTGCAATATTTGGACTTCTATAAATCAAAAGAAAAAAAAGAAAAAAATCATTAAAAATTCCAAATTTTGTTATTTATGACACATTTATTTTCAATTTTTTTTGTGACATCAAAAATCTCAAATTATGATATTTATGACACATTTACTTCAATGTATTTAGTTCATGAACATTTTCACTTTTTTGTTTTTTGTTTTTTTTCCTTTCCGGCAAGGGCTCTCTCGTCGAAAAGGAAAAAAAAGAAAAAAAATGAAAAAGTAAAAAAGATGAAAATGCTCATGGACTAAATATATTGGGATGAATGTATCACAAATATTATAATTTAGAGTATTTGGTGTCACAAAAAAGTGTTCGAGATAAATGTATCACGCGGCAATAAATTTAGAGTTTTTAGAGGTTTTTTCTCGAAGAAGAAAGAGAGAGTTGAAAAGTCAAAGAAAGAAAAAGTGGGCCGTCGGCTTATTTATAAGAAAAAGCAGCGAGAGACGAGACCGAAAGAGTGCCCGGGAAAGAAAGAAAAGGAGGTAAGAAAGAATAAAGAAAGGGAAAAGAGAGAGAAGGGGTTTCTGTGGATACTCGCCGCCACGGCCATCTCGCCGAACTGGATTCATCACGTATCGCAACGACCGGTAAAAGCTCGCGCCTCTCGCTCTTTTAATCGGAATATTTTTCAAAATTATAGTATAATTTCAGAGTTTTGTGAAATTTGAGTCGCATAGTCAGATTTCAGAGATATTGAGTTATGAAATTTCATGAAAATTATGAATTATGACATCGTAAAGCTATGGATTTTAACGGGAGTCGATTTGGACCAACGGTATGATTGGAATGTAGTTTTAGGGTTTCACATGCGAGTTTCACATTCCGTTTAAGTTTGAATAATCGCTTGGGGTGTGCGATTTGTTAGTGCATATGAATTATTTTGTTAGCATTTAAGTGTCATTTAATCGATTCATAATTCATGCAGCGTTTTCCATTCTAATAGGTTTTGAGGTGTGACAAAATCTTAAGTGGTAAATAGACAACTAAATTTGACTTTAGCTGGGCCAAACAACCCCGTCCTTTTATCTCTTCAGGGGAGAGAGAGATCTGGAAGTGCTAAGCTTCCTAGCTATGGCAAACTTAGAGATAGAAACGAGTAGCCAACACTGCAGGAGCATTAGGCGGTGAGTATCAAGTGTTCCTAAGTTTCAGAGGACCCGACACTCCTTATGGATTCACAGACTTCCTCTACCATGACTTGGTCAATGTTGGGGTCCGCGTATTCAAGGATGATGATGAACTTCGCGTCGGCGAAGTGATTGGTGAGAACCTTTCACATGCCATCAACAACTCCATGATCTACATACCCATCTTCTCTCGTACTTATGCTTCCAGCAAATGGTGTCTCCGTGAGCTTGCACACATAGTAGACAACGTGTCTCAATCAAACGGTAAAAAAAGTATCCTTCCCATTTTTCTCGATGTGGAACCTGAAGATGTTAAACTTAAGACCCCACAATATAGCAATGCTTTACGGGAGCATGAGAACAAGTTTCCTGAAGAAGTCAAGGCATGGAGAAAGGCTCTTGCAGAGGTTGATGAAATCAAGGGATGGAATGTGAAAAAGGACGAAAGGTAATACTCTTTTAAGATCCCTACCTATTTTTTTTATATGATGTACAACGTTGCCGGGTCAAATGAGCTCTTTTCTTCTTTTTTTGTAACGTAAAGTATTGAAAATACCTCCAATTGCTGCTCTCATTCAACTTTCCATCCTCTGCTTTGTCTAAGATTACACAAGGAAACTAAGATTCGGTGAAGAAAAATCAATATATCAATATTCCATAGAAGCGAGAGAAAATTGCAGTGTACAATGTACAACGCTACATTTGTCTACATTATCTTGGTTCATGATTCTCCTATTATGAGCGCTAAGGTTTTTTCTAGTCTTAACTATAAATGCCGAAATTTTGTTTATGCACGATTTAGTAGCCACTTGGTAACTTCGGCTATTGTGTAAGCCAATACTATAGTCTTCAGACATTTCTATAATTACATATCAAAAACATATCAAGTGAATTATACCAAAAAAAGCCTATACTGATTATTCAATGTATTGAGATCTCGTTCGTGGTGTACTTCAATCTATTCAAGTAAATTTTGATAATCCCACGTGTAATGTGTCGGTATGAAATTAATCTAGCCGACTAATGAAAGCAATCTTGTACATTGCAGCCAAGCAGCAATTGTCAACTTGGTTGTCAAAAAGGTTTTGGAGAAACTAGAGCTAAAACAAAAATCGGTGACTGAACATTTAGTCGGACTTGATGATCGGGTAAAGCACTTGATAGAGTTATTAGATGTCAACCATCTTGATGTACGGCTCATTGGAATTTATGGAATGGGTGGCATTGGTAAAACAACTCTTGCCAAAGTCGTCTTTAATAAACTTGCTTTCCACTTTGGAAAGCGTTGTAGCTTCCTTGAGGATGTCCGAGAAAGCATGTCGACCAAGGACGGAATAATCCAGTTACAAAAGAAATTATTGTCTAACATTGGTCCTTCTGGATCTGCAGACGGAGTCAATGATAGTGAACAAGCAATGTGGAGGATTGAACAAATATTTCGCACTAAGAAGGTCCTTGTGGTTCTGGATGATGTTGATAATAAAGAGCACATTAAGAAACTAATAGGACATAAGTCATTATATTCGGGATCTAGGATAATCATTACAACAAGAAACACAACTATTATGCAAGTTGCGGGTTTTAAAGGTACAATTATACAGTATGAGATGCTTAAGATGGAAGATGCTCTTGCACTTCAGCTTTTTTGTCGGCATGCCTTTGGTAGAGACTTTCCTTCGGATGATTATCATGGGCTTTCCAGTGAAATTGTCCAAAGTACAGGCGGGCTTCCTTTGGCAATTGAAGTGATAGGTTCATTACTTAATCAGAAAGACAAAGCATTTTGGGAAGAGACGTTGGTCAGGTTAAAGAATGTACCTGAGGAAGAGATTCAAAAGAAGTTGAGGATTAGCTATGATGACCTAGACAAATATCAACAGCAAATTTTTCTCGATATAGCATGCTTCCTTTTCAATGAGAAGAAGACGGATGCAATTTACATGTGGGCCGATTGTCAGTTTTATCCTGAAAGAGGAATTGATGTCCTTACCAGTAGGTGCTTGATAAAGATATTGAACAATAACGAGTTCTCGATCCATGATCAACTAATAGACATGGGAAGGGAAATTGTCCGTCAAGAAAGTCCAAGTGACCTTGGAAGGCGAAGCAGGTTGTGGATTGCAAAAGAGGCCATCAAAATCATTAGAACCGAAAGGGTAAGTAAGAAATGTCTGATTTTCAAATAGAAGTTGTATATTTTAAGATAAAGGATTTTATTTAATTTAGGATGTTTATCATTTGTTTCTTTCACATTCAAGTTGTAAAACATAGTGGTTGGAAGTTGAAAAACTTCTTCACCAAATTTCAAATTTTCACTTGCAGAGGAAGGACAAGGTTCAAGCGCTTGAAATAAATGTACAGGATGGTTTCATAGAGATTGCAAATGAAGAGTTTGAAAGATTGCCAAACCTAAGGTTCCTCAACTTAAGCAATGGAACTTTTGCTGGGAACTTTGCACAGTGTCATTCAAAGTTGAGATGGATTTCTTGGTGTTCTCCTTGTCAAGATTTTAGGGCAGACAATATGTATTTGGATAATCTTCTTGTTTTTAAACTTGACAGGAATCACTTCACGGATGATTCAAAAGCATGGGACTTGATCAAGGTAAATTACATGATTTAATTCTAGTCTAATTGTCCTAGTGTTGCTATGCATTGGTTCTTGCACTTGACATGACATCCATTTTTACAGAGGGCACATAATTTGAAAGTTCTATCTCTTACTGATTGTCATGGCATAACAACAATCCCAGACTTCTCTAAATGCTTGGGTTTAGAGAAGTTGACTCTTGCACGTTGCTACAATGTAAAGAGAATTGAAAGCTTCATTGGAGATCTATGGTCATTGATTAAGTTAGAGATTGTAGATTGCATAGATCTTACGTTTTTGCCTGAAGAAGTGGGTGCAATAGTGAAGCTTAAGTGCTTATCATTGAAGGGATGTTTTGGATTGAGAGAGCTTCCAGGCTCACTTGAGAATTTAACTTCATTGATAGAGTTAGACTTATCAAAAACGAGGATAAGGGAACTTCCCAACTCCATTGGAAAGTTAAAATCATTACGCACCTTGCATTTCGAAATATTTGGTTATCAGGAGAATCATGCTTGGCAATTACCTAATGGCATCGGCTCTTTGGTAAATCTTGAAGAGTTGGATCTCTCATGGCATAACGTGACAGGTGAAATTCCTGTTGAAATTGGAGAATTGTCATCATTAAGAATCCTAAATTTAATTGCTACCGCTATTAGCGGAATTCCCAGGACAATCAACAAGCTTCATCTCCTCCAAACACTCGATTTGCGGGAATGTCATTCAATTCAAGTGTTGCCCGGAGCTTCCCACAAGTTTGACCTGTCTACTTGTTGAATCTAGGTCATTGCTCTCGATCCCAAATCTATCGAACCTTACTAATTTGGTTGAACTGCAACTATGCGATGGCTCTAAGGCTACAGAGAAATCAAACCTACTCCCAGGATGCAATTTAAGGTGGATTTGGAGGTTTTATAGTCTGAAAAGGTTAAGATTAAACTTGCTAAATGTCCCTGCACCTCCAGAGTTGGCTTATCTTTCACATGTGGAAGATCTTAGTTTGCATAGCCTAGACCTAGAAACCCTCGGGCAGCTTCCGTCCTCTCTGCTGAGATTGGATTTACAATTCTCTAGCATCAGGTGGGCAGATTTACTTGTCTTGACAAATTTGTTGACTTTAGAGTTCTATCGGTGTGAAGTGGAAGACATCCCACTCGAGGGACTTCCACGACTGGAGCAATTAACTGTTGACAATTGTAAACGGCTTCAAAGATTATCCATTCCTTCGGCACTAAGTGAGCTACGGCTAGTGGAAGTGTCAAAATGTTCAGAGCTGGTTGAGATACAAGTTGTGGGTCTTTTGAAATCATTGGAATCCTTGCGCGTTGATGAGTGCGAATCTCTGACAAGAATTAGTGGGTTATCATACTTGAAGAAGCAGGAGGCTTTGACAATCCTAGGCTGCAACGTACTTGCTCATGTTGAGGGCCTTGATGAGCTGGAGTCTCTAAAATCCTTGGAGGTCCGGATGTGCCCGTCATTGAGAAGGTTCATTGATGCATTTTGCACCAAAATACCAGATAATTGCTTCATCAAAATAAAGTGGTGCGGAGACTCGATCAAAGATTTTGAAATGTCCTTGAAGGATTACAAAAAGGAGATTCTTCATAATACATCGAACAAGGTGCGGCATCTTCTTCATCAATGCGTGGGACTTCTGTTGACTTCCTTTTTTTTGCCAAATATCCTCCTTTCTTTAGCCACACAGTATCGGCCCTTTTAAAAGTTGCCATTTTTTTTTTGTTGCAGCGTAATTTTTTGCGTGGCTGATTTGTTTCCTTGCATTAGTCACTCATCTCTACTTCCTTTTTTTGGTGTTTTTCATTGTCGGTTCCTAAAGCGATCTTTACCCCGTCTCTTGAGGTTCCCAGCTTCTGCCGTACTTTAATTACTTGGGTTGCACGTTTTTGTCCCTATTTTCGTTACTTGTCTCCACTTGCCTTTTTGGTGTTGGATCGTTTTGGTTCTTTATCTTGTCAGTAAAGTCGTTTGATATTATAAATATAATTGTAGTGATTATGGATTATTTGATTCAATTACTGCATCGATGAGTTGTGGAGAAATTAAAGTCCCATGATTTGATCAAAGCTACAAAAGAAGAGAAAAAAGAACTCAAAAGATTCTGCCGTGAGTCACCATTTGGGAAAATGAATGTTGAACAAGGGCAGCTAATTCGTCATATTTGCGTTTGGTATTATGATGATCCACCTCCTATGAACATTAGAATGTTTGTTTGGGCTCTTTCTTTAATAATTATGTTAGAATGCTTATGCAAGTTAATTAAGAGCTGATCTATCCACTTGCAGGTTAAGCAATAAATGTTCAGAACTATATAACACATTTATTTGCTGTTTTGCCGGTGAATGCATATATAATGGGCTTGATATAATTGTTCAGAACTATATAACAATACATTGCAACTTTTCATAAAAGAGTTCAAACATCAGGACGTGGATAGAAGAGGTTTGGAATTGAAAAGAGCAATTGATAAAAAGGAACGTGTAAGGAGAATGAAACAGTGCAACCCTTTCAAGTTGTGGGTTGTAATGAAAAGAAACTAGCTACAAAAAAATTGTCAGTAACTTTGTAGTTATTGGTGACTATAATGGTAAACAAATCGAAGGTAACTTTTTGTCGTGCTTTTGTGAGTGGTTAGTAGATTAGTACATTAAGAAGGCAAAAGTACATGTAGAAATCATGAACAGAAGGAAATAATGCCCGCTAACTCTAGCTAGCATTGACAAACTAAGAAGAACTACATACTTCACTAAATGTAGCATTCATGTACCAAACACAATCTTTTGACATTAACGTACAATTTATAAGGTTACAAAAACTTTCTATACAATTGCAAAAGACTATCTCATGTTTATTGCGGTTTGTGAAATTTTACTTATGGTACCACCTTGACTATAGGTTGTCACTGTTGGTGGATCTCGTCTGTCTTTACGATGCTTAGGAGTGATACCTGTCTATAGGAATTAGTCAAGCTAAATGTTAGCACTATAATATTCAAAAAGGAATTTCTTTTAAGTAGGAACTTTTTTTAACATTAAAAAAAAGTCTAATGACCCCATTCTTGAGTACTTACAGCAGTATAAAAAAAATGTTCCACAATCGCTTAATCTATCCTTAATTCGATGGTCAATGAGAAAGTGAGTAGTTACAGTCCTCAAATTAAAAGGGAAAGAAATTGCTGTTGGAATGTTTACTTACGGGGGTGTTAAAAGTACTTTTTTTTCTTTCTTTAGCTTAAAAAAAGGGAATCTGTGATGACACAATACTTCTAGGTAGATAATCATCTAACTCATTTGATGTTTCGTTTAAATTTACATTATCATATAAGTATTACTAGTTTTCCACTAAACATCTGAGTATTTTATCCTAGATGTCTCTTATCTAATGAATCATGTCTACGCCGTGTTGGATTTCGGGTAAATATGTAAAAAGGTTTAATACATATCCAATACATTTGTTGTTGGCTCTCACGTTGGATTTTTTACATCGACAGGTAGAACATCCCTTCACAATCATATTCGTCCTCGGAGTAAAGGAGAATAGTGATGGGTCTGGGTTTGTCGGTGGAACGGAGAGGGAGATCGAAAATGCGACCCCGGGTTCAGTCACGTATGAAGGATTGGTTGCCCAGGTGAAAGGTTTCGGTTTTCGTTTGAGGAGAATGTGGTTCAAGGCTCCTGGTGGAGACCGGGTGTTGCTTGTGAAGATCAAGAGCGATAAGCAAGTGAACGACATGGTGCTACTAGCATCCCAAAGAGGGTTTGTTCATTTGTACGTCAAGGGAAGGTTTGACGGTGAGCCGAGCAAAGCTACAAAACAAGTTGAGAATCGAAAAGACCTTTCTTCTGTAAGTGCCTCACAGCTTTTCCAGTGTATTCCAATAATTTATATCATATACTTATTAAAAGTTCAAAATTAGTTAATAAAAGAAAAATCGAATAAGTATTACCGATATTACACTGGACATCTGAGTATTTAAACCTAGACCTGTCTCTAATTATTGAACGATGTCCGTGCCTATTGGATTTTAGGTAGATAAGCAGAAAGGTTTAATATATATCCAATACTGTTGTTTGGCTCTCACATTGAACTTGTTACATCACAGTCGGGGCGTCCCTTCACAATCATATTCCACCTTGGAGTAAAGAACCCCAGTGGGGGGTTGGAGTTTGTTGGTGGAATAAAGAGGGAAAAGGAAAATGTCACTTCTGATTCAGTGACATATAAAGGATTGATTGCTGATGTTAAAGGTTTTGGCTTTCGTTTAAAGAGAATGTGGTGCGAGAGTCTCGGTGAATACTGCGACTTGCTCATAGAGATCAAGAGTGATGAGCAAGTGAAGGGAATGGTGCAACTGGCATCTAAAAGAAGATCAATTCATCTGTACGTCGAGGGAGGGGTTGACAGTGAGTGGGAGGGAGAATACGATGACGAGATGATGGAGATGTTAAGGGAGGAATGGGCAATGAAGACTGATGTGTATTCTGACGAGGATGGGCCTGAGTGGGACGTTTCAAGCCCTGATGAATACTCAGACTCTACATCTGTGGGTGAAAGCGAAACTGATGGCACCTCCTCCATTGATGATTTCCAGTAAGAGCCAAGCAATGCTGAATGTTTTGAGGCCTCAGGAAATAGGAGGCAAACGAGGGACGGAAGGATTGGGCACTCTGGCAATGTCAACGGAGGGAAAATGACGAGTATGGAAAATAGAAAGAAGGAGAAGGATGAGAATGGGGAACCTGCCGACCAAAATGATGTTGTTCAGTCGAGTTGGCAAAGATGCAAAGGGGTTGAACATCATGAGAGCACCTGCAAAGCTACAACTAAAGTTGAGGATTAAGGGGACCTTTCTTCCGTAAGTACTGAATATTTGCATTATCTTAATTGTGCAGTCCTCAAAACTAATGTGGAATTTCAACGTGGTCCAGGTGAAGAGAGATAGAACTGTGGAGGCTGACCGAATACCTACAAAAACAGGCAGAGGAAGTGGGACTAGACGTGCTTCAAACACAGGAAGGGATCCTGTAGAAAGAGGCAGAGGAAGGTGTATAGCTTCAAGTTCCAGAAACAGCAAAGGTTCGAGGTCAAGTAGGGACACAGCTTCCACTTCAGGAAAGGGCAAGGCATCAAATTCAGGAAGGAGCATATCTTCAATGTCACAAAGCAGCGCGACTTTGAGTTCAGGAAGGGGCAGATGTTCAATTTCAGGAAAGGGCACAACTTTGAGTTCGGGAAGGAACACAATTTTCAGTTTAGGAAGGGGCAGAGGTTCAAGTTCAAGAAGGGGCACCACTAATATGGGCACAAGTTCAAATTCAGGAAGGGGCGTAACCTCAAGTTCACGAAGCAGCTTGAGGTTGAGTACAGGAAGGGGCAGGGGTTCAACTTCAGAAAAGGGTGCAACTGTGAATTCAAGAAAAGGCGCAATTGTGAGTTTAGGAAGGGGGCACGACTAAAATGGGTGCAAGTTTATGTTGACGTTTAGCAGGATCAAACACATAAATATAACTCAAGGAAATAACGTGGTTCAACAATATGCCTACATCCACGGACAAATAACTCCCCTCTCTTCCTTTTTCATAGAGAGTAGATCTGTCATTATTCATCGTATATACTAGAGGTGAGCGGTTCCAGGTTTCGGGTAGGTTCCGCCTGGAACCTGGAACCTACTCTCGGGTACATGTTCCTCAAAATGAGGAACCTGGAACCTACCCGTCGAAACGTGGAACCTGGAACCTACCCTGTCATAGGTTTCGGGGTCGGTTCCAGGTTCCAACAGGTTCTTTTTTTAATTTCGTTTTGAATTAAACAAAACGAAAATAAACGCAAGAATCCTTCATACTGCAAGCAGCACCTAATACCATTCTTTCCAAAGTGTTATTTTATTACAATTCAGTGGAAACAATGGAGGATATGACAGATAATACACATTCCTATCATATAGCATGCCTAACAGAGCTCTACTTGCAACTCGCATGTAAGTGAACTGTCATTTGCAACACAAGCAAGAAATCTTGACACAGCAACTGCATAGCAAAAGTGACGAAGAACATTGTCAATTTCCACAAATCAAAGAAATTTGCGAGACAACCGGTAATTGCACAATGAGGCACTTAAGGTCAGCAATCTAAAAGCCTCCTCTCTCAGAAAAAAGGCTGAACCACGGAGTGCCAAGAATACACCAATCTAGTGATTCAAACAAAACTTTCAACTGCATCCATGAGCCGCAAGGTAAGCCCCATAAGTGAGGCCAAAAATAAGGAAAGGAAAAATCACCAACAGAACAATGCTTGTAACCCCAACCCCCCTACCAAAACAAAAAATCCCCACAATATGCTAGAGGGCATAGACTAAAATGACATCAAACGAAAACAACAATGAATAAAAAAATACCATCGCTACATCACCTCATGGGAGCTGCAGCCAAAAACGAAAAAGCAAACAAAGACAACATCGACCGAGCAACACCAAATTGCTAAAAGAAATCCAAATAAGATCACGATCGCAAATGGGTCGGGGAATTCAATCAACAACAACAACAAGAGAAGGATAAAGAGCCCACTTCGATGCATAAATTGCCACTGCAGATGATGTGTTGGATCTTGCCAGGGACAAGCATGGACTTGAACTTGGCGGCCACATCAGGCGCCTTGTGCGGTATGTGTAGACCCCCCAATGCCAAAACCAACACCATCTTTCTTGTTCTTGCTACTCTCTATCAATCACAATGACAACGATAAGAAAAAGGGTCAACGAAAAAACAAGAAAAGGTAATATTTCCACACCCAAAGACGATCCTTTCTATTTCTCTTTCCCCCTCGATCGAGCTTCAATAATCAATCTCTCTTCTTCTTCTCCCCTTAAAGCAGCGCATGAAGTTCAGATTGTGCAAGTGCGTAATAGTGATGGAAACTAACAAGGGTTTTGCGAAGAGAGAGAGACTTTGACTCGGACATACCTTGGAACCGAAGCGGACATGGAAGACCCTCCTCCATCCCTCGTTCTTGTCGTGCTTTGAAACTTCTCCCTTTCTCCTCAGGTTTACCATCTTGAACTCACCTCGTCTTAGTCCACACGCCTCCAGCAATCAGGTTCTTCGCCATCCCACACTCTATCGTCGTCCCTCCCGGGCCTCGAACCACCACTCGCGCCACCTTTGGCCCTTGAACCCGCGCGATCCTTAGCAGAATCCTCGTCCCCGCTTGCTCGAGATGCTCAGCATCATCGACGTCCGAATCGTCATCGTCGTTGACCACCCTCCTATTCTTGTTGCTGCTGCCCCTCTTCTTGTTGCCGCCGCCCCCAATCTGCCGCTGCGCGCCATTGTAGCCAGCCCTCGCGGCCAGCGTCGCCGTGGGGGAGCTCCTCTACTAGGTGTGGTTGATGAAGACAGAGGAAAAGCCGAGGCGACGCCGAACGGAGAGAGAAGAGAGGAGATGCAAGCTCGTCGAGTCGTGGGTGTGCAGCGTGCGAGAGAGAGCAAACTGGAGGAGGACCGAGCGAGGGGAAATATGGGGAACAAACAAGAAACTAACGAAAGTTAGAGTTTTTAGAGGATAAAGTAAATCGGTTCCGGTTCCCCGGTTCTGGTTCCTAGGAACCGGAACCGGTGGTTCCTAAAAATTTGGAACCGGGAACCGGAACCTATCACCTTGGAATCAGGAACCAAACTGGACCCACAGGGTCCGGTTCTTTGGTTCTCGGTTCTACCCCAGAACCGTGCTCACCCCTAATATATATAGTATACGGTTTCCCAACATGCAACCATTTTACATAAGGAAGGAAACACCAGAAATAGGAAACAAGAATAATATAATAGCAAAAATATCTCCATTCCAAGAATAGGAGACAAAAATCTTGTCAACACTCTCCCTCAAGTTGGGGCGAAGACTTCGTCGGAGGTCAATTTGTCCACCACGTTTTGGAAAACTCCTTTTGATAACGCTTTGGTGAAGACATCTGCAAGCTGATCCTCACTACGAATGTACGAAGTCCCAATTGTTTTATCTTGAACCTTCTCTCACAAAGTGACAATCCACTTCTATGTATTTGGTTCTCTCATGAAAGACCGGATTTGAAGCAATGTGAGTTGCAACTTGATTATCACAAAACAGCTTTGTAGGTGTATTTGTAGGCTTACATCCCATTTCTTGAAGTAAAAAATGCAGCCACACAATTTCACTAGTAGTGGTGGCCATAGCACGATACTCAGCTTCTACGCTTGAACGCGCAACAACCGTTTGTTTTTACTCTTCCAAGTGACAATATTACCACCAACAAACATGCATAAACCAGTTGTGGATTTTCTATCCACCGGACTTCCAGCCTAATCTGCATCAGTGTAACCCTCTATATCTGTGTGACCATTGTTCTTCATCAAGATTCCCCTTCCTGGTGAAGCTTTCAAATACCGAAGAAGATGATCCACCAATCCCATGTGACCTTCAGTGGGATTATGCATAAATTAGCTCACATAACTAACAGCATATGCAATATCAGGTCTAGTGATAGTTAAATAAATCAAGCGTCCTACTAAACGCTGAAACTGACCAACATCCTATAGTGGTACACTGTTAGAAACAACTTTGCCGTTATACTCCATAGGGACACTTGCAGGTTTAACTCCCAACTTACCAGTCTCTTTTAATAAATCAAGAACATACTTTCTCTAGGATAAAAACAGTCCTTTGCAAGAATGTGCCAATTCAATGCCCAAAAAATAACGCAAACTACCAAGGTCTTTGATATCAAAGTCCTTGCTCAAATGACGCTTGAGTGCTTCAATCCCAGGTTGGTTACTACCTGTAATGACCAAATCATCAACATACACAAGAATAATAACAATACCCTGGTCATTTGACTTAGTGAACATAAAGGAATCAGAAGCACCTCTCTTGAACCCGAATCTGATAAGTGCTGCACTAAGCTTGCCATACCAAGCTCTAGGTGACTGTCTAAGGCTATAGATACCTTTCTTCAGTTTACAAATAGTTCTATCCTTACCCTGTAATGAATGCCCATGTGGTAAATCCATGTAGACCTCTTCTTCTAAGTCCCCATGTAAAAAGGCATTCTTCACATCCATTAGGAACAAAGGCCATCCATGATTAACTACTACGGACATAACTACTCTCACTGTATTCATCTTAACCACCGGAGCAAATGCTTCTGTACAGTCTATGTCGTAGGTTTGGGTGTACCCTTTGGCGACAAGCCTAACTTTGTACCTCTCAACCATGCCATCACTATTATATTTGATCTTATAAATCCATCTACATCCCACAGTCTTTTTTCCTCTTGGCAGTTGCACCAACTCCCAAGTCCGGTTCCGATTCAGTGCCTCGATCTCATCTTTCATTGCTTTAATCCACACGCTTTTCTTATTTGCTTCCTCAAAACTCTTGGGCTCCTATTGTTCTTTAATGGCAGACAGAAAACTCAAATAACTGTAGGACACTTTGTCATATCCAACAAAATCTTGAATAGGGTGCTGAATTGTATGAAAGGTAGAAAAATCCCGAAGACGGGTTGAAGGTCTAGGGATACGAGTTGACCTGCGAACAAAAATAGGTGCTTGAACCTCTGCTGTTGAAGTCTCATTTATCAACTCTTCACCTGCAGCTTCAGAATTTTCACCAGGTGTTAACATACTTGATTCTGATGATGAGTGCCTAATACCTCCAGCCTCCTGACTTTCGGTAACAGTCCCATCCCCTTGGTGATTTTCCGCAACAGCCCCAGTTTCAAACTCCTGATTTTTGGGTTTATTTTCGCTATTGCCAACAACTATAGGGATAGGAACGGGCTCAAATTCGGTAGAAAAGTGTTGATAGTTGTCCTCCCCCTGAATTTGAGCCCTATTGGAAAAAAATATGTGGGCCTCGTCAAAAAACACATCGCGAGAAAAATAAACTCGCTTAGTACTGGGATCATAGCATTTGTAGGCCTTTTTGGTGGAAGAGTAGCCGACAAATACACACTTCCGAGCCCAGGAATCTAGTTTTCCACCATTTTGAGAGTGGACTTAGCAAACGCAACCAAAGATTCGTAAATGAGAAATATCAAACTTCCGTCCATACAAGATCTTCATAGGGATCACATAACACAAAACACGGCTAGGCAACCTATTAATCAAATAACAACTCGTTACAACAGCATCTGCCCAATAGGATTTAGGCATGTTTCCTGAAAATAATAGGGCCCTAGTAACTTCAAGGAGGTGTTGATTTTTCCGTTTTGCTGCACCGTTCTGCTGTGGCGTCCCAACACAAGATGTTTGATGAATGATACCCAAACTACTCAAGACCGCTTGAAAACTCTTATTAGTGTATTCAGTACCATTGTCGGTGCGCAATACCTTCACAGAGGTATTAAATTGATTTTTCACCATGTTGCAAAATTCTTGAAAGACAGTAAGAACTTCAGTCTTGGATTTTAAAAGGCTAATCCACGTAGCACGAGACTTATCATCAATGAATGTAATAAAACATCTGAAACCCTCCTTAGAATCAACAGGTGAATTACCCCAAACATCCGAATGAACAATAGAAAACAATTCAATAGATCTACCATTGCTATTTGGAAATGGTAACCTATGATGTTTGGCAAAGTGACAAGGATCACAACATCACAACTACTTGAATCATGACAAAATGACACATCAAGAGCATGTAATACTCGATCGGATGGATGACCCATATGCCAATGCCAAACTCGCGAATTGTCACCTCCTCCTTTTATTGTTGTCAAAGCTGCATTATGAAGCTCCAAGGTGTATAACCCATCTTGCAATCGCCCCTCACCAATCATCTTCCTGGTGGTGTGATCTTGAAAGAGCACCTTTTGAGGGGTAAAAATAACATTGCAATTCCATTGGTTAGTACACTTGCTTACAGACATCAAATTTGATGATAGTTCAGGAACCAACAAAGCTTCCAATTCCTTTGAAAAAAATTTAATTTGTCCCACTCCTCGTGTGGGAACCTGCACCCTGTTAGCAACCGTAATAGGAGGATGCAAAGTGCTATAACCAGTATGAGACAATATATTTGAGGAGCTACACATGTGATCCGTGGCTCCGGAATCCACAATAAATCGTTTTAGAAAAAATAGAAAGTGCATACTCATTACCAAATGTTATGGCAAGATTCCTGAACTCCTTGTTAGCAGTATTTGTCCCAAGCCCATGCTTTTGAATCAGCTGCTGCACTTGTTCAGTCAAAGAATCAAGCTTTGTCTAAATATCTACAGAATCTCCTTGAATAACCGCATTGGCGTTCGGCCCCTTCTCCTTGTTTTGGCAAAGATGAGGGTGAAGAGACCAGCATCTCTCCTTCGAGTGACCATCGTGATCACAATGAAAACGGATGGGTTTCTTGTTTTTGCCTTTGACGAATCGCGTGACCAAATCACATTGCCTATGCTTGCTAGCCACGTTGTGGGCCGAATGCTCCACAGGATCTAGTTCTGACACACGATCTGATTGCATCACACTTCGTCTTGTTTCCTCATTCTGAATAATGGAACACACAGCATTGAAGGATGGCATTTGCGGACCAGTCAATATTTGTCTCCTTGTCTTCAAACTCAGGCTTGAGGCTAGCCAAAAGCTGAAAAATGCGATCTTGCTCTTCTCGTTTGATGTAGTCGGCAACAATATTAGTAGGGGGCCTATATTGGCGGAGTTCATCCCATTGTCTCTTCAGATTTCCCAGATGCTCAGTAAAGGATTGATTTAAACCTTGCTTGGAGTTAGCAATCCCTTGCTGCAACTCGAAGATCCTGGACGCATTATTTTCTTGTCCATACACTTCACACAATGACTCCTATAAAGTCCGAGCAGAATCCGAATATGCGAATATCTCATAGATGCGGGTTTCCATGGAGTTAAATATCCATGTCATAACATTGTGGTCATTAGCTTGCCACTCTTCAAATTTTGGGCTACCCGCCGGCGGAGCAGGGGTCCGCCCATTGATATGTCCGAGCCTAGACCTTCCACCAAGGGCAATAGTCACAGCACGAGACCAAGGAAGGAAGTTGTTTCCATTCAGCGACAAGGAAGTCAGACGTTGGTTGTGTGACTCATGAACAACAGCCTTTAAAGGATCAAATCTAGAGACTTCATCTTGTTTTGTATCCATGCCTCAGAACAAGCAGCAATGCAGACAAAAAAAAATTGTAATTGATTGGGACAAGGACCCGATTGTTGGAACACAAAGACAGAATTGCAAACGGAATCAAAACACAACCTGCTTTGATACCATGTTGAAGTTTAGCAGGATCAAACACATAAATATAACTCAAGGAAATAACGTGGTTCAACAACATGCCTACATCCACGGACAAATAACTCCCCCTCTCTTCCTTTTTTCATAGAGAGTAGATCTGCCATTATTCATCATATATACAGCATATGGTTGCTCACAAGACAACAAGCAACCATTTTACATAAGGAAGGAAACACCAGAAATAGGAAACAAGAATAATATAATAGCAAAAATATCTCCATTCCAAGAATAGGAGACAAAAATCTTACCAACAGTTTAAGATCAGGGACAGAAGGGTTCAAGCTCGGCCAAGACCGAGCCTCAAACATCAAGTTCGTGATAAACTAAATCAAGGTAAAGTTCAAGTTTCCTCAAATGTCCTTCCATCTTTCTTCGAGGAGCCTTAAAATCAACATGTGCATATGAAACTATGTTTGGGTATTTTCTATTGCAGATGCAAGGCAGAAACATGTCACAATAAATTCAAGGTTGTGGCATGGCTAGAAGATCACGAACGAAAACATCCACAGGAGCTGTTCTAACTCAGGATTGTAGAGGAGCAATTTTAGGACTAGTTTGAATTGGGTTTCTTGTTGACATCCACTTTTGTTTGCTTGTCATAATTTGTTAGCTCAATGAGTACAAAAAATGTGAAGCTACTACTCTGTTACTAATAAGGATGTTATCGGCAGCTTTTCTATCATTTCAGTGTTTAAAAAAATATTTTAATGTGAATGTCTTCCTCACAAAAATCATTAGTGTTTACAAGTAGTCATTAAAAGGTTCAAAGTTTTAGAAAATATCATGCCTGAAATAGTGCTCGATAATGCCGTGCGATACACGGGCTATTGATCTTGTGTGAATTGATTGACAAGCCCTATCACATGCATGGAAAAGAAAAAAAGGATAAAGGCATTGGAAGTCCATGAACTATTGCAAAATGTTGAATCATATCTCTCAACATTTTTTTGTGTAATCGAATCCCTAAACTATTTGTTATATTCGAGTTGGTCCTTCCATTAAAGATAGATTCTGACGTGGCATCTTATGTGGCAATTATAATATAAAAGATTGTTGTCAAAATTTCAAAAAGTAAAAATCTAGTAAAGGACGAAAATTTGAAAAATGATAAAGAAAAAACATCAAGCTGAAATTCATTTTGGAGAAATACATACGTCTCCATCTGAAAGTAGTTTTGAACTGGGTTGCTTTCGTTTTGCCTGAAGATGAATTCATATTGCAATAAAACAAATTAATCCACAAAATTCACGAGAAATGCATTTGTCTCCCAGTTTTTCTAATAATTAAAGAGTTGCATTCTTTGCTCACCTCTATCCTCTCCACTCGCTTTCGGAACTTTTGGAGAAGCCGGAGATTATGCTCTTCGAATTTCTTCAACAGGTTGTCTAAGATAGCACATACGGTTTATATAGCATTACTCCTCTTCGCGTTATGCCATCGACTAATGTAAATTTAGTGTTTCTCCCAAAGAAAAGGAAACTTTTACATAAACTCGATAAAAAGTATCTCATCACGAGAAACTGAAATATATGAGCAGAGAACATAGAAGTATAGCAAGTGAAAACCACTTAATTACATACATTTTCTATCCCTTCATTTATGGGGATTGATGGGTTTTATTTGTGAAAAATGGGCCGCCCATGATGGGCTAACCCAGCCCATGAAAGAAAGTAATTGCAGTTGGCAGTTATTGTCTGGACACAAAAGGTGAGAACACACGTAGAATGTGTGTTGTATTTTCACCATCAGAGACTCATTCTCACAAAAGGACAAAGAAGAAAGGGTTTTTTATTCAACAATATAAGGATTGTTCACTCTCTCAAGGCTACGACAAGTGCATTTAATCTGTGGCGAAAGAGGTATGTTCGTTTATATGATATACTTCGAATGATCGGTGATTCAAGTATAGAATGGGCACGTTTTTCCGCAATTTTTGTAATATGTTTAGGATTATGTTTCCGTCATTGGTATCAGAGCATGTGTTCTTGTTTCCTGATCGTTTAATATGCTTATAACACGAAGCATTGGCCGGAATTCGTGAAACGACGCCGACGAACGCTCGGGTATGAAAAACCGACACCCGGCCGTACTGTTTGAGGTCGTTTCTCGATTTCCGTGCGTCAAAATTATTTTTGAAAAGTGTAGGGTCGTAGTGCTCGTCGAGACGAGCAAAAAGCGACCGTGGCGGCGCCGCCGGGTAGGCCGTGACGCACGCCCACGCCACCGCAAGTGGCGGCCTGCGCCCGTCGTCGTTGCATGTCTTGCGCACGGTTACGCGCACGCGCCACGTGTGCGTGTGTGGGGCGTGGCTGACATCACGCTGACGTCAGTCACACGGCGGCCCATGACCCGACCCGCGCCCGTGACCCAACCTGTGACCTGTTGACTTGACCCGGTCATCTGTTGACCATTGACCAGCGTTAACCACCGAAAAAAAAAAAACCGAAGGGGGCAGAATATGTTTCTTGCATAAAAATATCATGATTTAAAAAAGTAATCATTTGATTTTTTCTGCATTTGTTGCAGGAAAGATGGTATGAAGGTATAGAACCCCCATTATGGCTAGAACGCCTGAACAAAAAGAAAAACTTGCAACGTTAAGAGCCGAGCTAGATGATTATCGATGGGAAGATGGTGATTTGGCTAATCATGTGGTCAAGGTCAATATGATGATACAGGACATTATCTAGAAAGGTTACTGTATGCCGAATTTTGAGAAAATGAATATTCTGATCAACACTCTTCTATTTGAATGGAAAAAGGTGTTGCATCGCCTATGGGAGGTCAATGTGGTCCCAGCCTACAAAAACCTTGCAGTGGATTTTGTGATAGAACATTATAGGGTTGAGGCAACAAAGACTTCGACCCTAGGGATTAATACAACTTGGCGTAGAATGAATGCACCATGGAGAAAGCCTAAGGGACACCCGACAGTCTTTTCTTGGTTGCCAAAGAAGAAGATTGGTTTTTCTAAGGAGTTTTATGAATATTTCCCTGTGTATAGGAAATTGATAGACGGTTGATTTTATGTTATTTTAGTTCGGTTTAAGATATCTTAGGTGGATATTTCTGTTCACGTTGATGTTCATGTTTTCTTTTCTATGCTAGTTTCGTTCCTAATGTATATAGTACTTAGTGAATGAATGTTGATGGATATTTATTATTGTGAATAGTTTATGGTACTATTTTATTATGATATCTGTCTTATTAGAATAAGGTGGTTGAGTGGGAGTTCTAAAAGTTTTAGTAACTTTAAAGAACGTAATTTTACCTTAATGACTATATTAACGATGATTTCACAATAGGTTTTTGGATGATGATTGGGAACATAGTAAACTTTCGAATATAAAAACTATGTGAAATTACTCATTAATATATTCAGTTTGTGTAAAATTAATACATAAATAAGTGGCATTAATAATTCGTGCTTGTCTGTCCGATATGTTTAGATTCAATGGCTTCAGCAACTAAGAACATAATAGCTGAGTTGAACAAAGGAGAGAAATTGAACGGCGAGAACTATCAAATATGGAACACGAAAATCCAATACGTGCTAGAAAAACAAGAAGCACTAGAAGCTCTCTTTTCTTGGTTGCCAAAGAAGAAGATTGGTTTTTCTAAGGAGTTTTATGAATCTTTCCCTGTGTATAGGAAATTGATAGACGGTTGATTTTATGTTATTTTAGTTCGGTTTAAGATATCTTAGGTGGATATTTCTGTTCATGTTGATGTTCATGTTTTCTTTTCTATGCTAGTTTCGTTCCTAATGTATATAGTACTTAGTGAATGAATGTTGATGGATATTTATTATTGTGAATAGTTTATGGTACTATTTTATTATGATATCTGTCTTATTAGAATAAGGTGGTTGAGTGGGAGTTCTAAAAGTTTTAGTAACTTTAAAGAACGTAATTTTACCTTAATGATTATATTAACGATGATTTCACAATAGGTTTTTGGATGATGATTGGGAACATAGTGAACTTTCGAATATAAAAACTATGTGAAATTACTCATTAATATATTCAGTTTGTGTAAAATTAATACATAAATAAGTGGCATTAATAATTCGTGCTTGTCTGTCCGATATGTTTAGATTCAATGGCTTCAGCAACTAAGAACATAATAGCTGAGTTGAACAAAGGAGAGAAATTGAACGGCGAGAACTATGAAATATGGAACACGAAAATCCAATACGTGCTAGAAAAACAAGAAGCACTAGAAGCTCTTAACCAACTGATGGAAGAACCTGAGGATGGGAACACTGCACAGCATAAGAGAGATAGAGATGCATTTGCTATATGGAAAAGGAAGAACTCGATTACTCGCATCACGTTGCTGAGTAGCATGGAGAATGATGTCATGCGAGAGTTCGGACGTTTTGAGAATGCCAAAGAGATGTGGGAAGCATTAGCAGCGAGATTTGGTCATACATCGGTGACCAAGCTGAGACAACTCACTATAAGGTTTGATTCGTATAAGAAGCCTCATGGTCAGTCCATGAAATAACACCTAAGAAAGATGTCGAACATGATTGTTGAGCTGAAAGATGCTGGACACATTCTGACTAATGAACAGCAAGTGCAAGCAGTAATCCGTTCCTTGCCTCAAAGTTGGGAGCACATGAAGGTGCACCTGACCCATAATGAGAACATCAAGACCTTTGAAGATGCCATGCGCCATCTTGAGTTAGAAAAGGATCGCCTCTTGGCGGCAAAATCGGAAATTGACATCTATTATGCTGGTTCTAGCTCACATGGGGCTTCGAGCTCCAAGCGCAAGTGCATCGAAAGGTTTATGAAGTGGAAAGGCAAGGGAGCAAGTTCTTCGGGTAAGAAACCAAAATTTAATCAACATGACAAAGGAAAACGTTCTTTTGTTAAGAAGATGTCGAGGGTGAAATGCTACAACTGTAGCAAGAAGGGCCACTTCGCTCGCGATTGCGGCGAGCCAAAGAAGGTAAACTCCCCTTGCATTCTTGAGAAGCTTGTCTATGTGTCAAGTTCTGTATTTTTAACTGAGTCTAATCCTTTGTGGACTGTAGATTCGGGAGCAACAGACCATGTAGTGAAGGACAGAGATGCCTTTGTGGAGTTCCGACGGGTTCCGACCGGAACGAAATGGATTTATGTAGGGAACAACTCCAAAGCAGAAGTTAAAGGAATTGGCACCTGCCAGTTGATGATGCGTGGTGGACGCACATTGTTCCTACATGACGTATTATATGCTCCGGAGATTCGTCGGAATTTAGTATCTGTGTTAGTGTTGATTAAACTTGGTTTTAATTTAAACTTTCATATCAGTGGTGTTGATTTGTATCTGAGTACGAATTATTATGGATGTGGATACTTTCTGAATGATTTTATTGTACTAGATGTTGACTGTGGTAATGTTAACGTTTGTTATTCCCTATTTACATCTTCCAACTCATATGAAAATGATGTGAATGTGTGGCATGCTAGACTTGGTCATATTGGCCAACAACGAATGCAAAGATTAGCCAAAGAGGGCTTATTAGGCAATAATGAAAAAGTTGATTTGCCTATTTACGAGCATTGTCTGGCTGGGAAAACAACAAGGAAACCATTCGAAAAGGGTATAAGAGCTGAGTTTCCTTTGCAACTAATCCATTCTAACATCTGTGGTCCAATGAATGTAAGAGCAAGGCATGGGGCTGTGTATTTCATCACATTCATAGATGATTGTACTCGATTTGGATATGTCTATTTGATTTCTCATAAATCTAAGGCATTGAGTTGCTTCAAGAAATTTATGAACTTAATAGAAAATTAATTAGATAAGAAAATACAAACATTCAGATCCGATCAAGGTCGAGAATATTTATCTGATAAGTTCAGAAATTTATGTGATAAAAAAGGAATAGAAAGATAGTTGTCTATTCCATATACTCCACAACAAAATGGTATTGCCGAGAGGAGGAACAAAACCCTATTGGAAATGGTTAGGTCTATGATGGCACAAGCTAACTTACCTATCACATTTTGGGGTGATGTTTTGTTAATTGCTGCCTATGTACTTAACCGTGTGCCTTCTAAATCAGTTACTTCCACTCCGTATGAGTTATGGACGGGTAGAAAACCTGATTTAAGTTTTCTTAAACCTTGGGGTTATGCTGCTTATACTCACGAGCCTTCTCATAAATATGGGAAACTGGGTCCCAGAAGCAATAAGAGTATTTTCATAAGATACTTAGAGCACTCAAAAGGGTATGTGTTTATAGGTGCACACGAAAGTGAGAGTATAACTGAATTTGAATCACGAGATGTCACATTCTTAGAGAATAAGTTTCCTACTAAGAGCGAAATAGGTGAGGACTACTCACTATTTGAAACTTTGGATCCTAATAATGTAATTGATGAAGTTCGTCCAAATGGAAGCAATGTGAGAAGTGAGGAATTAAATTCGACTCAATCTCAATTACAACCGTTTGATGAGACGATACCGTCATTATTTAATCCAAGTGGGAGCATAATGGAGAATGATGTGTCACGTGTACAATCTCCCGTACGGCGAACAAGTCGCAAAAGTGTTATCCGATGACGTTTTGACATTGAAGGGGAAACTTTCATCATCGCTCCACAAGATGAAGATGAGCCAAAGAATGTAAATGAGGCTTTAAGTTGCCCTAATAAGGAAAAATGGATAAATGCAATGGAAAAAGAAATGGAATCAATGAAGTCAAACCATGTTTGGGAATTGGTTGATCTTCCAAAAGGACGCAAAGCTATTGGGAACAAATGGATTCTTAAAATAAAGCGAAAGCTGATGGCTCAATAGAAAGATATAAAGCTCGCCTCGTGGTGAAAGGGTATAATCAACATGAAGGATTTGATTATGAGGAAACTTTTTCTCCTATAGTGAGATTTACCTCAATTCGCCTTATTCTGGCAATAGTGGCAAGTATAGATCTTGAATTACATCAAATGGATGTAAAGATTGCTTTTCTAAATGGAGAATTAGAAGAAGAAATTTACATGGAGCAACCAGTTGGCTTCATTGTGAAAGGCCAAGAACAAAAAATATGTCGACTTTTGAGATCGATATATAGCCTTAAGCAGTCTTCAAGACAATGGTATACGCGTTTTCATAATGCCATAGTGGCCTATGATTTTACAATGATTAATGAAGATCATTGTGTATATATCAAAAGATCCAAAGATCAATTTGTGATCTTATCATTATATGTTGATGACATACTGATTGCCGGAAGCAATAAAGACTTGGTTAATACTATTAAGAGTTGGTTATCATCCAATTTTGAGATGAAAGATATGGGTGAAGCTGCATATATTCTTGGAGTTAAGATTTCAAGAGATCGTTCCCCAAGAGATTATTGTCTCTTTCACAAGAGACTTATATCAATAAAGTTCTTGAACGATTTTGTATGCATGACTGTAAACCTATGGATACTCCTATTGCAAAAGGTGAAGGATTGAGTCGTAGGTTGTGTCCTAAGACTCCACAAGAGAAGGAACAAATGAAACGTGTTCCTTATGCTGGTGTTGTTGGGAGTTTAATGTATACTATGATGTGTACAAGACCTGACATATGTTTTGCAATTAGAATGGTAAGTAGATACCAATCCAATCCAAGTCAAGCACATTGGAAAGCCGTCAAAAGAATCATGAGGTATCTAAAGGGTACTGTTGATTATTCTCTGAGTTATCAAGGAAGGGATCTGCGACTTGAAGGCTACTCAGATGCTGACTGGGGAGGAGATTTAGACGAAAGGAAATCTACCTCTGGATTTGCATTCTTACTGAATAATGGTGCTATATCTTAGAGCAGTAAGAAATAGACATGTATAGCATTATCTACCATGGAAGCCGAGTTCGTGGCATTGTCAGCAATAGTACAAGAGGGAGTTTGGCTTAAGAGATTTTTGGATCATTTGGGTGTTATTGAGCATGCTGCAAGCTCATTGTTAGTCAATTGTGATAACCAAGCAGCGATAGCATACACTAAAGATTCAAAATATCATGGCAAGACCAAACATATAGATACTAAGTACAATTTTGTTAAAGATATGGTAGAACGAAAAGATGTGAACTTACGGTACATATCTACGCATAGTATGATAGCAGATCTTATGACAAAGCCAATTCCTAGAGATGTTTTCATTGATCATGTAAAATCTCTAGGACTGCGTAGATGCTGATATATTGAAATTTGTAATTTCCCTGAATGTTCACATTTAAATGAAACTGTTATATCATTGTTAATGCCTATGATATTTTTATTTATGCATATTAATACTTAGTGTATTATGTCGAGAAAGTATGTCGGACAGATAAGATTAACCCACTCACACGGATAATCGCCTCTATTTACTGTGTGATAAATAAAGATGAGACAATTTTTAGGCTTATTATCTAGGTGATAATCAAGAGCTTAAGCCTTAAATATAAATGTTGCCTTAACTAAGTGCTAAGATGAGGACATAACATTTACTATGTTCGAAAGTAAAATAACCCACATATTTTACTTTATCTGTCTTTGATGCCAGATGTGAGTTCTAATGGATTCTTTAGAGGAGTAGATACGTGAACTCAAGTTTAGACATTGGGCATGTCTGAACTATCATCTGTACGGTATTGAATGTAAAGACATACGTTCCACGGGAAAGGAGTTAATACCGTATTACGTATTTCATACTACGTATGCATAAGACGACCGATAAGAGTGGCAAAAGTTTTTTATCTCAACTTTATGCCGTGTGAGACCCTTGAGGATATGAGTTTCTCATTTAGTGCTCTCATGACTCTAACTTATTCTCAAAGTTTCTATTCAGTGTTTGCTATCTTAGGATGTTGCCAATGGTCATGAATGATTCGATCTAATGGGGCATTTCTAGAAAAGTGAGCTGAACCGAAATAGAGAGGTTTAAGGAAAGAGGAAGATCAATTTATCATGATGTCACATTCTATTTTTTTGTATTCACAGGTCGACCAATTATGATTTTAAGTAAATCATAGTTGTGAATAAATATACGAGATACTAAAAGAGGTCAAAAGAGATATAAATGTGACTGATTGATCTAGGGTACTGCATGCTGTATCTACTCGGAAAACGTTGTACCCAATTTTGAGCTGCAATGTATTCCTAACAGATGCATTGCAACGAGCTCTCGAAGTATGCTAGTCGCACGGATTATTTGCTAGTATGAATATTGCAAAGAAGAGAGAGTTAATGTTTAGCCCACCATGTGCGAGTGGGAGATGATGGGTTTTATTTGTGAAAAATGGGCCGCCCATGATGAGCTAACCCAGCCCATGAAAGAAAATAACTGCACTTGGCAGTTATTGTCTGGACACAAAAGGTGAGAACACATGTAGAATGTGTGTGTTGTTGCATTTTCACCATCAGAGACTCATTCTCAGAAAAGGACAAAGAAGAAAGGGTTTTTGGTTCAACAATCTAAGGATTGTTCACTCTCTCAAGGCTGTGATAAGTGCATTTAATCCGTGGCAAAAGAGGTATGTTCGTTTATGTGATATACTTCGAACAATCGGTGATTCAAGTATAGAATGGGCACGTTTTTCCGCAATTTTTTGTAATATGTTTAGGAATATGTTTCCATCAGGGATGATAGAGATCTTTTAATGCTTTATTTTGAAATTAGCAGGAGAACAACCCCAAAGAAATTCCATGTTTGAAGCATGACATCCTCTATGCTAAATGGGCTACAACAGCTGCTTTATCCGGGAAAGTCCAATTTCGTTGGACTTCTAGTAATGACCCAAGCGACTTAATTAGCCGATTCACATGAATGGTTCTGTCCGATACACAACGTGCAACGTGCAAAATTTCCCATTTTTCCTATGGACATCCTTGGATTCCAATCCAAATACGTATGATAGACCGTGTTGTTGACGTATAGCGCACGGTACACCAGTTCCAAAATGGCCAACCTTAGGAACGATGGCGTGGTCATTAGAAGCCGCACGACCCTCGCATACGCTCTCGATGCGTCATATCTATACCTCCACGTATGTTCTAGTAGAGAGAGGATGAACCCCCCCATGGGGAGGCTTTGCATTGAATTTACATAGTGACATTTCTTTTGCTTTTGCATTTGCATCGTCCAGTTAATTTTCACGTGCCAAGTGAGGTTCGTCTCTCTTGCTCTCGATTTCACCAAAAGATATAGGTCATTTATCCTGAAATTGGATGACTTGATATAAAACAATTCTGCAAATCGCTTTCCCTTGATCTAGTCCAGCGAGCAAATACCATTCTCTTCCAAGACGTACGCTCTAGCTAGGATACTGTTATATTTCGTCGGTCCGCCCATGATGTGCGTGTCCAAGGGACACCATTTTTCTTAATAAGAGGTGTGTCTAAGAGACACCCTTTGAAGAGGTACGAAGAGAGTTTCTTAATGGAAGTTAAGACAACTTCTTCGACACACAAAAACAAGACACTAAAAAGAGAAATAAAGAACTCTCTCTTGATCAAGGCATTAGGATTCCGTTTCTACTTTCAGAAGACAATTGGCATTAACGCTGTGGAACAATAATACTTTCCTTGTGATTGTATTCGGACCAACGTGAAGTAGATTCGTTCATCGTTTGCGGTGATTCAAGATTCAACAAACGATCCTGGAAATTATTTGATTTGGAGTGCATCAAACAGGTTAGTCGATTCTCCCTATACACGCTTCCAACATTGGTATCGAGCCTCGGTTATGATCTCTGCCTTGTTTTCCCGTTGATTTTTTATGCTTGCTGTTTGATATGGAGATCATGATGATGAACTTCATATTGTCTGCATGTTCATTGCTCGGAAATTGCAAGATGAATCGACGAACATGAATTGAAACGAAGAACGGGTTTGGTCATTACGGGCGACCGTTCTGCTCGAATGTTTTTCGAAATATTTTATGTGAAGAAAATAATTTTTGAATGCATAACATCGAAGAACTCGACGAAAGCGTAATCGGGTGGGTCGACCGCCTCCGTGAGCCGCCACACGCCGCCCACACGCCGCCGTGGCCACGGCGCGCTGGGAGCCACGCTACCTGCGCCGGGCCAGCGGTAACGGCACGCCGCTGCGGGTCGGCCAAGTGGCATCGCGGCGACGTCATCAATGACGCCAGCAAAACTATCGGTAAATCGGCATGTCGACGCCATCGATGACGGCGACGGATCGCCGGCCAACGGAGATCGACCCGATCGGAGACCCGATCCAGGCGTTGACCCGACCCGTGAACCAACCCGACCCGAGACCCGACCCGGGTTGACCCGACCACATCGTCAACGGTCAGACCGGTCGGATCGGTCCGGAACGAACCGGATCGGTCAGCGGTTGAACCGGGTTGGACGGATTCGTAGCCCGAGTTGGGCGGTGCGTGAGCCACGCGCCGCGACACTTAAGCCGGTGCATGTGGGTGCGTGCAAGGTCCGATTGGGCCGCGGTTGGTACCGTTGTGTTCGTATTGAAATTCTCTACATTTTGGTATAGTTATTTTATATGTTTGAAGCTTTTAAATATATGAAAATGCATACAGAACCCTAAATACGTGTATTTTTGGGGTGTTATTGCATTTTTACTTGTATTTTCCTATGGTTTTGGAAATACAGAAGCTGGCTTACATGTAAATGACCACATAAAGATTATGTAGAGCATGATTCATTGATGGCATGTCTATATGGTTTGACGTGCTTGCATTTTCTTATTTTTGAGCATATTAAAACAATGGCTGGAGATCCTTACATTATGTATTCCGCTGTTGATTATATATGCATGATTGTTCTATTTGTTAATTTACATCATGCCATGCTAGATGATTGCTAGAAAGGATGTGATCATTGTTTGAGATATTTTGTGAATTATCTAGTCTAGTGGGAGTTAAATAGGTTGGTAGAATTAGAAGAAATTCTCACCTAGAACTTAAAATTTGCACAAATTAAACAAGTTAATGATAGTAGAACAATTGTACGCTGAAACTGATTGGAAACATCGTGAACTTTCGTTTTGGTGTCTTTTTATTGAATTATCATTAATTTTAGTTTGTCTTTGTTGCAAATTAAAATATGTGTGCTTATGAGGAAAATGTGCTAGTAATTGATTATGCGTTTATTATGTCAATGTGTAGTAGATAGTGATTATGGCTTCAGCATCCAAGACCATTGTGGCTGACCTCAATAAGGGTGAGAAGTTGAACGGTGACAATTATGACATTTGGCACCGAAAAGTTCAATATATTCTTGAAGAGCAAGAGGTTTTGGAAACCCTTAACCACACTATGGATGAACCTGAGCATGGAACTTCTGCTCAACATAAAAGAGATCAAGAAGCTTATCAAGCTTGGAAAAAGAAAAATAGCATTGCTCTCATCACGTTGCTGAGCTGTATGCAAGATGATATCATGTGTGAGTTTGAAAGTTATGACAAAGCTCAAGCAATGTGGGTTGCCTTGAAAGATAAGTTTGGAGGTACGTCTGCTATTAAGTTGAGGAGACTCACTATCAAATTTGACACATACCGGAAGTGCTCAAATCTTTCAATGAGGCAGCATCTTTGGGAGATGTCAAACATGATACGTGAGCTGAAGTCGGCAGGTCATACCTTAACTGACGAATAACAAGTTCAGGATGTTATAAGGTCTCTTCCTGACAGCTGGGAACATATGAAAATCAATATGACGCACAATGAGAATATCGTCACTTTTGACAATATTGCGCGTCATTTGGAATTAGAAGATGAGCGCCTAGAGGCTGCAAAATCCTCTACCCAAGCTTATGTTGCTGAATCAGGTTCGAGCAAAGCTTCGGGCTTTAAGCGCAAGAGGAACCATAAATTCAACAACAAAAGGAAAGAGACTGATCAAGCACCCAAGAGAGCTAAGACCTTCCGACGCAAGAAGCGTGGCGGGAAGAAGGACAAGGCCAAGATGATGTGCTACAATTGTGGCAAATTGGGCCACTTCGCTCGTGAATGCACTGAGCCGAAAAAGGTACCACATTATTCTATTACTTTGAATAATGCTTTCGTTTCTAGCACTGATAATGCTTGCTGAATCTCATCCAATGTGGACTGTAGACTCGGGAGCAAAACAGACCACGAGCTAGAGATCGAGGAGCATTTGTGGAGTATCGTCGGATACAGCCTGGAAGAAGATGGATATATGTTGGAAATAACTCTAGAGTTGAAGTGAAGGGTATCGGCACATGTAAATTAACTTTTCGTGGTGGTCGAAACCTATTCCTACATGATGTCCTCTATGCTCCAGAAATTCGGCGAAACTTGGTCTCTGTAGTTGTTCTTCTTAGCTTAGGTTCTGTTTTTAATTTTCATGGTGATTGTGTTGACATTTTGTTTGGAACAGTTTATTACGGTTCTGGTTATGTATTGAATGGTTTTATGGTGTTAGACATTGACTATGATATGTACAAAGTTAATGTTGATGGTTATTTTTCTTTAATTGCATCTTCTAGTAATGTGGAGATTGATGCAAGTACTTGGCATGCTAGACTAGGTCACATTGGGCTACAAAGAATGAAACGATTAGCAAGAGAAGGCCTTTTGGGGTCACTCGCTAATATTGAACTGCCCGTTTGTGAACATTGTCTAGCGGGAAAAAAACTAGAAAACCATTTGGTAAAGGAACCAGAGCTGAACTTCCATTGCAACTTATACATTCTGACATTTGTGGTCCTTTAAATGTGAGGGCGAGGCATGGAGCCTCATATTTTATCACTTTTATAGATGACTTCACGCGTTTCGGTTATGTTTTTCTGATCTCCCATAAGTCCGAAGCATTGGATTGCTTTAGGCGGTTTATAACTTTGGTAGAGAATCAATTGGACAAAACAATAAAGGCATTGAGAACCGATCGCGGACGTGAGTATCTATCTGAGCAATTTAAGGCTCTTTGTGATGAAAAGGGAATTGTAAGACAATTGACTATTCCTGGTACTCCGCAACAAAATGGGGTTGCAAAAAGAAGGAATAGAACCCTTTTGGAAATGGTTAGGTCTATGATGGCGCAGGCAAATCTCCCTGTCTCATATTGGGGAGATGCGTTATTGACTGCTGTCTATATACTTAATCGTGTGCCCTCTAAGTCACTCGCTTCCACCCCTTATGAATTGTGGACTAGTAGGAAACCAGACTTAAGTAATCTACGACCTTGGGGATGTGCAGCATATGTTCACGATTCTTCCCATAAATATGGCAAATTAGGTCCTAGAGGGAAGAAGTGTATCTTTATTAGGTACTCCGAACACTCAAAAGGGTACGTGTTCATAGGTGAACATGCTGATGGAAGTGTGACTGAAATGGAATCACGAGATGTCACGTTCTTAGAGAACGATTTTCCTAGTAGAGGTGAGATCGATAAGGACTTCCAATTACATGAAATGGAAGATCCCGATAACACACCCACTAATGTTATTGAGGGAAATATAGATTTACCTCAACATACAAGACCTAGTGGGAGTGTAGCGTCGCTTGGCGAACTGAATTCTCAAGAAGTTCAGTTATGTAAAAGTAATCGTAAAAGTATTCCCCGTCGTCGATTTGAGATTGAAGGGGAAGCATTTATGATTGCTCCACAAGACGATGCAGAGCCTAAAACAGTTCAAGAGGCTCTCTCATCTCCGGACAAGGAAGAATGGGAAAAAGCTTTGGAAGACGAAATTGAGTCTATGAGGACAAACCATGTCTGGGACTTGGTTGATCTGCCACCCAATCGTAAGGCTATTGGAAATAAATGGATTTTCAAGATTAAGCGAAGGGCGGATGGATCCATTGAAAAGTATAAGGCTCGCCTTGTGGCAAAAGGCTATACTCAACAAGAGGGTGTAGACTATGAGGAAACTTTTTCACCAGTTGTAAGGTTTGCCTCCATACGCCTTATCCTAGCTATTGTTGCACATTTGGACCTAGAATTACATCAAATGGATGTAAAGACAGCATTTCTCAATGGAGAACTAGATGAAGAAATCTATATGAAACAACCGATAGGTTTCATTGCTGAAGGTCAAGAGCGTAAAGTTTGCAAACTTCATCGCTCAATTTATGGCCTTAAGCAATCGTCTAGACAGTGGTATTTTCGTTTTCATCGAGCCATAACTTCTTTTGGGTTCACGATGATCGAAGAGGATCACTATGTGTATATCAAACGGTCCGAGAATAAATTTATGATTTTATCTCTTTATGTGGACGATATTCTGTTGGCTAGGAATGACAAGGGTTTGGTGATAACCATAAAAGAATGGTTGTCTTCTAATTTTGAAATGAAGGACATGGGAGAAGCTGCATATATACTAGGAGTTAAGATTGAAAGAGATCGATCAAAGAAACTCCTCGCTATGTCACAAGAGTCTTATATAATGAAGATTCTTGAACGCTTCAATATGCAACACTGTAATCCCATTGTTACCCCTGTCATGCAAGGTGAAGGCCTAAGTACTAAGATGTGTCCTAAGATTCCAGAAGAAAAGAAAGAAATGATAACTGTTCCTTACGCAAGTGCTGTCGGAAGTTTGATGTACGCTATGATGTGTACTCGACCCGACATATGTCATGCTGTGGGGTTAGTAAGTCGATATCAATCAAATCCTGGTCCAGCACACTGGAAAGCAGTTAAGAGGATCCTGAGATACTTGAAAGGCACTATGGACTATCGACTTTGCTATCAAGGGAGTGATCTACGCTTATTAGGATACTCTGATGCTGATTGGGGAGGAGACCTAGATGAGCGTAAATCGACGTCTGGATATGCGTTCTTGCTTAATGATGGGGCAATTTCTTGGAATAGCAAGAAACAGACATGCATAGCTTTATCTACAATGGAGGCAGAATTTATTGCATGTTCTGCTGTTCTGCGTTTCTTGGAAAATTTAGCCATTGTCACCGATGGCTAAAACGCCTTGTGAAAATTTAGCCATTGTCACCGATGACCCAAAGAATAACCATCAGAAATATAATAGGGCAAAAGACTACAAGTGCCATAACTTGTGTATAGCTCACTTTAGTGCCATAACTTTTTTTTGGATCACTTTAGTGCCAAAAAAACGATCCTTAAGTGTCATAACTTTTTTTTTGGATCACTTTAGTGCTAAAACTTTTGAAAAACGATCACTTAAGTGCTAAAATTTTTGAAAATGATCATTTAAGTGCTAAAATTTTTGAAAACGATCACTTATGCCAATCTCCGGTGAGACTCCGAGCCACGTACCATAATAAAAAATGCCACGTTAGATTTCCGGTAAAAATTGTAAACCGAGTTGGCAGTTTTCAAAATTTTTAGCACTTAAGTGATCGTTTTCAAAATTTTTCAAATAAAGAATAAGTTATGGCACCAAAGTTCTGAATAGCTCCCGATATAATAGCGAGAAGGAAGTAGTCCTATAATATATTTCAACCAACAGGATGGTTGCTGATCCATTTACTGAAGGCTGTTCCAAGAGACGTGTTCTTGACCCACAGGATGTCTCTAGGATTACGTAGAATGTGATTATGATATGTAATATTGTTGAGGATTACTGGATTATGTATGTATATGTATTGTACTTGTTAGTTAATGAATTGATGTTTTATCAATTAGTACAATGTTATGAGACTAGCACAAACACATATATATTGTTGAAAGGTATGTCCCCAGGCAATGATTGGCTCACTCATACGAGCAATCACCTCAAACGCTATAATAAGCGGGTTGAGATGAGACGATATGTACTATAAATGCTGGAAGAGCAGTTTAGTACGTAAAACAATTTAATGTCGCCTTGATCGGAATCAAGATGAGGTCTATTATTCGTATGTGATAAGACCGAACATGATACTCCCACAATCATGTATGCCTGAAGGTAGCCGGATGCGAGTACTAAATTGGGCGCTGTGGAAAGCGAGCTGATATAGCACTCGGGCTAAACATGAGTACGTGAGAAGCATGTGACTATGTTTAGGCTAAGATTCGTATAGTGGATATGATTAATAAATGACATACGCTCTTATAGAAAGAGAAATCCACTATAGCATGTAATTCATACTACATGTGCTTTATTTGACCAATAAGTGAGATGAGTACAATTATCCCTATTTATTCATCGTGTGAGTCCTTAAGGTAATTTATAATTTACCTTACTTTGTGCCCTATGTTACTTTTGACTATGTTCTCAAAATAAAATATCAATGTTGCTACTTTAGCATGTTACCAACGGTCATGAATAGATATGGCTTTATGGAACGTGTCTAGGAAAGTAGTTGTTCCGAAATAGAGAGAGACATGAGTGCGAAGGAAGACTATTGTTGTTTTACATCTATCACATGTGTTTACTGGTCGACCAATTATTTCACCTTCAATGGCTTTCGAAAATAATTGTAAATACATGGTGTTTTTTTTTTTTTGAGAAAAGTCAAGTATAGCCTTTAAGGGATAGGTATACTTGGATTGATGTAACAAAATATGTCTGGGGCATTATGAGACATCAATTGTATAATTATTTTTGGGGTTGTAGCCATTATGTTGTCCCTAACAGGTACATAATTAGAGCTCCCAACTCACTGGTTGCACGGCTTTCTTGCCAGTATGAATTGTTTCTAAGGTAGATGAATGTTGAATGCCTTATGTTCTTGATAGAGCATCATCAAGCCCATCATGTACGAGTGGGAGATGTTATATTTCGTCGGTCCGCCCATGATGTGCGTGTCCAAGGGACACCATTTGCCCTAATAAGAGGTGTGTCTAAGAGACACCCTTTGAAGAGGTACGAAGAGAGTTTCTTAATGGAAGTTAAGACAACTTCTTCGACACACAAAAACAAGACACTAAAAAGAGAAATAAAGAACTCTCTCTCGATCAAGGCATTAGGATTCCGTTTCTACCTTCAGAAGACAATCGGCATTAACGCTGTGGAACAATAATACTTTCCTTGTGATTGTATTCGGACCAACGTGAAGTAGATTCGTTCATCGTTTGCGGTGATTCAAGATTCAACAAACGATCCTGGAAATTATTTGATTTGGAGTGCATCGAACAGGTTAGTCGATTCTCCCTATACACGCTTCCAACAGATACTAACTTGGGCAATATCGTATGTCGGAATAACCGTGTCCTATTTCCCTAGATATCATAACGTAATACCTGTCTTTTATTCGATCGATATTCAATAGTGATTCTCAACTATATTATAGGTACTTCAGAAAGAAGCGTCGATTTTTAAGAAATACAATGTTATTGATTCCAAATTTTGATACTGAAATTGATTCGCAAAGTGATGCCTCGGACTCGTTGAGTCTCTAAATTTGAATATAATCCACTTACTTATATTTATCTACTTACAATTAGTCACATAATTAATTTAGTAAGGGACCGGGTATTTCCACCCCTCCGTTTGCTTGACAACACCCAAGCTGGGTTCTACAGTCCCCCACTTTTTGGTTTACCGCATATTGCTAGCATTATCCCCGCCTCTCTACCTCGGAAGCACGGATACTCTCCGAAGACCTCCGCATCGGTGTCGGATGCATGTTAGACATTAACACGCATTTGAAATGCTTCGATACGCAACCGACACCTGGTTAACAGGTGTTAGACATTCGACATGCGGTCAGCACTCTGGACACACCAGGGACAAGCAAGTCTAGCATCCCGACATGCCATTTCGACACACACGTGATCAATTTTAAACATTTTCAATAAATTAGAGGTCAAAATGTAAATCTATCAAAATTATATATACTTAAGGCATATAAGCGCACAGGGTCAATTTTAAACATTTTTTTTCTCCAAGTTTTATGAATTATTGAAATGGAATGCAATTGAATTTGTTAATTTGAAATAATGAATGATGTTAACAAATGATGGAATAATGTTTTTGGCATAAATTGATTCTAGGCTCTTTTTTATTATTTATTTATTTGTAGAATTAAATCAAATTATAAAAAGATATATTTAATATACAACGTATCCCTACGTGTCGGAATTCTTTATTTTTTTGAGACATGAAGTGCCGTGTCGTATCGCATTACGTCATGTGTCGGTGCTACTTTGCTCTCTTGTCCTCGCCGCCGGTCCTTGAAGCGCTCATCATCCTCGCAGACGCTTGCTCCACCCTCCTCAAAATCTTCCCGGCCTCGCGGCCTTTCATCTCAGGGCAAGGCCATGGTGACTTTGACTTCCTCCATGAACAAGAATAATCCATCGGTTGAGAGATTGGATCGCACGTCGTGGAGGACCATTCCACACGAATCGTAACCCGAAGAAGAGTCACGCCCAGTTGTTTTCAAACCATTGAAAAAGAATCTGGAAAAGAACGAAATTTGAAAAACAAAAATGAAAAATCAAACAGGGGTTCATTTCGGAGAAGTGCATGCGTCTCCATCCTAAGGTAGTTTCGTACTGCATTCTGGACTTGATTCGTTTTGCCTGGAGACGAATTCATTCTCCGATAAGCCAAATTATCTAGAAGCTCAAATTTGTACACGAAATCCATGAGAATGCATTAACCCCGGTCCTTAATACTCGCTCGCAAAGCTTCCGGGGAAGCAGGAGATTGTCCTCTTCAATTTTCTTCGACAGGCTGTCCACGAATACGCACCTCCCTAAGTCCCCGGGCATTGCGACATCCGCCACCTCACGGTCCGGCGCATCCGCCCTCTTCGATCTTGTTCAACATGCACATTGAGCAACATTCGCGGTATTTCCGACGGGCTTCGCTAAAGCAGTTCCCACCAAAATCTCTTTTTCGCGTGTTTCAGCGCTCTCTCTTTTCGGAGAAGCATCGTGTACTAAAGTAAGCCTGAAGGGAAAGAAGGCTGAAACGACCACCCTCAAGAACCACTTTACTTTATGCCTTTTGTCTTTTATGGCTGAGGATGTGCTTTGTGATAGTTTCATCAATCAATCAATCACCCCAAAAACCCCATCAAAGCAAAAGGCCAAAAAAAGAAAGTTCATGGCATTTGTTAGCGTTAAATAATTGGGGTTAATTCCAAAAAAAAGAATTAATTTTAGGTCGAGACATAATTTTGGTCCGAACTTTTTTTTTGTTCCATAAAAAAACACTAACTTTAAGTCGAGGGATAATTCTGACCCCGATTTTTTTTTGTCTCGTAAAAAAGCACCGACTTTCACTTAAATATCAAATCTAGCCCCCAGTGACTTAGAACCATTGATTATCTAACTTAACTATTTCACCTTAGCAATAAATTCACGTGGCTTGCTAACTGGATTTAAAGCAATATTGATTGTCTTATTCTCTAAACCACAATTTGAAGAATAATGATTGAAACTGTTTATCTAATTTATTTCACTGACAAGTCAAAAATATCTCCAAATTGAATCTTTGGTCAAACATAATCTGAAGATGACCACCGCCTATCGACAGACGTCATGGACGAGATTCACCAAACTCATCACCATAACTTTTTTTCTCAAACAATGGTGAAAGTCAACGGGGGCCAAGATTTTGGATCACAATGAAAATTAATGATTTTTTATGAGACAAAAAAAAACTGAGGCAAGAATTGTCATTCGGCCTAAAGTTGATGCTTTTTTATGGGACAAAAATAAGTTCGGGCCAGAATTATCCCTCGACCTAAAATTGATGTTTTTTTACGGGACAAAGTCGAGCTGCTTGAGCTCTCATGATGTTCAGGAAGGGGCATAGCATCCAGTTCTTGAAGCAGCTCGACTTTGAGTACAGGAAAGGGCAAATGTTCAACTTCAGGAAAGGACGCAATTGTGAGTTTAGGAAGGGGCACAACTAAAACGGGCGCATGTCTAAGATCAGGGGCGGACAAAGGTTCTTCTATTGGATATATTATTAATATAGTCCAAATAATATATTCACATACAAGCCCAATATGTTTAAAGTATGGTTATTTTGGGCCCATATGGGCTGAGCCCAATAGCTTACATATAAACTCTAGGGCTTCCCTACATTGGAAGTAACACTGGCTTGATTGCGTTCCAAACTTGACGTCTCTTAGTGTAATACTTTAAGCAAAACACTATTTTTCTCTCTCAAACCCATAACCTCCAACAATCTTAAAGTATTAGATTCGGTGTCGGATTTTGACCAAGAAAGGTGTCTACTCAAGATCTCATCGAGACAAATTCGTAAGTATTATTTATTTTTGATTTCGACGAGAGGGTTGGCCGGGATCTGAGTTTGAAGATTCGGTAGCCGAAATCTTTGATTCAAGAACCCAGAAATTATAGCCAATTTCAGAGTGTGAAACCACTTGGATCCTATTCTATTCGTCGATACGAGCGTTTTGAGTGGTCACACGCCTTGAACGGAGTTCAGACAGCTGAGATACAACAACCAGAAGTTTCAGCGTTTTTCGGCTCCTGCGAATTTACGCAACTTTTCGGCTTTCGACGAATTTCCGACACTTCTTGGCTTCCAGCAACAAGGGCAGTCCATCTTAAGGTTTTTGGGCGCTCCGAATCTGTTTTTGGGGTCTGTTTTGGCAAACTCCATCTCTACAGAGCAGTTTGATCAAGGTTAGGAGCATTATTCGACTTTGTGCGCTTCGCGGACTTTAAGGTGCACTCTTTCTACGTCTTTGCTATGATTAAAATGGCAAAACATAGTTCCTATGATATTATCAAGCTGCAATCATTTGATGTCACTGAATTTCATGGTTGGAAATTACATGTTCAATTTGGCATGAAAGAACGTGAAATATTCTACACAATTGAGTGATTTTGCATCTACCACTGAAGATGTTGATGAATATCAATGGAACAAAGATGAAGATTTTTGCAAAGATTACTTGTTGATCTCTTTAAATCCTCGTCTAGCTATGACTTATAGTGAGTTTAAGACAGCAAAAGAGATTTGGGATCACTTGAACGCTCAGTTCCAAAAACAAGAGGGACTTTCTAAAACTCTTCTAGCGGAGAAGTTCTTTGACTTTAAATTCAATATAAATTCGAGTATCACCTCTCAATTAATTGAACTTGAGAACATGAGGAACAGGTTGAAAGAGGATAACTCTGATTTGTCCGATAATCTCTTTGTTGGTCTTGTGTTGAGTAAGCTACCTGCTGAATGGAGTTCTTTCAAGACTGAAATGCACAGACAGAAAGAACAGATGAGACTGGATGAATTAAAGAGGTATATTCACATTGAAGATCAAAACATATCTAGGAAGAGTTTGGAATAGGAAGGACAACAAAAGTCAGTTGCCAACTTAGTTTCACATTCCAACAAACCTCAGAAAAGGTTCAAGTCATCAAAAAGTGAATCCTTTTCACAGTTAGAGGCCAAAAAGACTATCTTAAAAAAGAAGAAGAAGGGCAAGTGCCATAACTGTGGAAAGTGGGGTCACTGGACATCAGAGTATAAGCTACAAAAGAAGCCAAAGAATGACACACCACAAACTGTGACTAATATGTTAATTAGTAAATCTGAACCTCAAGCCTTCATTGGAATGATGAAGAAAGGAAAGGCCAGAGTCTCCTCAGAGTGGTGGTTAGATAGTGGCGCTACTTGTCATGCTACAAATGACAAGAACTCACTCACTGAGGTCATAGAAGTGAAAGACACCGTAGAAAATTGTAATGGTGGTGAGGCAGAGGTGACTCATGCTGGAACTGCAAATTTGGTGCTTTCTTCAGGTAAGTTACTAACTCTGAAACATGTTAGAGTAGTACCTTTACTTAAAAAGAATTTGATATCTATGAGTTTACTTGATAAAGCTGGTATGTCCTTTTCAACTATGAATGGTAGAGTAACTTTATCTATTAACTCATGTTATTTCGGTTGTGCATTCATGGTTAATGGTATGTATAGATTGAGTTTAGATACTGATAGCATCAACCATATGAATTCTACTTTGATTGATCCAAAGTTGTTACACAATAGACTTGGACATGTGAATTACAGGAAAATGCAACATCTAGCTAAAACTCACAACATTCCATTGGATACTTCTATTCGATTTGACAAATGTGAAGTGTGTGCACAGGCTAAAATCACTAGAAAACCTTTTAAGTCGGTTTCTAGAAGCACACAACTTCTTGAGCTAATACATTCTGACCTCTGTGACTTCAGAAATTACGTTACTAGAGGTGGTCGGAAGTATCTACTAACATTCATAGACGATTTTTCTCGATATTGTCATATTTATTTGTTGAAATCGAAAGATGAGGTTTTTGAAAAGTTTAAGATTTTCAAGTCTAGAGTAGAAAATTAACTCAACTTGAAAATTAAGAGGTTTAGAAGTGATAGAGGAGGAGAATATACAATGACAGGGTTCAAGGACTTTTGTGCTTCAGAGGGTATAATACTTGAAACCACTGCTCCTTACTCACCTCAATCAAATGGTGTTGCCGATCGTAAGAATAGAACGTTAACTGAGATGTTAAATTCCATGTTACTTACAGCTGGCATGCCTTCCTCCTACTGGGAGAAGCAGTTCTAACTGCTAATCACATTCTCAACAGGTTGCCGCACTCTAAGTTGTCTATGACACCTTATGAGATATGGCATAAGTGTCCTTGTAGATATGATACTCTTAAGACTTGGGGCTGTGTTGCTTATGTAAGAATACAAGATCCTAAAAGACCTAAAGTGGGACCTAGAACTATTACTTGTGTATATCTAGGTTGTGCGGAAGATAGTGCTGCAAATAGATTTTTAGATCTATCTACTAATACAGTGATAGAATGTAGAGATGCAGAATTTTTCGAGAACAAGTTTCTCAGAGATCATGGCTTGAATGTTTTTGGATCTACAGATATGATTTTAGAGTCTCCTGTAGAATTTGAAACAAGCTCTTCTGACACTAATTTCCCACAGCTGACTGTTGAACAAGCTCCAGTTAGAGTATCTACAAGAGATAAAGTTCTAAAAAGTTTTGGTAAGGATTTTGTTACTTACCATCTAGAGGATGATCCATTCTCATATCAGGAAGTAATGAGATCTAGGGAATCTCTACTGTGGGCAGAAGCCATAGATGATGAAATGAGCTCTCTGCTACAGAACTACACCTGGCAGCTACTCCATTTGCCAAAAGGGGCTAAGGCTATAGGCTGTAAGTGGGTATTGAAGAAGAAACTGAATAGTGATGGATCAATAGCCAAATACAAAGCACGTTTAGTAGCTAAAGGCTATAAACAGTTGAGTGGAATAGACTATTTTGATGTCTATTCACCTGTGTGTCATTTATCAACTATAAGAATTCTTCTTGCTTTGGCATCTATTGAACACTTTGTAGTGCATCAAATGGATGTAAAAACAGTTTTTCTAAATGGAGAGTTAAATGAGGAAATCTACATGGAACAACTGGAAGGGTATGTCATGAAAGGTTTTGAGGACAAAGTTTGTAAACTGAACAAATCTTTGTATGGTTTTAAACAAGCACCTAAGATGTGGCATCTTAAATTTGACAAAGTGGTAAAGAATTATGGCTTTCAGTCTAGTTATTTAGATAAATGCCTTTACCATCGTTTTATGTCAAATAAGATAGTCATCATTTGCGTATATGTTGATGACATGTTAATTCTTGGTTCCGATCATTCTGTAGTGAGTGACATGAAAGCTACTTTAACTAAAGAATTTAAAATGAAAGATCTTGATATTGCTAATACCATTCTTGGTATGAAAGTAAGCTTTGAAAGGCAAGTCATCTCCCTTAGCCAGACTCATTATATAGAGCAACTACTTTCTACCTGGGGATACAGTGAGTGTAAATCGAGTGCGACACCATGTGCTTATAATAAAAGACTGAGTCCTAATGAAGGGACCAGTGTCGATCAGTTAAAGTACTCAAAACTAATTGGTAGTCTCATGTATGTTATGAGTTGCACTAGATCTGACATAGCCTTTACAGTTGGCATGCTAAGTCGTTTCACTAGTAATCCTAGTAAAGAGCATTGGGATGCCCTCAGTAGGCTGATGAGATACCTTAAAGGTACTAAAGATTATGCTCTATGTTATTCTGGTTATCCTCCAACTGTGGATGGATATTCTGATGCCTCCTGGTGCTCAGAAATTGAAAATAGTAAGTCCACTAGTGGATATGTATTCACTTTGGGTGGAGCTGCTATTACTTGGAAATCCAAAAGACAGACTTGTATTGCATTGTCGTCTATAGAATCAGAACTTTTTTCTTTAGCCTCAGCCGGCGAAGAGGCAGAGAGTGGATAAAGAATCTGATTATGGATGTTCCTTTGACTCAGCTAAAGATTAATTCTTTAAACTTGTTCTATGATAATTAAGCCGCTGTCCAAGTCGTCAAGAATGCTCTCTTTAATTCCAAGAGAAGGCATGTGAGACTGAGACATGCGTTATTGAATTATCTGCGTGAACAAGGAGTTATCACCTTGATCGATGTGCGATCGATGGATAACATGGCTGATGCTCTCACAAAGGGTATGCCTAAAGATCGATTATTCAAAACAGTGGAGGAAATGGGGTTAAAGACTATGTAGATATGTCTTAATTACCATTTACTTACCTTCTAATTGTATGTTTTGCATTATCGAATCTTCCTTTATTGGCTACAATGATAAGCACAGTTTATGTGTTTCATCGATGTTCATGGTTGCTAATTAATTTGAAAAGGGTGAGTTGTCTCATTCCAAACTTGATGAAGATGGCGTTAACCTAATTCAAAGGTTCTATCTGAGGAGCTTGTGTCATTCCAAACTTGATGATACAATCCAATTAGGTTGGACTATCCTTTTGGTTAAATAATCTCATTCCAAACTTGATGTTCGATTATTTGACCTTAAGGAATTAGTAATTGTGACATTCCAAATTGAAATACAGAAATAGTTATTTGCATAAGAAGTCTGTTGGTTATTGTAAGTGACATGACTATTGGTCCTGTTCTTTGAAACTAGATAATGGTTATTCTCTTATAAATAAACCGAACTTGATGACTCTTTGTAATTCAAACTGTTTAGGCCTTGTTCATAATTTATGAAACTGGCTTGATGCTTATGAACATGATATTATGATGTTTTATGACATTAATATATGTTCTTCTCTGCCTGATTGAATTCATAATAATATGAAATTCATATTTGACATTCTACAGGGGATGGTAGAGATGGAGGAGAGTTTACTGGGTGGGATCCTGACCAAGATGATCTACTAGATGAATGAATATATCATTCAGAGTATGTAGGGACTTGACAAGTCACCTGCTATTGCCCATTTTGATGAAGTCCATTTACTTGAGATTTCCATTTTGCTAGCTCTATTTTGTGAACATTATTGTGCTTGGTTGTAAACTGTTTTTGAGATATATTTTGGATTTTGGGATTTGGATGAGTTTAAATTGAATCTGAAACTATTCATATTTAATTTTATGTACTGATCTCAGAACAGATTCATGATAAGGATGATTCACTTATTTAGATTGCAAATTATGATTGAGTTTAACATTTAGTGCTAAAACTCTTTGGCCGATCCAAGTTGATTGTCTTGGATTGAATGTGGATGATTTATATTTGTTTGCACATTACACTGACCACCATATTGGATTGTGCTGTATGGTGAACATAGGAGGAGATTGTTAGATATATTATTAATATAGTCCAAATAATATGTTCACATACAAGCCCAATATGTTTAAAGTATGGTTATTTTGGGCCCATATGGGCTGGAGCCCAATAGCTTACATATAAACTCTAGGGTTTCCCTACGCTGGAGGTAACACTATTGAGCGTTCCAAACTTGACGTCTCTTGGTGTAATACTTTAAGCAAAACACTATTTTTCTCTCTCAAACCCATAACCTCCAACATCTTCAAATCCACAAAGCAGCACGACTTTGAGTATAGGAAGGGGCAGAGATTCAACTTCAGGAAAGGGCGCAACTGTGAATTCGGGAAGAGGCACGACTTTGATTTTAGGAAGGGGCGCAATTGAAATGGGCACAAGTTTAAGGTCAAGGACGGACAACGGTTCAAGCTCGGCCAAGACTGAGCTCAAACATCAAGTTCATGATGAACTAAATCAAGGTACAATTCAAGTTTCTTCCGATGTTCTCCCAACTTTTTTTTTTTTTGGTAAAGTAAGAAATTTATATAACTTTCCACAGCAATACATACAGGAAGAAAAGTCGTACACAAAAACCTCACACTTGAGGCGACACAACATGTGAATATGAAACTATGTTTGGGTAAAATCTGTTTCAGATGCAGGGCAGGAACACATTTCAAGAAATTTAAGGTTGCGGCATGGTTAGAAGACCACGAACGAAAGCGGCATGGTTAGAAGACGACGAACGAAAACATCAGCAGGAGTTGTTCTAACTCAGGATTGTAAAGGAGCAATTTAAGGACTTGTTCGAATCTTGTTTCTTGTTGACATTTTTTTTTTTATTTGCTTGTCATAATTTGTTAGCTGAATGTGTACAGAAATGGCTCTGTTACTAATAAGGATGTTCTCGGCAGCTTTTTCAATCATTTCAGTGTGTAAAAACATTTAAATGCAAAGTGTCGTCCCTACAGCAATCACTAGTGTTTACAAGTAGTCATTAAAGCTTCAAAGCTTTAGAAAATATCATGCCTGAAATAGTTCTTGATAATACTGTGCAATGCACGGGCTATTGACCTTGTGTGAGTTAATTGACGAGCCCTATTAATCAGCACAAAAAAGAAAAAAGATTGCGAAATGTTCAATTACGTCTGTTGACATTTCTATGTAATCAAATCCCTAAACTATTTGTTATGTTCAAGTTGGTCCTTTCATTACTGATATATGCTGATGTGGCATCTTATGTAACAATTACAATATAAAAGATTGTTGTCAAAATTTCAAAAAGTAAAAATCTAGAAAAAAAAGGACGAAAATCTGAAAAAGAAAAAAGAAAAAACATCAAGCAGAAATTCATTTCGGAGAAATGCATGCTTCTCCATCTAAAAGTAGTTTTGAATTGGGTTGCTTTCGTTTTGCCTGAAGATGAACTCATTCTGCAATAAACAAAATGAACCCATGAAATTCATGGGAAATGCATTTGTCTGCTTCTAGTTTTGCCTATAATTAGACAGTTGCATTCTTCACTCACCTAGATCCTCTCCACTCGCTCACGAAGCTTTTGGAGAAGCTGGAGACGGTTTTATGTGGCGTTACTCATCTTCATGTTATGTCATCGACTTATGTAAATTCATTATTTCACCCAAAGAAAAAAAAAAAGAAAGAAAAGCAATCTTTTACATAAATTCGATCTGAAGTATCTCACCACGAGAAACTGAAAAATATGAGCAGAGAACATTGAAGCATAGTAAGTGAAAACCACATAATTACATACATTTTCTATCCTCTATCTTTGGGGATGATAGAGATCTTTTATTGCTTATATAGAAAGAAGCAGCAGCAGGGGGACAACCTGAACGAAAGTCAATGTTTGTTTGAAACATGACATATTCTATGCTACATGGGCTTGAACAGCTGCTTTAGCAGAGAAAGCCCAATCTTGTTAGACAACTATGGAAGAACCTAAGGGCCAAGTGCTTAAATTAGCCTGTTCACATGATGACTGGGTTTGCATCGAATTTACCTAGAGACATTTTTGTGCGTTTGCATCGGGTGGTGTTCCGATCAATTTTCACAATCTAAGTGAGGTTCATCTCTCCTGCTCTCGATTTCATCAAAGATAGGTAATTGATTTCATAATTGAATGACTCGATGTAAAATGCTTCTAGAAATCAATTTCTCTTTGGTCTATAGTCCAAAGCGCCAATATTGTTCTCTTTTAAGACGAATGTTTCAACCACAATACTAAATTGAGCAAACATTGTATGTTGGAATGATTATATCTCATTTCCCGAGATATCATAACATAATACTTATCTTTCATTCAGTTGGTATTCAATAGTGGTTTTTTTATTATGTTATAGGTACTTTAGAAATACAAAGCTATCGAATCTAAATTTCGTATTCTCAAATCGGTTCAAGATAATGCCTCGAACTAGTTGGGTTTCTAAATTTGAACACAACCCACTTACTTATCTATCTACTTTTGATTAGTAGCATATTTTAGTAATCTTATCTTTGACATGTCAAATTTAATGTCCTTGACATTTCAATTCGAAATGAACATTCTCCTATCATAATTGTGTCCCATCTCACTCAATCAAATCAATTCCACGGCTAGGTCCATTCAAGACAAAGTCATTGCAAATTGCAAGGCAAACCACACACTCCATCTTCATCCCCACCTCATTGATGATGGTTTCGTCCACAAAATTCAGAGATCTGGCCCCTCCTACAAAGACGCAACCACCTCTCTCCCAGTCCTGGAGATAGCAAAAACAAGAGCCCCCACAACAAATCTTTTTTCAACATGAACATAAAATTCAGGCCCAATAATATACAATGATGCATGGACCCACATGATATCTATCCAAGAGAATGATACACCCCTACGGGTAGCATCTGTCCCTCCAGTCTTTTGTTAGCTTCTGAGTCGATCAATCTTTGGACTCTCTCCAAATCAAAGATATGCAATCGAGATTTAGATAAAAATAAGATCTGAGAATGGCAAAGCTCAGAACCCCACTTGAGATATGCTACTTGGGGGTTTCTTGATTCTATCCGAATCCCAAATCTCCCACGTGGTCGTTGAAGGTGTTTGCTTCAATGGATAGCAAGCAAAATGGAAGAGGAAAGCTGTGTGGGAACCCAACAAAGGGTTACCACAAAATTTCTAAAGACAAAAAAACAATAGCCCCCAACAAAATCAATCGATTAATAAGTAGATATTTATCAGTTCAATACCATAAAAACTTACAAACCGAAGCACTCGTGTTGCATTCACCCCAAATGAATTTTAGTTCCACAGAAAGTCGCAAGCCGGTATGTTCATGCCACATCTGCTCTAATTTTGGCCTAAGAATTTGGTAGATTGGTGGCGTGTGCACCGAGTTTAAGATTTTTTTGGATAACGTGACACAGTATATCAGTTTTGAAATTTTTCATGACAAGAAAATTAATTTGGAATCAATATTGCACGAATATATCAATTTGAGATTTTTTACAATAATAACCTTTGTGTCTTCGATTGGGATCCCATAAATTTGCGTTCAAATTACATCTCTTGAGAAATAGTGACCCACATCTTACTACACGAAAAGAGAGGGGTGGTTTTTGAAATTGATGGAGCAAAATAAATTGTGATAGGTCCAATGAAAGGGACGGGAGCGTGAGCGAGGTGGTCGCTCCAACGAAAGAAGTCGGGGACTTCCTTATCCACATATTTTGTGCCCGAGAGAGAGTTTGACAGCAACTTTGGATGCTGTCGCCTCAGCACCGCCCTCACAAACGTGCGATGCTCGCACGATTTGGACTGGGGTTGATGCTGTCGTCGTTCGAATTCTTCGTCTTCATCTTAGCCTTTGTGTTTATTGCTTTCTTGAGAAGGAAGCTGTGGTTGTGGGAAGGAAGATGGGACCGAAGGCGACCGATCAGGACCACCACACGTCCTGCACACTGCAGTTCAGCTGTTTTTGTGAACTGATCTGACTATGAAGAAATAATGCAATGACGGATCGGATGTCGTCCTCTGGACTTGTAGTGTCAATTCGAGCCATGAAATCGCATCTATATTTGGTTAGACAGGCATCCCTTCTTTCGCTTTCGATGGCCAAAAACAAATTCTTTTTTTTTTTTATAACCCAAGGAACCACCGCATGACCGACAGCCGGGGAATATACCCTGGGGGTAACACGTGCTAGCCACCACACACGTGCCACCGGTTAAGTCACCCTGCGGCGCTCGAGATTCGAACACTTAACCTTTTACGAAAAACAAATTATATCCCTTGAAATTCAAAAATTCAAGTCTGCACCCTCGATCTCACAGACTCCAAAGGAATTTTTTTCTCCTAAATATCGCTCGAGTAACAACCTATTAAGAAATAGTAGGAGGTGTAGCAAATTCCTCGATATCGGAGTTCAAAGAAGAACTTAATTATGTTCATAGAGCAAGCAAATGTGCGAGAATTTTGACAAGTTCCCGAGGATCCGATTATTAGACATTGGTTTATCGCCGGGTCGCAAAAAAAACAAGTCTTGATCAGTCATGCGTCACAAAGGACCTTCAAAATTTTATGTACTTGAGCTGTGTTTGCTTGGGGAAAAAATAAATGATTCAAAAAACATTTTTCAAAAATTTTAATCACTTCTATAAACGGAAAAAAAAATTTCATCATTCACAAAAATATTCAGATATAAATAAAATGGATAATGAAAACATTATTCATTGACTAATTATTTCAAATAATATAAACAAAAATTGTTAGAAAAATATTTTTCACATCGTACATTTTCCATGAACTTTAAGAGAAATAATTTTTATAGACAATTATTAATTTTCTTTTCAACCTTACCAAAGGAGATGGTAGAAATCTGACTTCCAAGCCTTCAACAATCTCGGGAAGGAAAACATCGACCAGAACCAACTTTTCAACTGATCAACGATAAACATGGATCAGGTGATAAATGACAGATCAGTATGAAACAAGTGGAATTTTACTGTATTGCATGATGTACAGCTGACAAATAGCTCAAGAACAAGAATTGTTTGCTTAGACAAAACAATAGCAAAAAACTCTATCAACTACTAAAAACAAGTGACAGGAGGACGATGATTGAATGTCACCTTTGCTCGGCCTACAAGGCAAAAAACCACAGCTCCCATACATTATCCTTGGCAGCTGCCAAGAGAAAGGACTCCCCAGCCACTAATCTGAGAGGAAATCCAGCTCGCCGGGTAGAGTAACTCTTTTTCGCAGCAGGGACTCGATCGTCGGACATTTCCTCTGTCTCCCACCTCTGGGCCTCGATCGAAATTGCTCATCTGACTCCTCGAAATCACCCTGAACCCAAGGAGCCAAAATTTCCAGGTGTAAGGATCATCCATCTCTCATGTAGTAAAGCTGGATTTCAACAGCAGTAAAATTGAATTTTGCTAGAGAGAATGAGAGAGTAGGGCTCACTGGAGTGTAAACATGGCAACCAGTCTTCTCATGCTTGTCTCTTACGTGCTTATATGCAAACTTCTTGCCACAATCCTTATAGCCGCAAACAAATGGCCTCACCTCAAGATGAACAGCCTTCACATGCTGACGTAAATTTGATTTCTGTCAACATGAAAAAAACATCAGCTAATGTACACTCGAGAGCTACACAATAAGAACTCAAGCTTCAAAGTTCAGAACAATTATGTTCCATGCACAGCCAGAATCTACTTTATAGGTGATTGCATCTTACTGTTGAAAAAACACGGAGACAACCCTCAACATCACATCTGAATGCTTCTGAATCAGCCAAATTTTTCTTCTCATGCATGCGGAGATGGCGTTGAATATTCTTCCTCAGCTGCTTAGTCCCACATATGTCACAATTGACTAATTGGTGAGCTAACTGCATGTGCTCCTTCAGATAATCAACATTGCTGAAGTATTTCATGCACTCACAACAGAAAGCCTCCACAGTCTCCAGTTTGACTGCAGCAGTTGAATTGACGTTACTATTGAACAACACATTAAACACCTCGTAGATATCATTTGGCTCACCAAAAAACCTTCGTAATTAAGTGACTTACCATGAGAATCCTCATGCTTGCGCAACTTTGATGCAAAATTGAAAACCTTTCCACACCCAACCTCCGGACAAACATGCTGCTTCGAACTCTTAAATTCACCAGACGTCGATGGTAGCTCATCGTTATGAATTTCATTCACGTGCCTCCTCATGTTCCCTTGATATGCATATGACTTATTGCAACCATTAACAGGACAGCTGAAAATCTTTCCTTTATGCTGAAGAAAGTGACGAGCCAAATGGTCTTTTCTCCTATAGTTGGCAGGGCAATCCTCTATAGAACACTTGAAAGGCCTCTGCAAATGAATTTAGCATATTGACACAGATACAAAGCATACCAAATCTCTAGATATCAATAGAACAAAAAGAACGATGCTTCAAACCTTAAAATAGAACATGCGTGACCGAGGCTGACTTGATGGATCTTCTCAGGTGGTCCCCCAACCTGATACTAGTCCAATCAAGATACAAGAATGCAGCCTCTTGCATTTTGGAGTTCTTTATGGTGGGATCCAATGCTTCACGCCATTATCATATCATAATCAGATGAGCCAACATACTTTATCCTGCAAGGTCTTGATTTCAGTATAGGTAAACTCGCAGTAGACAACTAGAAAAGAACTTAACAGCTCCATTTTTTGACCAAAACTAAAACTATTTTATCACAGAAATCTATCTGTAAAACCAGACCGCAATAAAAAATTGATGCTTTCTCATAGGTGCTGCCACGTGATGATGCTCCACAAGTTCACAGCACTATATTTTTAGGTAATCGCCATTCCACAGCCCAGAAAATCATGCACATCCCCAATGACAATATCTGAATTGCCATTTGTGACACCTCATTAGAAGTTAAAAGTTTAAAAGCAAAGCCCACAACCGAGCATTATACATCAAAACCACCTGTTCAACAAGACTGGTGCGTCTGTGATCAGAACCCCTCGACTTTATAAACTGAACCTCACTGTCGACCACCTCAATGACAGATGTAATCTAGTCGAAACTTGGCTGAAATTTTCAAGGTACTTGCTTTCACGTTGCATTATCAAGAACACAAAAGAACTCTGGGGAGACAAACAGAGAGCTCAATATACCTCGAGCGAATGGCCCTGCATATGCTGCTTCAAGTGCGCAGGTTTCTTAAACGTCGCCCCGCATTCTTCACAAGTATTAGCTTTCGCTCCCTCCTCCTCCTCAACCCCTTGAGCTATTGCCGCTTCCATCTCATCCTGTTAAAGACCAAAGCAACACGAAAACCAGTTCACAACAGCCCTGATCATGGTGGACATTCTTAGGCGAGCACATTCTGCAACGTAAAACCAGCAATTGCTGATCGAACCATTCGCATCATAGCATTAGAACTCGCAGCCCAAAAACAAACCGAGCCACTTAGGAAGCATCGGAAGGCAACAAAGCGAAGAGAACCGAGTAAAAAAAAGGAAAGGACCTTGTGGTGCGATTGGATGTGAGAAGTGATGATGGACTTCTTGGACCTGCAGATTCCACAGAACTCGCAGTAGTAACGCCTCATGTCTCTGAACACAGGACCTGCTTTCTCGCAGCCGTCTTCTTCAACCATCTCGCTCTCGCTGCTGTTGCAGAACTTAACCCTACCAACAGGAGATGACACTCTCAGACTAGTCTCAAGGTTTTGTGAAGGAAGCAAATGTCATATATATATATATATATATATATATATATATGTATGTATGTATGTATGTATGTATGTATGTATATATATATATATGTATAGATAGAGAGAGAGATTAGGGGTGAGCATGGTCCGGATGGGCGGCTCCCGACTAAGGACTGGTTGCGAAAAATTGGAACCCAGGAACCGGACCCACCCAGGAACTGGACCAGCGGTACTAAAAACACTGAATGATGCGATACCACAATAAGGCATGGTAACAAGGTATGAACCGATGGAACCAAAAACACACCGAAATCCGCACTCTCTGATAACTTTTTTGATCAATGCTTCAGAAACTTGCATCATCCCTCATCTCTAGTAAGAGGGAGTTCACCATTAGGAAGCAACGCTGAAACATATCAAAAAAAGCGCTGATTGCATCATATCTCGCAATTGCAATCGTTAACTACTGAACAATGTCACACAATCCAACCAAAGAAGAGTCCGACACGCATCGAACGAACAAACGGGTCGCGGCGTTCGTAAACGGCCCGCCATACACGGATTGAGCTCGAGCTCCGCAAAAGCCGGACGACGACGCGGAAAATGACGAGACTTTCAAACGACCGTAAGAATCCGAAACAGGGCAAAAGCTTAACAGATTCGAACCCGAAACGAATCGAGGCAAATCCAACGCGAATCGACCTAAATCAATGCCTTGTTGCAGGCTCTCCTTGCTCCCTCCTCTCTCGCCGACTGATGGATCTAGGGTTTCCTAGCTGATGATGTTTTAGAGAGAGAGAGAGAGTGTGTGCAGCTTCGAGTAGAGAGAGAGAGAGAGAGAGAGAGGAGGCTGCTAGGGTTTTTGGAGGGAGGGAGGGAGGGAAAGATTGCGAGCGGGCGAGGACGAAGGCGGTCCGGAGGAAGTGAACGGGAAACGGTGCCGTTTCGGTTGCGATTTTTCTTTGGGCCTGTGTTGGGCCCGGTCGTGGTGGGGACTGGATGGGCTTTGGAAATGGATCGGGTGATCCGGCTACGGGCCCACCCGAAGTTTCGGATTACGGGTTTTTTTTCCCCGATGCGGGATGTTTCGGATTCGGGTCGGATGTTGTAGGTGCTATTTTTACTTTTTGGGGAAATTACGCGAAACTTCCCCCAAAAAAACTTTAGCCCCTAAATTTTCAACAGCTATATATTACCCTTAGACCCAAAAAAAAAGAAGAAAAGAAACTGCTATATATTAGCCCTTGAGTTTTTCATCTCAAAGTTTTTCTTGAGAATATTCTTGAAGATTTTGATAACCTCAGCATGATTTCCAAAAATCAAGAAGTCGTCGACATATAGACAACTAAGTACGCATCTAATGGTTTTGTGAATTTTGTGTATACACATTTGTCAAACTCATTGATTTTATATCCTTTTTGAATAATCACATGGTCAAACTTATCTTTGCTTCAAAGCCGAGAAACGAACGGTGTGATGGTTCGACTGTGAGTACTAGTAGATGAGGCTAGGTATCAGTTTTGCCAAGGCTTCTTTTGAACATCGTGAACATGAGGGCAAAGAGGCCAAGTGAGCTTCCTTCTCTATTTTAGTAAATCGGCCGTGAGCTTTGTGAGTAGAGTGAAAGAAAATTATAAGAAAAAAATTATGTATATATCCAGGTGGGTGGTTCCACACTTAAAATCAACATCTGGATTGATACTCACCTATTCTAATAAATTGGAAATGAGAACCGGACCGATCCTTGTCAGAACTACCAGTTCCGAGTGGATCTTTTGCACACCCCTACTTGATGTGTGATTTCTATACCCTCACACATGATATCAGTGGAAAGAGGCCGAGCGCCCCATGGAATGGTTCGCATCGAATTTACATAGTTACATTCATTTTGTGTGTTTGCTTATGATGGTGTTCCGATCAATTTCCGCATGCTAAGCGAGGTTCATCTCTTCTACTCTCGATTTATTTAAAGATAAGTCATCTATTCTGAAATTAAATGACTTGATGGAAAATGTTTCCAAAAATCACTTCCTCTTGATCTAACCCAAGTGCCAATATTGTTCTCTCTCAAGCTCTAGTCACAATGCTAACCTTAGCAAGATTATATGTGGAAATAACTATATCCTATATCCCTGATATCATAACATAATGTCTATCTTTTATCCAATTGGTATTCAACAGCAATTTTCAACTATGATGTATGCCTCTTAGAATAATTGATTTTCAGGAAATACGTTGCAATTTATTCTAAATTCCATATATACTCAAAACCGGTTCACAAAATGATGTCTCGGACTGATTGGGTGTCTAAATTTGAACTAAATTAGTCATATATTTTAGTAATTTTGTCTTTAACATGTCAAATTTGATATCCTTGACATTCCTATTCGAAACGAACATCATCATATCATAATCCTATCCCATCTCGCTCAATCAAATCAATTCCACAGCAAAGTCCATTCAAGACAAAGTCATTGCAATTTGCAAGGCAAACCACACACTCCATCCTCATCCCCACCTCATTGATGATGGTTTCCTTCAGAAAATTCAGAGATCTGGCCCCTCCCAACAAAGATGCAACAACCGCTCTCCCAGTCCTGGATATAGCAAAAACAAGAACTCCCACAACCAATCTTTGTTCAATATAAACATAAAATCCATGCCCGATATAAAATATGATGTTAGACTTAAGTAAGTCATTAAACTGTTTCGTCTGAACTTTAGGACATTAAAATACAAGGTATTTCCTAGAAAGAGGGAAGAAAAACTGTCTCCTCAATTGAGGGAGCTAAGCATATTGACACTAGCACATTAAAATAAGGAACGCGATCCTATCAGCCCATCAGATATATACACCTAGACAGGCAGGGCGGCTCCAGTCGGAAACTCTATTTCCCCTACTAGGTCCGTTCAATACAAAGTCATTGCAATTCGCAAAGGCAAACCACACACTCCATCTTCATCCCCCACCTCACTGATGATGGTTTCCTCCACAAAATTCAGAGATCGGGCCTCCCTCCCTTCAAAGACGCAACAGCCTCTCTCCCCCCAGTCCTGGAGATAGCAAAAACAAGAACTCCCACAACCAATCTGTGTTCAACATGAGCATAAAATTTAGGCCCAATAATATAAATTGATGCATGGACCCACATGATATCTATCCAAGAGAATGATAACACCCCTACGGGTAACATCTGTCCCTCCAGTCTTTTGTTAGCTTCTAAGTCGATCAATCTTTGGACTCTCTCCAAATCAAAGATACGCAATCGAGATTTAGATAAAAATAAGATCTGAGAGTAGGAAAGCTCAGAACCCCACTCGAGATATGCTACTTGGGGGTTTCTTGATTCTATCCGAATCCCAAATCTCCCACGCGGTCGTTGAAGGTGTTTGCTTCGACGGATAGCAACGTGGAATAGGAAAAGCTGAGTGGGAGAATTCAACAAAGGGGCACCACAAAATTTCCTAAGAGAAAAACAAAAAAAAAAAAACCCCAAACAAAATCAATTGATTGATAAGTAATTATATATCAGGTCTGTTCTTTAAAAAATCCCAAACCAGCACACTCATGTTGCATTCACAAAAAGTCCTGAGCCAATATACACGTGCCACATTTGCCCTAATCTCGTCATAAGATTTTGGTGGATTTGTCATGAGTGTACAGAGCTTAGAATTTTTGGGGTAATATGGTTCGACTTATCAGTTTATGATTTTTTTGTAACGTGAAAATTAATTTGAGATAAAAATACTATGGATATATCAATTTGAGATTTTTTATATTTGATCGGGATTCTACAAACCTCACATTCAATGTACATCTCTTTAGAGGTTATCCAAGGTAAGCATGTCTTGTCAGAGATATCTCAGGACCGAACCGGCCGATTTTAAGTTGGTTCTAGGGTCAAAACTTTTATAATTACAACTTTAGAAAAACATTCAAAGTGATTAATTTGTGGCTTAGAGGTTAAGGCATTGATTGATTTTTTAAGCAAATTTTTTTTTAAAAAAAGAAAAGCAAGTTAAAGCGGGTAGATATTAATGGAGTAAGAGTAATTGTAAAAAGAGTGTGCGAAGCACAAGCAGACCTGCAGGAAATCTAAACTTCCCCTCTTATTATCCCAGACGCTGGAGGCTAGTATACATGTCTACATGAAGATAGCCAATCAAAATTGACATGGTGTCTATCTTCACCACTTAAGAGGCCTCAAATTTCCTCCAAATCTTTTTCTTTTCTAGAGAGAGGGAATACGAAGAGAACATTGAGACGAGCTTTCAGGGAAATCCCTTCTTTATATTTTCTTCTCGAGTCTTTTAAGGTCCTACTCAGGATCAATAGCGGGTAGATATTAATGGAGCAAGAGAAATCGCAAAAGGAAGGGGGGAGATAATGCCGTCGAAAAACGACGAAGCGTTTTGGGGTCCCACGAAAGGGACGGGTGCGAAGTGGTCGCTCCGACGAAAGTCGCCACTTCCTTATCCACATTTTTGTACCCGAGAATCGACAGCAACTTTGGATATTGTCGCCTAACCACCGCCCGCACAGACGTGCGATGCTCGCACGATTGGACTGTGGCTGATGTTGTTGGTGTCGTTTGAATTGATGATTCTTCTTCGCCTTCGTGTCATTGCTCTCTTGAGAAGGAAGTTGTGGCTGTGGGGAGGAAGATGGGACTGAAGGCGACCATCAGCCATCACACGTTCTGTACGCTGCGATTCAGCTGCTCTTGTGAACTGATCTGATGATGAAGAAATAATGCGATTACGGATCGGATGTCGTCCCCTGGCTTTACACGACTTGTAGCATCAATTCGAGCCACGAAATCGCATCTATGTTTAGTTAGACAGGCAACCCCCTCCTTTCGATTCTCTTGTTTTGTTTGCCGATAATATGATTAGTCATCGATGTGGAAAGCAAATTCTATCCACCGTTCCTCGAAATTCAAGTCTGCAACCTCGATTTCTCCGGCTCCAAAGGAACTTTTTTCTCAAAAATATTGCTCAAGTGACGACCTATAAAAAAAAAAAAAGGGTAGGTGGTGTAGCAGATTCATCGGCATTGGAGCAAGCAAATGCGCGAGCACTTTCACAAGTTCCTGAGGATCCGAATCTCAGACATTGGCGTACCGTCAGGTCGCAAACACAAAATGACATTTAAAAGTTTTCGTGCAGCACGGCATTCGCGTGAGAAACGCGACGAATTAAGTTGTGTATCGGGACATTTTTTTTTCTCTTTGGGAAGGGTGCGGGGTGCATGTATATTGCTTTATAGGGCCTTTGGTTTATTAGTGGGTGTTTGATGGGAAAGACGGGGATTAAAGATTGAACCCAAGATCTTGGAACTATACCGTCCTACTTTGTCGGCCTTTTTCCTTTGCTTCTTTATTGAACCTTGAAATTGAAGCGTTGTCCCCACATGGCATGTCCCTCTCCAACCCTTTGAATGTCGTGAAAAGAGAAAGGTGAGAACTGTTGAGTAAGGTTTATACTTTCACCATTTACAAGTTTAGAATACCAAAACAATATCAACTTTTGACTATTACGTATAAGCGATAGATTTAGTCAATAAGAGTGGAGTTGGATGAACAGCAGAAGTTAACGATAAAAACACAGTCGACGGCTCGATGAGTAGCGATATTTTCGGATATTTAAGCTATTTTAGATAAATGCCGACATCTTGAAGAATAGCGACAATCAAGGAAGTAATCAATAGGAAATGTCAATTATCTGGGACCATCGACATTGACATGTAACTAAGCGTAAGTGGTTCAAGATCGGTCGGCCCAAGTTTCACTTGGAACCTACTATATTGGAACCTACTATATTGGAACCGGTTTCTTAGATTTTGAAAGTTTGAACCTACCCTATATACTCTAGAACCTAAAACCTACTTTGTCAATCGATTTCAGGATCTAGTGGGAACTGGTGAAAATTAAACCTAAATTATAGGACTTCGGTCCTTAATCATCCATGAAAAATTGTTCCTAATTCTAACCACCCGAAATCAAAAGAAACAACAAATATAGTTAATCACTTAGTAATAATTTTAAACTAAGGCTCCGTTCTTGATCCGATTCTTCAATTCCCAGTTTGGTTTACCAAACTCCACAGCACCGATTCCACTTTTTTTGGAACTAGTAACCACAGGAACTTGGGACCGTGCTTGTTCCTATGGCGTGTTCAGTCCGGTTCGTGGTTCTACCCCGAACCGATGCTCACCCTTAAATGTACCTACCTAGTAGTGATATTTTTGGATATTTAATCTCCTTGTAACTAAGTATTATTGTAACTCCTTGTAAATTTAGTAACCATTTGAAGATGAGAAATCGTGGCGAAGGGAAGATACGGAGATGTGAATGCATGTCTAAAACTGCTAAAGAACTACTTATAGGTAGTTCACACTAGTATTTGTGCAAATTCCGACATTGTATCTTTATTTTACAATAAATCTATCGGTTTTTTTGTGTACCTGTAATATTTCCTATCAAAAATTACCACAGAACTTATCTATCTCAATAAAATCGAAAATCCACTTTTGATGACAGTTATTTTATCATCGAAGCAAATGTCGGCGAAACACCACGAAAAGAAACGTGACTCCCATTTCATTGGAAAATGGTTGGTCACAATGAACCGAACCTTGGAAAAATTAAAAGTGCAATCAAGTCAAGTCGTGCAATCGAATCTAAGTAAAGTCAATTCGTTCAACACGCGAGTTTTGACTAGAAACTGTAGATTCAAAACTCGATACTCGGCTCGAGTAGAATCGGGCTTTTCATCTTTTATGTATTCATTCATATCTACAAGATTACTTTTTCTTGGCTCGAATTCAAGTAAAAAGCTTGTTTCAAAACTCACCAGATCAAACGAGGAAACGAGATAAACGCAGATGATCTTTTCGCGAGGTGTGGAGCAGCCAATGCCTCCGTGGTCGCTGCTTGACCATGTCTTGTCCCGTTCCCCCCACCAAATTCAATTCATCATCATCAAATACTCAGTCAAAACGCAAGTGGCACGACAAGAGAAGATCTTCCCCCTTTAAATTAATCAGAAACAGGAAAAGTAAGCCAAGCTTAGCAGATGAGGACGGGGGATCATCGCTCTTATCAACTCAACTCACCACGTCCGCATCAAGAACATCATCTGGTTTTTTCTATCTTTTTATATCAAGTTGGAAGATAAACCCAGGTCCTGAACCGGTCATTCCACATGCTGGGCCAGAGTCTGATCGATAGAGATATGTTTCTTTAATCCCCCTCTGAACTCGTAATCACTGTGCTAATGATGTGACTAATCCTGCCACTGTAGTCCGAACTCCGAAGCATGAACAGAGTAGAACAGAGCACACACACGAAAAGGGAAATTAGCATTTATAATCCGAGAGAATGAGATAATACAGAGAGATGTGAAGGACTTGACAAAAACGATAATCAACAAAACAAGCCCCAAGCGCCACAACCCACCCACCAAGATCGATCAATCCTCCTTCCACGTTCTTGTTTTCTTCCTATACAGAATCTTCATTTGCGTTGCAAAATACTTAAGAATGCTTACTAAAAACTTCATTTACAGAGGGGGAAATCGAAAGTCATCAGGACCACAAAACAGAGACCATAAATCTCTCCCGCCAACCGATATTTACACCTTGAGAAGAAGGGTAATCATCAACAATGGAAATGAACACGGAGATATATTCACACATCGAGTCAGATTTGAATCGCAGGCCGACCGATTGCTGAACCACCCACCAGCCCAAAAAATCACTTCTCAAAAAATTTCGAGCTGAGTCGACCCGGGGAGGACTCAGAAGCTTCCGTAGCCTTCACATGACCAGCTCAGAGACCCACCCCACGTCCGGACCAGAACCGGACCCGAGAAGGTCGGCGCCGTCGAGGGAGTTCTCCTTGCTGAGCTTGGCGTACATCTTGGCCCTCAAATCTCTCCCGGACTGGACCCTCTCCATCTGGGGCTCCTCCTCGCAGCGGCGATGGTGAGCCTCCCACAGATCGAAGAGCCCACCGCCGAGCTGCCCGTACCGCGGGGAAGACTCAGCCCTCGGGGTCGAGGGCGCCGCTAGGTAGCACCCCGGTCGGAGCGGGGACCCGAAGAGGGACCCCCCCTTCTGCCCGCGCGGGCTCATCTTCATCTTGGCGATCTGCATGCTCCTCATGCATGCCACGAGCTCGCTCACCGAGCCGGGCGACCCGCAGCAGCCGCGGTGGTTCGGGGACACCGGGGGCGAGTTGGTCGGGGGCGAGATCGAGGGCGAGGTAGAGGTCAGGATCGAGGTCGGTGACGACGATACGAACGAGGCAGACCAGGGCTTGGTGAAGTAGGAGTCGAAGGCCGCCCCCGCCGCCGCAGAGGGGCGGACAGGGGACCCGAATTCGGAGTCCGCGGCGCTCCTGGGGCTGTGCTGCTGCTGCTGCTGATGCTGATGCTGATGCTGATGCTGATGCTGATGCTGGGTGGTGGGGAGGATCCTGAGCTGGTCAGGGGAGTGGGCGAAGAAGCAGACGCGGCGGCGGCAGCTCTGCCCATCCTTGCACGCCTGAGTCCTGTATCGCTCCGGGTGGAGCCAGCACTCGAACACGCCGTGTGCGAACTCGCACGAGTCGCCCTTCTTGCACGCACCTGCCAAAAAAAAAAAAACCGAGAAATCCCACTTGAATAACAAGGAACACAACCAAATTTAATCCCGCAAACAAAAACCCAAAAGTTCGACAAAAGATGCGCAACAACATGCGAAGGATCGAAACCAGAGTCGACATTTTGTGCCAAAACCACCATCATCATTTCCACTCAAAATGAAAACCGATGAGAAACCAACCGACAGATTTCATTTTTTCTTGATCTCGTAAAATATCAAGAACGGTGCAACCAAGCGTGAGTGGGCTAGGCAGAAACACCTCTGAAAAATAAAACCGCCCCACATCTATGGTGCAGCCGGAAAATCCATAAAATAATCCAAAACGGGTAAAAAAAAATTAAATCTTTTTTAATCAAATCGCCAGATACCAAAAATGGGTCACCTGGGCAGCTCCTGGATCCAGATAAAAATCTGCAGATCCGAACAAAACTGCGCGAGAAGATGTAGTTTTTCTTTTTTTTTTTTTTTGCATCGCGTATTGTTATTATCATTATTTTTTTTTTCCTTACCTTTGCGGAAATCAGGGCATGCAGTGCCGGAGTAGAGGAACCGGCGTGGGTCCCGGCGGCGCGCCTTCTCGCCGGGATGCGCGTAGGGGCACTCCGTCCAGTCGTGCGACCTCCCGCGGGCGCACTTCCTCACCTTGAACTCGTACATCCGGAACTCGTCGCACCCCAGCACCCCGTCCTCCCCCGTCCCGCCCCCATCCTCCTCCTCCTCCTCCTCGACGTTCGACGGCAGGTACCGCCGCAGCGCCGTCAGGTCGTAGCGGCACTCCACCCCCGCCCCGGCCCCGGCATTGCCGCCGTACCCGGCGGTTGGGGAGTAAGGAGAGTACGGCCCCCCGCCGCCGGAGGCCGCCGCCGCCGGGTCGTCGAGTGGGTCCCACGCGGGGATCTGGACGGTCGGGGTGGAGCGGCCGTGGTGGTCGCCGGTCATCGTCGTCGTCATCATCATCATGTTCGTACCCTTCTTCTTCTTCTTCTTCTTCTTCTTCTCGATCTTCACTCGCCGGACATTGAGTCCAGTTTGGTTGAGTGCAAAGAGGCGATGCGACGCTGAGTTAAGAAGAGAGGGGGGGCGGCTTTCCTTTTATGAGAGGGTGGAACTAACCGTGGTTGGGTTGGTTCTTGACCGTGGTTCCATGGGCCTGGAAATCTACCGCCTCCACTTCCTACTGCGGTTAAGATATTGCGGGGGACGAGCGATCGGGTCACCGGGCGGTCACGGTGGTTTGGGGACACGTGGAGGGATGGGATAGGCGGGAAGCGCGACGGGCGGGTGAGGGTGGAGGGGAGCCCGTGGATAAGAGAGAAAGGGACTGCTGCCGTGGCACTCGGATTTTATAGGGGGGGTTGATGGTTGTCGAAATCACGGGATAAACGGTGGGAGGGTGGGGGGGGGGGACGTGACGTGGATTCTGGGGTATTAAAATTAAATAAAAAAAGGGAAATTTGTTTTTCTGGAAAGTTAATTTAGTAAATTAATACATTGCAACGGTGGTTAGGTTAATTAATTAAGGCCCTCCTTACCTTTTTTTTTCTTATTTATATTTTTTGATCCGGTCCGGCCCCTAACTGTAGGATTGATCGGTTCCTGGCCCAGACCAGTTCCCAGTTTCCCAAACTAGGGACCGGACCCATTGGCCGGTTCGGTCGGTTCCCGATTTGGTCAGTCCGTCTCAGTCATCCCTACTTTGTTTAGCACCCGATTAATTTGCATTTGATATAGTAGGCGATTGATCTAACTTTGATCACAATCGGTGGCTAGGGCAAACGATTGTGCTGTCGACAACAAACATGTTTATCATCCGAATAATTATTTAAGGTGTGTTCGTCTCGCCGAAAATAAATAAATTTGGACACATTTTCCTAAAAATGATGGCTCGAATCGCTTACAAAATGAATGGGTAAAAAATATTTTCATCGTCCATGAAGATATTTAGGCGTAAATTATTATCAATAATGAAAATATTTTCATTAACTAATCATTTCAAGAGATATAAACGATCATTTTCAGAAAAATATTTTCATGAAATAGACGGACCCTTATATTGTCCACAAACGCATTAATTCTTGTAGATGAATCACAAACTTAGTAATTTCTAAACTTCTTTTTTGGGGGTTAGAACAAACTTTACATTTCAACTAAACTCTAGATTAAAGGTTATTACAGAGAAAAGAAGATGTGGTTTTTATCCTAAGAAAAGCTCAATTTGCAAGCTTGTGAGATGCGTCATTGTCAGGTATGCGAGTTCACGTCAAGCTCCATCTCAAATTGTTACGAAGCAGAATGCCGAATACCCCGAGGGCAAAGACCGTAATCACAATCTTACCATTTATAAAGCCTGTCCAACGTGCTCCATGATCCATATCTAGTGGGTTTTTCTTTGGTCCGCATGTCTAGAGGGTTGAAAAGGGGACAAATTTACATGATGACAATGAACCGTTTTGCACGTTTTGATGAGATATTTTTGTCCTTGCCTGGAGTCTTTTTCAGCCAATTGGTGGATATATAAATGCAATTTGACTCAAAAATATGTGATTTCAACACGTGAATTTTTGTTGAAGACATTAATGAGAATCCAATGTCGGATGAAAGATCCTCATCTCAAATGCGAAACACTGTAAAAATAGAGGGAAAAGGATAATGTGTTAGCCAAGAATTTTACAGATAGAAGTAATTTTGGAGGAAGAAACAAAAGTTAGGAGGAGGTCAAATGAGGAAGTGACTGTAGAGGTTTTTTTAGCGTTTAAATGTTCAAATTCTTTTTATCGAAAAAAAGATTCCATTTATTTCTCAGAATAATACTTAAAAGGTACATAAAATTTTCAAACCTAGCAAATCCCAGATAACTGCAGACCAAATAGCTAGAAGCATACTCTCATCCCTAAAAAACAAATATGCTATCGCAAATGTTCGGCAGCCGATTACCAGATTCAGTGATGAGCATATGACTTGCGGTGTGTGTATAGGTTCAAGTTCTTATTGTCATTGTGATGCAGAGACGCCAACATTAATATGTTGAAAGAATATAAATCAAATACATGTAAGAGACTCCTAGATCTATATCTAGATTTAATTTGAGAGTATTGAACCCTCAGATCTATACATTAATCTAAATCTAAACTGGGAAAGGAGAGCAGCCTAATCACGAAGAGGTTATGAAGCCATGTTAGGATCATCCTCGTCGGTGACTATCGACTCGACGAATGGCCAAACTAATTTTCACATTCACCCAATATCAGTTGTAAAATAGATCGAGAGAGAAAATAAAAGACAATTAAAGAAAAGAAAAAGAAAACCAAAGACTAAGTAGGCTTTCAGTTCGAGGAGAGCTTCAAAAGAGGGAAGAATTTTTGGGAGATGAGGAATTTGCAGAGAGAGCAAGAATGAAACCCTAGCTTGAATGTTCAATTTTAGAAGTTTGATCATATCACGTTAGCCTTTAGTAAGCAACTAGTGTTGATATTTAAGCTTGTGCGCGATTAATTTTTATCATCCTAAAACATTATAAGCTAATAATAAAATTCATGACTTTAATTGCATTGGGAAATAAAAAAAAATCGCGTTATTTTCACTTTTTACCACTATACAAATTCTTTTCTGAAAAGAAAACATTGGAATTTAACAATATGCTAATTTTTTAATATGGAAAAGAAACATTTACTTAAAACTTAAAAATGTAAAAGAAACTGAGAGAATCATCCTAGATTTCTCACATAGGATGCTGGGATGAGGTTTATTGCACTATAAAGATAATTAAGTAGTTTACCAAAGTTTACTTTATAAATAGGGAAGTGGTAACAAGGTGGATGGTTAATTCGTTTGTCCTACCTCGCCCCTTCTTTTCCTCTGATCAATTTTGCCTCTTTTCCTCTTTGATTTATATTTGAAAAAAAAAAGGAGGGATTTTGTAAGTGCTTTCATGGAGAAAACACGAAAGTGAGATAAATGGGTGTTTTGTCAAGGCCCGTCGTGGTCATTGTTATCGTGGCCTATATCTCTCTCCGATTCGACGGAGATGAGATATGGCTCGTCATTGTCAAGTGGAGCACGACGACACTTTTCATATCCGTCGGTAAATCTTGCACATCCACTTGAGGAGGAGGAGATAGCGACAAGGCATGGAGAGGGTGAAGGGATTTGGGGTGGGTGTACTCATCGAGAGGAGAGAGAGGAAGTTAGGTTTTACCTAGTGAGGTTACTAGCAAGGTAAATAAAAATATATATATCGTTTTTTTTTAGTGGTCCATGTAACCTTTTGCCTAGATACAGTACGATTTTGTGGGGTCACCGTCGATTGTTCAAAAAACTTAAGCTGTTACATGAATGCGTGATTTAATATTTAAATATTCTAATACTCTTCCTCATGCTTAGCCTTGTGTTTTTTGCCTAGTGCTAAGCATTGAAATATTTCATTGGGAGGCAAATAGAGAGCCTGACAATATTTGGATTCAGCGCCTCGATACCATTAAAGATTTTGTGGATCATTGTCTACTATTTTTAAAGTTTAAACTGTCAATTAAAAGTGTGGTTTAACATTTAAATATTATAACAAATATGGCGAAGAGCTTTTGAAAATCACAAATAAGCAGATAATCAAGTGAGGGCATCTATATAAATATATATTCGACTACATCATCTTTTTAGATTAATTTTATAAGCAGCCCTATCGCGCATGCGTTTGCATCATTCGATTAATTGAATCTAATCGACACGGGAATTAAAATACACGTACCTTTTTTTTCGGTTCGCTTGACTATCCTGCCGCCGTTGGATTAGCTCGCTGAAACTTCCTACGCACCGTCAAAAGCTAATCACAAAATTTCATCCCGAACCATCCCACTTTATCACCCAAATTATACATAGAAATAGAGTACTGCCACCCCCATGAAGATTCATCATCACATGAAATTTCCAACCCTCCAACGCGAACTGCGGATCAGTCCACTATTTTCCTCGGTTGCGGGTTGCCGCGAGTCGTGGGAAATCTACACGGCCGAGTTGCTCCGCTCCTGCTCGATGTCCTTTTGACTCAATTTTTATTAGGGGATAATAACACAAACAGTCCCTGAACTTTGGCTTAATGTGCAATTTGGTCCATGAACTTTTAATTTGTTCAATATAGTCTCCGAATTTTAACCCAATATTCAATGTGGTCCTTAAATTTTTAATTTGTTCAACTTAGTCCCTGAACTTTTAGTAAATATTCAATTTAATCCCCGAACTATATGAAAATGTATAATATGGTCCCTGAACTTGAATTAATAGAAGGACTACATTAAATATTTTTATAAAATTCAGGGACTATATTGAACATGTAACAAAAGTTCAGAGACCGCATTGAATAAATTAAAAACTTAAGGGTCATATTAAATATTAAATTAAAATTCAGAAATTATATTAAATAAATTAAAATTTTAAAAATTAAATTACATACTAAATCAAAATTCACGAATCGTCCGTGTCATTTTCTCCCTTTATTACTGCGCCCAAAAAAGGAGGGACAACAACGTGGGAAGCGGTTAGAAAGCGAGACAAATTTGCTGTGGGAGCCGTACCATCTCTCGTCTGGCAGCAGCAGGAGAAGCGGCGGGGCCCCCCGATCAGCTCCACCATCTCGGGAGGCAAGGGCCGAGATCTCTCAACTGCCCCCCCCCCCCCCCCCCTCCCCCTCCCCGTCCCATCCGACGTGGGCCCCCGCGACCCCACCCCAGGCCCAAGCCGCGGGGAGCTAGACGACAAAAGAGAGGAGACGCCCCGGGCCGGGGGAGGGGGGGGAACCGAAAAAAGAAGAAAAAAGGGAGAGGAATTGCAGATATCGCCCACCGCTGCAGTGCGGACAGTCCGTACGTCCCGCCACGTGTGGGGGGGGGGGGGAGGGCGGGGGTGTCACGTGACGAGATCGTCCCGCGACCCCGCATCGCCCGCCACGTGGTTGGCGGATAAGAACAACATCCCCGGTATCGCCGGGCCCCCCTCCCTCCCTCCCTCCTTACCGACTTCGCTCGACGCTCAACTTACAGCGATCAAAGATGTCTCTCTCCTGCGACCAAGAACAAATAAATCTCTCTCTCTCTCCCACGTGGCAACTGGATAGGCTTTGCCTTCTCTCTCTTTTCTTCTTTTCATTATAACTGCTTTCTTTTCGAGAAAATTTCAAATGAAAGCACAAAAAATATCACAAATTAAGACCTGAAATGGATTTTGCGTAAAATAAAGATATGAAATGACATGTCAGTCTCAAATAATGCCTCACATTATTAGTCGCCGGTCAATTAGTAGCATTTTCATCCAAAGAATGCTTTAATTTTAAATTAATTTTTCTTTTTTTTCCTTTGGTTTTCTCTTTGTTCTTCAGGGCTGGCCGGTGACCGGCGAAGCCCGGGAAGGGCAATGGCCTCACCTCGGTGAGGCAGCCCTCGGCCTGGGCGAGACTGCCCTCAAAAGGCACGAGCGACAGCCTTGCCGGCCAATTATTTGTTATTAGCGAAATAAAGGGGGCCCAAGACGGGAAGAGTTTTTTTTTTTTCTTTATAGAGAAAAGGTACGTGATTATCCGCAGCGTTGTTGTCGTCGTCGTCCCTTGTTGCGTTTCCTCGCTGGTATCTTCTTAGTGGTCCTTTGCCTGTTTATAGTGTGGGCCTATTTCACTGTGAAATACTTAGCAGGAACTAGACAAGTACGAATTACATGGAGAGAGAGAGTAACAATGAAAATGAACGATTAATAGAATGGAGATAGCTGAGCAGTTGCTTAATTATTTTTCTTAGGGTTTACATTAATCGTTTATGCTATGGCCCATTTAATATGACATTTATGAGGTTCCTTTTTTCGTTTTTTTGTAAGACAAATGTTATATCTACCTCAGCAATCCTACCAACACTTCTTTATTAAATGATAGAGATACATATCTTCCGAAAAAGAAGAAGGGATAAGTACACTAAAAGCTCTAAAATTTGTCATAAAAGTGCAATTGAGTTCTAAAATTTTTAAAAAGTGCAATCAAGTCAAAAAACTTGTTGAGAAAGTGCAATCGAAATTCTAAAAATTTCAAACAATGCAATTAATGGAAGGATTTGATTGGACCAATTGTGTAAATTTTATGACTTAATTGCATTTTTTGAAAGTTTTAGGACTTAGTTACCCTTTTGAGACAAGTTTTAAGACTCACTTATATTTTTTGAAAATTTTAGAACTTAATTGCACTTTTGTGATAAGTTTTAGGACTTCTAATATATTTTTCCCTACAGGTATGAACCTAGGGCTCTATTTCACACTTTGAGCCTATTTAATGTCTCAATTAAGCGGTAAAACATTAAGAATTGAGCATATAATGGGATCGAGCGCATCTTCTAATCAGGTTTAGCATTGGCTCAAAAGATTTTGGTTGAGTAAAAAAAATTCATCCGATGCATTGATCGAGGAAGGAGCTGCTTAATTCTTTCAGTAGAATTATTGATTAATGGTAAGTAATAGGCTCTCGACATTTCCACCTCTCAAATGGCTTCTTATAATAAAATTTAAATGGTCCAAAATAGTCTTTATTGGGACCTCATTAACGATAAGATTGATCATAGAGAAAAATGTACCTTTAACATAAATCAATCAATTAATCTAATGGTTCTTATCAAATATTTCCTAAACCGATTTTTTTATTCTTCTTTTGTGTTTAAATCGAAAAAAATTATATGTTCGTGCTTTTTTTATGAGATTCATTTAAGATTCGAGTATTTTAATAAATTTTATAATGGGGATTATAAAATTTAAGAATATATTAATAAAGTACTGTTTATTTAGAATGTCTCTAAAATTCAATCTCTAATAACTCCTTGTGATATACAATTCTTTAGTTCAAGCTTTTTTAGGAGAATTCTCAAGTTAAACTAGTGAATCTTTATGATTATAATTTATATTTATTATATGTTAATTAACAAACCTACAAAGAAATTTCAAACTCATTACAAAAAATCCTTTATAGAAATCAGTTTGAGCACATCAATAAGTAAAAGAAAGGAAATGAAATTTGTACATCAGCAAATGAACAAAAACATAACGTAGTGGAATAAAATATTATTATTTTGATTAATACGAACGGTCTCGTATTTTCGTGATAATGTGTGGCTTTTGCATTTTCAAAAAATAGTAACTTTCACCGTTCCATTTGTGCTTTTGATTAATTAATTCTTTTGAGGTTATTCTCGTTAACTCAATGAATCAAGACGTGTCATAACCATTTAGAGGGTGGAAACAGCGTGAGCCAAGTATTATGTTACCAACTCTACCTATCGAAACTTACAAATGATAATCACGATTCCATGTTTAGCAAGGAATTAATAATATCGAGCGACAATTCCAATCATAATCAATAAACTTTTTACAAACTTAACGTGCAAAAGTTATTACTTAAATTGTCAGCACTTATTTATCAATTTTATCGAATGGGGTCTTCTTCTCGAATTAATTTACTTTTATAATGTTCCACAAACAATTTAAACCCTATTTAATTAAAATTTGCTAACAAGTTGGCCTAATAGGACCACGGCCCCCGTGATGGCACAGTATTTTCGCTTGCCTTGTCCTCAGCAATATCCTCTGTATTCTTAAAATCATGAGATCCGGACAAAGTCTTTTAAGGACATGCTTAAGTCCTAATTTACTTTTGTAATGTTCCACAAACAATTTGACCCCCCTTTTATTTATCAATTTTGTCAAACGGGGTCTGTCTCTTGAGTTAAGTTACTTTTATAATGTTTCACAAACAGTTTGACCCCCTTTTATTTAATTACAATTTGCTAACAAGTTGGCCTACTAGGACCACAGCCCCTGTGATGGGACAGTATTTTTCTCTTGCCCTGTCCTTGGCAATATCCTCTGTATTCTTACCATCATGAGGTTTGGACGAAATCTTTTAAGGACATGCTTAAGTCCTAATTTACTTTTGTAATGTTCCACATACAGTTTGATCCCCCTTTTATTTATCAATTTTATCGAACGGGGTTTTTCTCTTGAATTAATTTACTTTTATAACGTTTCACAAGCAGTTCCACAAATAGTTCAAGCCCCTCTTATTTAATTAAAATTCACTAACAAGTTGGCATACTAGGATCACAGCCCCCGTGATAGGACAGTGTTTTTGTTTTGCCCCATCCCCAGCAATATCCTCTGTATACTGAACGTCTCGAGGTCCGGACGAAATCTTTTGAGGACATGCTTAGGTCCTAATTTACCTTTGTAATGTTTCACAAACAATTCGACCCCCTTTTATTTATCAATTTCATTGAACGGGGTCTTCCTCTCAAATTAATTTACTTTTATAATGTTCCACAAATGGTTCGACCCTCTTTTATCTAATTAAGATTTGCTAACAAGTTGGCCAATTATTATAGGAGACATTCTCCAATTTTTGTCTTGCCTTGTCAATATCCTCTGTATTCTTAACGTCTCGAGGTTTAGACAAAATCTTTTAAGGACATGCTTAAATCCTAATATACTTTTGTAATATTTGACAAACAATTTTATCGAATGAGATATTCCTCTCCAATTAATTTACTTTTGTAACGTTCCACAAACAGTTTGACCCTCCCTTTTATCTAATTAAAATTGCCGACCAGTTGGCCAACCTGTACCGGAGACATTCTCCAATTGGTGCCTTGCCTAGAAAAACATGCATAAAAATCCATTTTCCTAGCCGTCCATTTTTCGGTCCCGTCATCCGAAAGGACTCCAAACCCACGTCCTTGCCCATATTAATTGGTTGAAAAATCCATATCTACTTTTTTTTGACCAATAAATGCCGTGCATGCGAGGAAACCAAATTGATATATTAATCGCAAGTTGTGAAAGTTTAACGCGATTGATAAAGAGATAAAGGCAAATCAACTAAGCCATTTTTGGTTTGATGCTATTTTAATTTTTTATTCTGGACTTTCATCATAGGGAACCTACTTCCTATCATGCTATTAACAACCCTAGCAATCTCTCTCTCTCTCTAAATCAAAAAAAAAAAATCCCTCTCTCTCTATAGCATCTCTAATTAATCATATTTTATTCGAAGTAATTATCAAACTTCGAGAACACAATTCACACCGCTCGGGATTGGTATGATGCTAAAACATTACAACCTGCATTTGCCTAAGGGTTTAAGTTGCCAGTGATTGTATGAAATCTTACATAATATTAAAATAAGATGTCCCGGTCCAAATTTTTTCAGGCTCCTCATTCGCCTCCCTCACTATATATCTCCGCACTCAATACTAGGCCGAAATCCGGCATATGTGTGAGGGGGAACATTATAATATTTAAATGTTAAATCACGCTTTTATCTAACATTTTAAGTTTTTTAAGCAGTCAGTGGCGGTTTCACAGAATTTCACAAAGTATTCGATAAAAAAGGAATGAAATTTCTGATTAATAAAGTGCAAGTTGGCCATTACATTTGTGGTGTAATGTTGTTAATAATTGAGCCCTCCGAATTGGTTTTTGCTTTTACTCATGAGAGATATAGTAACTTTGCTTTTTCTAACTTTTTATTTTGGGCTCTATCTCTCAAGATTGTTACAATGCTTAAATACTAGACCACGCATTTATCCAAAGGCTTAAGTTGGCAACAGTCCAATTATCAAAGTAGGAGGTTTGAGTCAAAATCTTTCCATACTTCTTATTCTCCTTTGTTACTGTATATCTTCGCGCTCAATACAAGGCCAAAAATTTGGCCTGCGCGAGTGGGGGAACATTATAATATTCAAATGTTTAATTACGCTTTTATATAATAGTTTGAGTTTTTTAAGCAGTTGGTGGTAGTCTGACAAACTTTAACAAAGTATCCAGTCAAAAAAGAATGAAATTTCACCTTAAGAAAGTGCAAGTTGGGCATTACATTTGTGGTTTAATGTTGTTAATAATTTAGCCCACGGAATTGGTTTTTGCTTTCAATTATGAGAGATATAGTAACTTTGCTTTTTATAAGTTTTTATTTTAGACTCTCTCTCTCAAGATTGTTACCATTATTAAATATTAAATCATGCCTTCGTCTAAAGGTTTAAGTTGGTAGTAGTCCCATAAAACTTTACATATTGTCAAAGTAGGAGGTCCGAGTCCAAATCTTTCCAGGCTTCTTATTCACCTCCCTTATTATATGTCTTCACGCTTATTACTAGGCCAAAATCTAGTCTACGCGTGAGAGTAATGTTATAATATTTAAATGTTTAATCACGCTTTTATCTAACAATTCAAGTCGGAGGCAGTCCCATAGAATTTCACAATGTATCCGGTCAAAAAAGAATGAAATTTCACCTTAAGAAAGTGCAAGTTGGACATTACATTTGTGGTTTAATGTTGTTAATAATTAAGCCCCTGGAATTAGTTTTTGCTTTCAATTATGATAGATATAGTAACTTTACTTTTTTTAAGTTTTTATTTTGGACTCTCTCTCTCTCTTTCTCTCAAGATTGTTACGATGCTTAAATAGTAAACTACGCCTTCGTCTAAAAGTTTAAGTTGACAGTAGTCTCATGAAATCTTACATATTATCAAAGCAAAAGGTCCGAGTCCAAATCTTTCTAGGCTTTTTATTAGCCTTTCTTATTATATACTAGGCTAACATCTAGCCTATGCGCGAGGGAAATATTATAATATTTAAATGTTTAACCATGCTTTCATTTAACAGTTCAAGTCTTTTGAGCAGCTGGAGACAGCCCCACAAGATTTCACAAAGTAGCTGGTTAAAAAAAGAATGAATTTTCACCTTAATAAAGTGCAAGTTGGGCATTACATTCGTGGTTTAATGTTTTTAATGATTGAGCCCCCGGAACTGGTTTTTGCTTTCAATTATGAGAGATATAGTAACTTTGCTTTTTTTTAGTTCTTTATTTTGGACTCTCTCTCTCTCTACCGAAAGGGGCAAAATTAATCTCTAATTAATCATATTTTATTTGGAGTAGTTGTCAAACTTTTTTAGAACACAATACACACCCCCTCAAGATTGTTACGATGCTTAAATATTAAATGACACGTTTATCTAAAAATTTAAGGTTTTTAGAACAGCTAAAAATCTTAAATAATATTAGAGCAGAAGATCCAAGTCCAAACCTTTCGAGGCTCTTTATTTACCTCCTCATTATATATTTTTGTTGCTCAATACTAGGTCAAAATCCTACTTAAGCTTGAGGGGAAGTGTTATATGTTTTATCTAATTGTTTGAGTTTTTTGAATTTTACGTAGTATCAAAGGAGGAAGTCATAAGCCAGCTCTTCCCAAGCCCTTCGGTTGCCTCCCTTATCATATATTTTCATGCTTAATACTAGACCAAAATCAATTTAAACGTGAAGAGAAGCATCACAATAATTAAATATTTAATGATGCATTTATCTAACGGTTTGTATTTTGAGGTCAATCAGCGGCCGTCCCACGAAATTTTGCAATGATATCCGGTCAAAAAAAAAAGAATGAATTCTCACCTTAATCAAGTGCAAGTGGGGCATTACTTTTTTTAATCCCTTGCGAGATGATCTTTCTCTTAACTTATCTTGCACGTCTTTACACATGTAAGACAAGTGGACGATCGTGGTATTGCCTAAAAGCTTGTGGGTTAGGTTGTCCTTGTCGCTAAACAGTTATTGGGGGAGAAAAAGTGCTTATGATTATTTGTTTATGCCAAGGATTAAATTAACTTTACATTTGATGGAGTTGTTGAACTAGCAAATCTCCTCGGGCCGCGAAATACGCTCTCGTGTTCAACCTATGTCGTCTCTAGTGGCGACATGGCTTGAAAGTCTCGACAAGTTGGAGGAGGTCTCCAAATCCAATTTTGGTTCGAGTGAATAAGGGGCTAATCGCATAAAGCATGACTTTTTTGGCTCGTGGTGGTCACGTGACATGTGATGTCTTGTTACGAAAGACCGTTTGTACGAAGGAAAGCCGTTTCTGGGAAACCGTTTGTCGACTTTCTAGCGTTTAGATAACAAAAAATCAGTCAATTTGCGAAAAGTGTTTTTCACGGACTCCAAATGACAAGCTTAAATTGAGGAAAAAATTGAGGAGAAATGAATTTCTCTTACGATAAAAAGGAAATTACTTTTCCTAAATTACCAAACAAAAGAAATCTAATCATCTTCCTTGAAAAATGATTATCATGAAAAATATTTATCTGTATCATGAAATTTTCGGCAAAACAAACGCACCTATATTATATTTTATTGTTCTCTATTGGCTCATAGGAATAGTCCTTTGGCACCTAGGATAAGCATGAACTTATAGCATTATCCGTAGAGATTGGAAAGTCCATGCAACTTGACATTGCAAGGATCATTTGATTGAATTAGTATCACATTATAAAATTTGCAAGAGGGGGAAGATATCTATACAGCTAGTGTTACGATGGAGACCCACCTATATATTTCTTGTTTTTATGGTGAGAAAGCCGCTTTCCATGTAGTAGATCAAACATGAATCAAAGCCTGAGTGGCTCGACCCAGATATGATATTATTTGTACCAGATGATATCGGGAAATGGACTTTTGTAGCATGCACGTAAGATTTCATTTAATTAGCCCTGTCAATGGATACGATAGAATGCCACTATACCGTCATGCGATTATTTTTTGCGAGATTTTCGCAGATGTACATGAGGTTGCATAGATTCTACTTTATATAACCATATAAATGGTAAAAAAAAAACTGTTCATATCCCATAAAACAAGGGAATGTATGACCACCCTGACCTCAACCATAGCCTTTGACGTTCTTTCAAGTAACAGTAACAACTAATAATAATTATAGCTGCACCATATTTATAATACTAATTTTCCAAGGGAACATGCTCTGGTTAGTCTATGATTGCTCAAATTTGCATAAATCAGTGCAGAAATTCTTGAATAGTTATTGACTAAGATGTGCAAAGACAAAGAACAATATCACTATCAAGTCATTGGATGCAAGCCAAATTGTTCTGATTCATATTTTCCACCCTTCTTCATCAAGATTACTGTTGGACAATGAAAACCCAACTTCATTGGTTCCAGCAGCTTTTGGAAACTTGGGGCAAGTGAAACAATGGGCCGTGTTGCTCATGGTATCCGGAAGTGGCCACCCATTTAGATTCTTGTGTTGAATGATAGAGAAAGCCAATTGGGAAGGTGTCATCTTTGGATGTATTGAGATTCCATATGTCTTCACTAAACTATGATGCCTCAAGCAGCTTTGGGACAACTTTGCCATGTGCACTCCAACATCTGAGCTTACAAGGGAAGTATTGGGTAAAAGGAGAAAGAGGACAACTTGCGTTAAATCATCCACCAAAGCCAAAAAGGGATGGTCAATAGGGACATGTTTTAGAGAAGAATGTGAAAGGGTATCTAGAAGTCTGGTCCTTAGGAGGGATGAGAAAACTGGTCTAGAATACCACTTGATTGCTGCTTAAAAAAAATAAAAATAAATAGACTAGGAGGGTCATTGACTAAGGAAGTTTAAGACTTGATTGCATCGTGTTAATTTAGTTATAGTGGATGACTTGACGAAATAGTGTTGATTAGAGAAAATTAGCATAGAAAGACGAAATAGTCAAAAGAAAAAAGGAAAACGAAGAAAAAAAAGTATCAGTCAACAAAGTCAGAATTAAGGTGGGGGGGAGGAAAAAGGACAGATTATGTTTGACCTACCAAGGACATGTACTCAATATTCTATTATGACCCAAAGACATGGAATTGGCACTAAAGTTTATAACAATGTCAGTTGCCAAGAGTGACTTTTTTTCTTTGAACGTTGTCAATAGATTCATGACATGAAAAGCACATCAAGGAGAATAAGTGTCACCTAGCACAATCAAGAGCACAACTCGATAATATTGGGAAAATGGCACGCTTACAATCATACTAATCTGTCTTAATGAAAAGACTTGCACTTATCTGCAGCTAGGAGCATAATCAAGCTGAGTTGGACCAATACAATGCGAACTCGAGCTTGGCTCACTTACTAGTTGCTTGAAATTCGACTTGAGCTCGATCGAGTATTAATTATCGTGCTTGAGCTTGACTAGATTAGAAAATCGATGTGCTCAAGCTAGACTCAAATTACAATCAATTCATTAATAAAAACTCGAGCTCAAGCTTTTATAAGATCGAATATTTTGTAGTGTTAAGTGCCTATCTTTCTAATAATTACATATTTTCAACAAACTGTGAAATCTCAATTGAGCTCACGAGCCTATCGAGCCGAGCATTACAAGCTTGAGCTCAACCCAAAGGTTTTCTTCTTCCTTTTTGATTTGTTCTTGTTCTTCCCGGTCTGCCGTCGGCGACTACCCACTGGCCACCAGCCAAGGCCGGTGAGGGTTGTTCATGGTTGCGACAGCGAGGCCTTACCTTGGCTGGGCAAGGTCCTCGTCACTGGTGGTGGTGAGGGCGAGGTCGACTTCGCCCAGCCAAGGCGGGGTTGGCGATGAGGGCTGTGACACCCTTGCCGGCCCTGGCCTGTGGTTGGTCGCCGGTGCCGGCGATCAGCTATGGCCAAGGAAGGGAAGGAAAAAAAAGAGGAAAAAAAAGAAAAAAGAAAGAAAGAAATATTAAAAAAAATATTAAAAAATTATTAATAAAAAGAAATTTTATGTAGTTATTAAATGTATTTCTGCTTTTTTTTCCTATTCTAAGAATATAAATTTTAGGCAGTTGCCAAACGCCTTCAAATGCTAAGAAATTATTTCAGGGCACACAATAAAAAAGAATGATTTTTTAGCATAATCAATTTCCGGACACAAAATCGTTGTCATGCGCATCCTAACTCTTTTTTCTTTATTTCTAGTTTTTTTCATTCTTTCTATTTCACTAGTTTTCTGTAACACTTGGTTTGGGCTTGCCCCCGCTGTCTTCTTTCCGCTCTCTCTCTCTCTCTCTCTCTCTCTCTCTCTCGCGTTAACTCCGAGCCCGGCCCGTGAGCAGCCCTGGCCTCGCACGCCCTCCAAGTCTTTCAGCTTCCTGCAATCATCATTCCACTCCTGTTTGCTTCTGCATCTTCAGCAGCTTCGAACATGGTAAGACCCTCCCTCTCTGTGAAATTGTGAAGGAGGTATCTTTCGAGGTGAAGAAGCGGCAACCTGGAGGTTCCAAGCTTTTCTGGTAATGTACTCTTTCATCTTATAGATTCTAATGGCTTGATAGTGTCGGAGGCAGAGGAAGAACGAGTTGTCCATGTTCTTTCCGCAGAACCGAATACTGAAGACTTATCCACCATGGCTATAATATTTGTTTTCGGAGCACGTTGTGTTGTTTCCGGATAATGGGTGTTCGTTGGCAATCCTGTGCGGAGTTTACGAGGGGAATTTCAAAGATTGGATTTTGTGTGTTTTATGAAATGCTTCTGTGAGAATTTTGATCTAGCTACGTTGCTGGTTGAGGGGAACTATGGTGGAGATGATGGTGTGTGAGGTGATGGACATGGTGGTTGGATCATGATTGTGGGGAAAATTGTACTTTATGAAGAGAGCTAGATAATAGTATTCATTTTCATGCCGGACGATTTTCTGTTTATTAACGAAATGATGGAAGTTACTAATATGGAATTTCTAAATTACCATTAATTTTGAGAACTACCGATCAAATCGGAAACACCCTGGTTTTAGGCTTTTCATTCCTTGTCTCGTCCCTGTTTACTTAGATTGCTTGGTGATGGAGCCCCCCTAGGCGATTCTATTTTCTTAACATTGTAAGATTGATCCTCTACGTCATTTTTATTTGTGCATAATATTACACATATTCGATTAACCAATCAATAGCTACCTCGTAGGATGGTACCTCTCTTTAAGCAATTATTAATGAAGCCAATGCGTCTTTTTCCTTGTTGCTTGCGATATGACATTAAGGAGAAACTTGTGACCTTGAAGTTTTGTCTTTTGTCTGTGGGAGGAACTTGTCTAGTTATCGATGTACCAAGCTGTGTCACTTCTGTTGCTTATCATGCGCTTGACAAAAATGGGTTTTTTTCCCCGTAGGTGCCACGGTTTCAGAAAGAAAGAGATGCTGGCTTTCTTTGTTTGATTGAATACACTTGCTGGTGCACAGGTTCATGAAGTTCAAAGATAAAGCTACATTCTTTGGTGGTCACTCATTTCTCTTCGCTCAGCCTTGCCTTCGCCACCGCCACCGTGAGCTGGCCTGCTGTGTGTGACCTAATCGTCGAGTCCCAGCCATAGTCGCCTTCCTCTTACTTCCTGTGTCTTGACTATAGAGTGTTCCGTTATTGATAATTGGCCGCACATTGAGCAAGATCTGGCTATGCTCTCTTGACTAGAGCCAAAATAGGCGAAAATTACCAAAAAAGTTTTCAACCTATTTTAATTTATTCAATATCGTTCCTTAACTTCAATTTAGTCCCTAAACTATATGAAAATATTTAATGTAGTCCTTTTATTAATTCAATTTCAAGGATTACATTGAACATTTTTATATAGTTTACAGACTACATTAAACATGTACCAAAGTTCAGGGATCACATTGTACAAATTAAAAGTTCATATACATATTGCACATTGGGCCAAAGTTCAGGGACTGTTTCTATTATTATCCCGTTGTACTATATGTTGTCATGTATTTATCTGCCATCCACAAAAGCACTTTGTTCTATTGTAATCATCTCTAGGAGTCATGGCTTAAGACGGTTAGCCATCATTTTTGAAATAATCTTGTAACTAAAGTTGCACATGCTAATTGGCTTGAATTGTGAGATGTTCTCTAGGTTGGCTACTTTCGGGATAAGTACAATATGTGTCAAGTTAAGGGAGGGATCGAAAGTATTTGTAGTGAAGAAATTATCCACCATTGCGAACACATCTTGCTAAATTTCGGTCTAGTAATGATGATAGAATTGCCCGTTAAGCCCATCCAAACTAGGTGCCTTAGTTGCTTCCATTTGAAACATTGCTTCCTTTATTTCCTCTAATTATACTTTCCTCATCAAGGCCACATTCATATCATCATGGACAAGGTTTGGACATTGGTCAAGTAAGGGTTGGAAATTTCTGGGCCTCACTGTAGTGTATAGGGATCAATAGAATTGCCCGATATGTTGCTTTAGTGTTTCGAGATCACAACACCACTAATTATCCTTTACTTTCAACATTGATATCCGATTTCGTGCTTTTTGTTGGACTGTAGTGGCATGAAAATATTTAGTATTTTTGTCCCCTCACCTTAGCCAGTTTTTTTGGAATCTCTTAATCCAGTACATCTCTTCTTGCCTCCATAATCTCTTAATGCATTTTTTGTTGGGATTCCTCCTTGTAATCGATCCCATTAGGGTTAATAGTTACTTTAGTTAGCCTCTTCATCAAATGCTCAATTTGCTTTCGAGCATTGGAAAATTTCCTTTTACTCTACGTCCCCAACACACTAGCCACCTTCCTAGATTTCCTCCTTAAGTCTCCAGGCGGGTAGTGTTCATCATGCTAGGCCTTTTTAATGATTTCCTCACATTTCAGGTCTTCTACCCAAAATGCCTCAAAAGTGGAACTTCTTTTTCCTCTTGGTTGTCTTCGAGTGAAGTGTAAGGAAAAGAGGAATGTGATCAGAACCTATAGCTGGTAGAGCATAGGCCTCCGCGTTTGGAAATTCCACTTTTCACTCTAAGTTGCATACTGCCCTATCTAGACGTTTCCTCACCAAGGCTTCCCCTTCTCTATTGTTGGACCATGTATATGCATATCCTTTGCTTGCAATATCCATTAACGAGCAATCATTCAACATTTTCCAAAAGGCCACCATTCTATAATTATTTGCCCCTTGTCCTCCAGCCTCTTCCTAGCCATACCTAAATTCATCAAAGTCACCCGCACAAATCCATGGTAGAATATTGGTGTGGTGGATAGCCATCAGCTCATTCCATAAACATAGTCTTGCCTAAAAATTAGTGGAGGCAAGTAAAAATGATATTCTCCTTTGAGTTCTACCTATGGGGTCCCTGCAAGTAATGTCAATTAGCTCCTTAGAGTAGTCCTATACTTGCATTGATATCTCCTCTTCATAGGGGTGATCGGTTCCTGGTCCGGTTCCTAATCCAGTTCCCTTTTTTTAGAACTGTTTGGTCCGGTTCCCGACGGTTCAATGGAACCAGTGAAAGATAATGGTAATGCATCGAAAAAACAAGAACCAAGTAACATGCATTCACCTTTGCTCTTTCCCAAAAAAATAACAAAAAGTATGAGCATGACACACTTAACTAATAATACCCTTTGACATAGCCAAATGGCCATGAAAGGCATACATCACATGAGAGTAGCTTGCCTTGAATTTTATTCAAAACCCCTCTTACGATCTCTGCATGGCCATTTGATGTGGGACACTTGATATTCGTATGGAAACACAACAACGGAGCCAAGCCAAAAGTCTCACATAGAACACGTTCACATGGAAGGCTGGACACCCCAATAGAGAAAAACCATACACACCGAGAGTCTCACATTGAATGGGAATAAAGAAACTGTAAAATGGGTTGTGCATAAAACCCAAGTCATGTGCGGTAATTAAAGTTCAAATGCTTAATTTTGAACCTTTTAAAAAAATAAAATTAAAATTTTAAAAAGAATTGGTCCAGTTTGGTTTTCCCTGGAACCAGGAACCGGACAAGCACCCCTTAGAACCGCCTAGAACCAGGCCCCCCTCAGAACTACCTAAAACCAACCGGTCCAAGTAGTTTTTGGTTCGGGTGGCCTCTTCCCACATAATTACCATTCCCCCTGCTATTGCAATAGAGTCGATAATGATTGACTTCTTGAACTTAAGCTGTTGTCTCAACCTAATCATCGTTGATCTTTTATTCTTGATCTCTATGAGGAACATCAAATAGGTCCTTTCAAGAGCCACTAGGGCTCAGAGATGCTGGACCGATAGGGTGGAACCTAATCCTTGATAGTTCCAGTTTAATACTTTAATTTTTCCCTTGGTGACTTATTAATGTTAGCCACCAAAGCCCATTCCTGAACCCCTTCATCTACCTGAACAGGAGTGTCGAGGAGAAGTGTCTTATCAACATCACTCGCATCTATCCCCTTTGTACTATTTGGTTTTCTTGATCTTCTTTGTTGCCGGGGGAGCATGGCTCTTCTCACTTTTTTTATATGGGACGGATGTGCCTTTAGAAGAAGCTGTCAACCATGATGAGTCTAGGAGTAGCAGCCGAGTACCTTTGCAACCATTCCCTTGTGCCGTCATCGACCCCTCAACTATGCCTTTTCCTTTTGCTTTTGATGATTCCGACAATTGAAACTTAATGGGATTTCCTAGTTGCATATCATAGTTTTAGATGGGGGTTAGGGTTTTCTTGGTATAAGCCAATATTGGTATTTTCTGGAACTGTTTCTTCTTCTTTGAGTGGATCAACTTCCCCATAATATAACTTCCAGAAAGTACTATTCTCACGTGCTTCCACTTTCAACCAATAGCTGAAGTTTCCGAGTCCCTCTTCCCCAAGCTCTGGCTCTTTATAGGGGATCTCACAATTTGGGGCATAGTGGCCTATGCGCCCACACGAATAGGAGTAATAGGGGAGTCACTCATACTTGAAATCAACCCATACTTAATCACCATCATCAAAGTTCATAATGGTTCCTAGCCACAAAGGACTAGATAACTCTATGAGCACTTGCGCTCTTCCCACTTTGCATGGACTGCCATCTTTTCCATCTATTTTTAGCTCCACCACCTTTCCAATCTTCCCTACCACCTCCATCATAGTTTTCTTCGTGATGCGAAGTACTAGTAATCCAAGGACTTGCACCCAAAATTCACAATGAGTAAAAACATGTCGATGGATACGTACCTTAGGCTGAAGTTTCTATAGGATGAGCAAATTGCTAGAGAAACACCATGCACTAGCTTCCAAAACTCTCTTCAAAAAAAACTTTTGTTTTGAATGTGAATGAGAGGATGCCTGATTGCAATGGTTTGTATACCATATTTTCAGTCTTCCACGCCTTCTTCATTGTGGATTAAATGACCTAAAGGTTTATGCTTGGCTTGGAATATACTTTCCCTAATAAAATCATATTGCATGCTTTCCATTTTTCCTCAGGAATTTCTTCAAACACGTTGGCTATAAATTTTTCTGTCCACATTTGCCCCATTTTTTTACATAGCACAGCCATTCTCCGTTCCTTTTCTAACTCCGCCGTTTCTTGTGCTATATTATAGCTACTCCTCCCAAAGTGACCCTCCAACACACCATACAGGTTCATCCAAGAGGAAGAACCATTCTGGAACATGAGAGGTACTTGTTACCAACCTGGAGAGGGACTACCTTTCTGCGTTTTCCTCCAACTTGGCGTCGAAGCTTGATCCTAAGCAACGCTAGCTGTACTGTGACATAAGGTATTATGGTTGAAAGGAGCTCTAAGCCAAATAATATCACCCCCTGCTAACCGGGAGCTGTAGGATGTCTTGGGGTGTCACCATTTTTTAAGGTTCGTGGTTAGGGGTGGAATAGGTTTTTTTGCAAGTCACATTATTGGATAATGGGGATTGTGGGTCAGGATGATGACACGCAGCTTGCTCGTAGGGTTCTTTGAGGTGGTAATGGCAAAGGGTGAAAGTTGATTTGCGGGATATCTTTATGGGTTGGTGAAAGGCAGGGTTTTTAGGGTTTCTTAAGGGTTTACTATAACCATGGATAGGTAGGAACTCTTATATAACAGAGAGAAAAATAATTGCCATTCTTTTGACTATGCCAAGAAATGTAAACTAATTATAATTGCCACAATTACCTTATTGGACTTCGAACTTCCATTTTCTCCAATGTATTTTTTCCATCTTTTCATGTTTGTGCTAAAATTACATGAGAGCATAAAATATGGGAATGATAAGATGCTATCCATAGAAGATAACATATGAAAATGAGACACAACAGAGTTAGGTTGAGAATGAGACAAGTACATTTAGGCTCTGTTCATTTTGCAAAAAATGCGACGTTTTTGGAAAATATTTTTTTGAAAGTCATTTTTTAGGAAAATGACAATATTTTCCGATGTCCGACTAAGGCTTGAAAATGAACTGGAAAATATTTTCCGTCGCTTGGTATGGAAAATCAAGATTTTCCTTATTGCATTTATTTTAATATTTTGTTATATTATTTTTTTTAAAAATTGAATTATTAATGATTTTTATTTTTGAATTTTGAATAATTTTTATATTTATTTATTTTTTCTTTTCTTTCTTCCTTTGCCAATCGTTGGCTACGATGGGGCTCGGCCTCGTTCGTCGGCCTTGGGCTTGGCCTCACCTCGCCTCGCCATATCTAGCAAGGCTTGAGCTCGCCCTATCAGCCTCGAGCGAGAGATTGAGCCTTGCCTCGCCAGATCCAGCATGGTGGAGCCTTGCCCAAGGCAAGCGAGGCTCGAGCTTGCTAGTCACGGACGAGCTCATCCCTCGCTTGTGGCTAGCAGTAGAGAAAAAAAGAAAAAATTATAAAAACTAAAAAAAATAAAAAAAATAAAAATAAAAAATAATTAAAAAGAAAAAGAATGTGAAGGAGTGTAGAGAGGAAAGAGAATGGAAAATTTTTTACGGTGTTTTTTTCTATCAAGGGAAAATGTTTTCTTTGACTGGTGTATTTTCTGTGAACCGAATTCTGGAAAATCCCTAAAACATTTTCTTGGAAGTTATTTTCCACGAAATGAATGGAGTTTTAATATGCAACATTCGGATTTTCCTTATGGGATTCACATATGATAGTCACCGAGAAACATCGTAGAAACTTAGCATAGGACCTGAATGACTCTTTCATATTGGTGGCATGTCATGTACTACTATAATACTGGTCAAGTTGTTCAATTATATTATTTGCAGGACTCCGAAAACTATTTGCTGGTAGCCTTTTGTCATCATTTGCATATAGAATCATTGTGATGACAAGTAGAGTCTCTAGCAATAGAGAAGTTCATACAAAACTAGCAAAATTGTCTTTCTCCACCACCGATGGCTTGTCGTCAACGTTAACCATATGGTATATCGTAAAAATATACTTTGAAACGAAACAAGTTGTGCAGACCGGAACCATACTAGTTTTCAAGTCAACAAAATGAGTTCTTTTTGGCCAAGGTGTGATCCATCATTCAAAAGGTAAAACAAGATTTGCGAATACTCTCCTATTCTTATCTGTCTTTAATGATGAGTTGAATAAGCATAAAATCTGAATAGTGTTTTAGCTGCTGTAAAGATTTCGGAGAATTTATGATTGATAAAATGCCATGCATTGAAGATAAAAATATTGGAATATGAAACACATCAGAATTTGATTAAGAATAAGACATACATTTAATTAGCAATTTTCGAAATTTCCCGGGGCATTCCCCATGTAAGAGCCGCGTAGAAACATAGGAGAATCTTTAGCTTATGACGTCAATTGTCTTGCCACGTAATCGGTGAGATAGTCCATCCAGCTCGCAACCTGTTAGAAATTTTCAAAGAGCTCCCGAAGAAAATATTGCATGAGTGGAATACTCCACGTAAGCAATACACAACTCCACTGAACACCTGACACCTGACACCTGACAAGCGGGCCCACATATTAGATTTATTAAAAAATCTGTCCTTTCCCCTTCTCTCTCCCATCCTCCGTTAAATCTCAGCTACCCTCTTCTTACTGTTCAAATATTCACTTTTTCACTTGGTTTCTCCCTCCCTCCCTCCTTCCGCTCAAACTTCTCCCGCTCCCGATCTTCTCATCCTTCCTCCGCAACTTCGCCTCCTTTGGTTGTGAACCCGTCGCGCCTATGTCGGTTGCCTTCGCCAGCCCCTTCTAGAAAACCCATTTGCTCTCTCTCTTTCCTCCGCGAAGTACGGCTCTTTTTGTGGACCGCACCTCCACCTTCGCCGGTTGCCTACGCCGTCGCCTCCGAAGCCCCCCATTGGCTATTTGTGCTCTGCCCTTCTCTCTCAGTCTCGAGAAACGGCTCCGCTCGGCTCTCTATGACAAATCGCACCTCTGTTGTCACCTCTCGAAGCTCTTTTGGTGATCTTGGGCTCCGACTCGCCCTCTGCGTTGCCTCCCGAAGCCCCATTCTCAAGTTAGGGTTTTGTATGACTTGAACTTATTGCCCTAACTTGAAGATCGGTGGCTCAAATCTCGACCACGTGGCCGCCTCCACCTACGCTGTCACCTCTAAAGCCCCCCCATTGGTGATTCGTCCTCCTCCCCTCTCTTTGTGTCTCAAGAAACGTCTTCACTCGGCTCTCTCCGACGAACCGTGCCATCAACAGGTTCACTATTATTATCTTTTATCCTTGGTTAGTTTGTTTCGTCTTCACGGAACTGTTTTTTTTTTTGGCATTTGGGCAGATTGTCGGATTGGTTGTGCTTAATTTGTCAATTAATGAGGTTCGTTGGTGAATGGGTGATAATGTTTGTGCTAGTTATGACTCTGTGCTAAATGAAAGATGTGGCCTGTACTCATTCTTACACTCTATGTTGATTCTACTTGAAAGAACATCACGCATGTTTCTTGAGTGCAATATGTGGATAATGCCACAGACAATTTTTGTACTTGTGTAGGAGAAAATAGATGCAAGCATCATATTGGATTTCATCTGCAAAAATATAAAAGGGATCTTTTCAATTGCACTGCTTTGAGATTATTGAGCTCTATTCGTTAAGTGCATCAATTAGTCTATTTTCTGCAGACTGATTATGTTCAAGTCCGTCATTTTTGTTAATTGTAGTCAATTCAACTATGGATCTACTTATGTTTAAATTATTGGCCTTTTTTTTTTTAAAATCTTGAGTTCCCCCCTTGTAGTTTGGTTTCGTGATCGATGAGCGGCTGAGGATTAATAAGAATAAGCATAAGGTCATGTAACTTTATCTGTACATTTTGTAACACTGAAAATCAAGGCCCTCCGTTTCTCTTGAACTATGCCTTCCGTTTCTCTTGTATATGTAAATTTAGGTGTAAAGCTTACATCACAAAGTTTGCCCATCTACTTTCTTTGATTTTACTTTCATTGTCCCTGAAATGTTTTATACATGATAATCTAGGATCTCCTGCATGCATTGAAATGTTGCTTGAAGTCTGATGATGTGATCCACTATGCACAATATGTGAGTACTTTTATCGTTTCTTTAAATAGCATTAAGATATCATCGGAAGTTTGTGGACAATAGCATAAACTCTAACGTTTAGTAACACTAATATTTGCACTAAAAACTTAATAATTCCTTGGTGTGATATCTCTATGACACTAGATTTTGAGGTGGGAAGAAATGCCTGCTGTTGAACGTGCTCATTTGTTGTGGGAGAAATAGGCAATTTTTTAACTCTTCCTTTTATTGCCAAAGTTCAATATCCTGATCATTTCTCTTATGAGAAATCCAAAATATCGGATTTATTTGCGAGCAATGTACTACAACTTATTTGGGCTACTATTTTTGTTTGTTGGGCTTATTTGCAAACAATACACAGTCTTCAGTGGATGTACCAAAGTACTAGTAGAGTTGCATCTTAGTGGAACTCAAAGCTTAGAATTAGTAGCCAGAATGAATTTGTTAGATGTTAACTTGTAAACTGTGTTGTCTAGGTGGCTGGCTTTACTGCTTTGTCCAATTTAAAATCATTAGATATCTAATCTAATGAATCAAGAGTTGATTGTTTGTGTTGGTTGGGGAGCACTTCTGCTGTGGTTAGCATGGTTAAAGCCAATATTCAACGTGATATGTGAATGTTAGGGATTTTGAAATGACAACAGCAAATGTAAAAGTATAGCTGATCCTGAAAATTGTGTATAGAACGTGGACATTTTGTGGTACACATGATGATCGATTTGCCAAATTTATTGATTTTTTAATAGCTTGTCTGGATGCTTCATTTAGATACGATGGATTAATGCATAAGATGCGAACTTTCCTTGAATCTTTTTTCTCTAGACATGAAACTGTCTAAGGAAAAATAGGTGTGGCTCCAATGAGGGAAAGACATAAGTCCATGATACTCCATTGACATGATTTTTCCTATTTGGCAGTAAGTAAGAGATTAAACCCCAATGACGTCAATTTCGATTTCCCGTTTCGTTATTGATGACGATGTGGAGTTTAGTAATTACACTGGTTTCCTAAATAAATCCGGGGCTTGTATATTCTGCTGATTGTGTTTGATTGTGATGTAAAAATGTTTGTGTGAGTGATTGCGTTCTAAAAGTGTTTGTTTTGTATTTCATTAGGAGGGAGCTTCATAGTCTCTCATCACCTCAATTATTTTGCACTTGTAAAGATATCAAATGGCTGACTTTGAGGTAATTTGTTATTCATAAAACATAATTTGCTTTCTTAAGTAAAGGATGAGATGTTATTTTTCTTGAATTATTTTTTTTCATTTGGTTACAGCATTAAACTTCCCATTTTGCACATGTGATGCGTGATACGGAAAAAGATTTTGAGTTTGTAGTAGGGATGGTTTTCTCAAATGAACTTGAAGCATATCATAAGTATGTGGCTTATGCAATCGATAAAGGATTTGGAGTGAGAAAGGGTAATACGGTTACAAATAGAAAAGGTGAAATAACCCAGCGGACTTTTTTGTGTAATTGTGAGGGGCATTCGGTTGGGTCATCTGATCAAGAAAAGAAATATGAGAGATTTGAAGTTAGATGTGGATGTCTTGCTCATATCAAATTTAAGATTGATAATAGTGTCTATGAAGTTATGGACTATGTTTCTGAGCATAATTATGCATTTGTACCGGAAGATCAAAGGCATTTGATTAGATACGGAAAAATGATATCTGACACGTGCAAAGGTGTATTGGTTGATATGATTAAAGCGGGCATTGGGGGGACTTTGGTATATTAAGTTTTTAGCAAATGAAACTGGAGGAAGTAAAAACTTAGGTTTCATCCTGCGTGATTGCCAAAATTTTTTGCAAACAGAAAGATCCAAGGTTATAAATGGCGGAGATTGTCAAAGTCTTTTGAACCATTTTCATTACATGCAAATGCAAAACCCAATGTTTTTTCTATGCTGTTCAAGTAGATCGAGATGGTAGATTGACCAATTTATTTTGGAGAGATAGCTTATCCAAATTTGATTACGACTGTTTTGGTGACGTGCTAGTGTTTGATACTATATACCATACCAATAAATATAACATGATATGTGCACCTTTTGTCGGGATTAATCACCATTAGAAGAATACTCTATTTGGTTGTGCATTTTTGCTGGATGAGACTGCAGAATCATTTATTTGGTTATTTGAGGTGTTTTTGAAGTCTGTGGGAAATAAGGCTCTAAAAACCATATTCATTGATCAAGACCAAGCCATGGCAAAAGCCATTAGAATGGTGTTTCCGAATACATAGCACCGTTTATGCATTTGGCACATCGGGAAAAATGCCAATAAAAACATTCCACATCTTTACCGTAAGCTGAGTTTTAAGGATAAATATTTCTTAGCACTTATGTATAGATGCAAATCAGAGGATGAATTTAAAGCTACATGGAGGGAAATGGAAGAGGTGTGAGGTACTGAGAATAACAATTGGCTTCGAAGATTATATGACCTTAGATATAAATGGAGTTCAGCTTTTGGTCATGACTTTTTTACATGTGGTATAAGCTCAAGTCAAAGGAGTGAGAGCACTAATAATGTCTTCCAACATATGTCGACGAAGACATTGTCCCTTGTAGAATTTGTCCACCATTATGAAGAACAACTGAAGCATATGAGAGAAGTTGAAAGTCAAGATGATTATAGTTCTCGTGGGACAGCCAAATCGAAGGTTAAAAATAATGGGATCTTGTTGCATGCTGCTTCGATATATACCCATACCATTTTTGAAAGGTTTAATGATGAATTTTTGCAAAGTCTCTCTGAACATATTTCAAGTACTACATTTGATGGATCGACGTCTTTATATACTCTCAAGTGTATGGGGATTGGGATTTAAGGTGAATATGTTTTTAGATTTGACCCTATAAACTTTTCAGTTTCTTGTGAATGCAAATTATTTGAATCAAAAGGGTGGTTGTGTCGCCATGCCTTACACGTGTTGAATGTGAACATGTCGATGGTTACGATCATTCCAACTTCCTATATTTTGAAAAGATGGACTAAGGATGCCAAATAAGGGATTGTGAATGATGAATTCCATCAAATGTCACTGGGTCCATCTAAATTTAATTGATTTTCCAAGTTAATGCATGAATCCTTTGAACTGATGAGTTTTGGAGCCGAAGATGAACATACTATGAGAATATTGAGGAAGCACATGGTTAAAGCAAAGGCTTAAATTTCATCATACAAATCAAGTATGGTTGTGACTGATGATGCTGGTGATGATGAGGATAATGAGGCTTCTTTGTGTGATATTTCGGTAGCGGACCCCCTTCAAAGGAAAGGAAAGGGAATAATTTATGGAAGGCTTAAAAAGCTCAAGTGAGAAAAAGAAGAAAAAAATCTAAGAAAGGAGCTCCCCCAACACAAATAGAAAGTTGAGGTGAGTGACATATTATTTTAATTAACACAATCAGTTAAAATTTTCTCTTATGTTACATGATACCAATTAACATATTTATTACTTTGTAATGTAGAGTTGGTTGTCCAAGCAACACATAATGAAACTCATTTTCTAGATTATTCGAGTAATTCAAATCAATTTCAAAGTGCCCTTTATCCTAGCAACATTGGTGGTCCTACTATAAATCTAAATTTTCATAATCAGGTATATTGCTTTTTGTCCTCAATTTGTATTTATGTTTTACTAATTGGTCATTTTTTTTATATGGATGCAGTAGCCACCATTCATCATTTCGTTGGGGATTATGAGTGGATTTTGCCCAGTCTTTAGTAGGGTATTTAATAGTTTTGTGATCAATCAGTTTGTTTGTATGTTATTCAAGTTACTGTGTCTCTTTATGCTAATGAAGTAATTTATTTTATGCAGATGCAATCATCACACATCATGCCACCAAGGAGTGGATTTTCCCCATTCACTAGTCAAGTGCTTATTATGAAATTATTTTAGATTCTAGTGTTATTTAAACTTTTTTATTTCTATTGTAATATTTATTGTTAATGGATTTTTTTGGATAGATGTTGGAGTACCATAACCAATCCCAGGGAACCATTTTGAGCCAGGTACAACTTGCCTTTGTTGATGTGGGATTACTTGAAACATATTGATCTAGGCATATTGTTTAGTAAAATATAAATATATGTATTATTCTCTTATACAGGAGTCATCAAACTCTTTTCAGCATCCTGGGATGAATGAATCCGAAGCCCCCTTTGAAAGTATAGACAATGCACAGTCGTAACATAAATAGTTGGGTGGAACCCTCGTAATAAGTCCCTTCACCGAATGAATTTTTTTTGCGTCCTTCTTTGATATGGTAACTATCTTAGTATGAGTTCACTGTGACTTGGGATTTGCATCTATGCCTTTTATATGAAAAGATCTTCCTTTGTATTTCCTTAGTTGTTACGTGGAAGAAATGTTTTGTACATTTCCAATTTTGTTAGTTGGGCTATAAATCCAGCAGGAACCAAGTTCAATATTCATTTGACGTGATGTAGTGATTAACTAGGGGCATAGTTTTAATAGATATTAGAAAAGGACTGTTAGAGTAGTACATATTTAGTTCAATGTAAGTTTTTGTCTTATCAAACTTGTTGAGAGCTTCACCCATATGCAGAGATTCATTCTTCTTCTGAGTATTCACTATGTTCTCTCATTTTCTGCAGTTATGGGTATTCCAAAGAAAGATTTGTTTGGGCTCTGATATTTGCTGTTGACATTTTTTTTTGTCTTGGATCTGGTACTACAATTATTAATGGAATCCATAGCTTGTGGATTGCACACGTAATCTTCTTTTTTTGTCTTATCGTTTACCATTCTTCTCAAGTTTTAGCCAGTTCATAAAATGGGAAAAGTTGTTCTTGATATATAAGGCCATTGTCTTCTTTAGCCTTCGGAAAATATCCAATATGCAGCTTTAGTGATCGGAGGCTCATTCATGATTGAAGGTATTTCGACTTACCATTTGTTTTGGGTAGCTACTTGTAATGAACTCATTGGTATTTTGACTTACCATTTAGTGATTGGAGGCTCATTCACCTATAATATTTGTTCAGTGATGTGCAGATCAAGAATGATCTGAAGCTGTCAACTGGTATGAAGTATTAGTGTGAAGTTTCAAGAATGATCCAAAAGAATAAGTTTGTATTGTGACATTCTGAATTTTGGCCTATTTTTGAGATTTATAAAATGTGTAATTCGTTAGTGTGCTTATAGTAAAATCTTGCCCGAGAACTAATCACTCTCGATTATTGTTTTTAAAATTGAGATTGCGCAAGAATTGCACTCGATCGAATTTGGTCGTTATTTAGAGGCCAAACTTTAGTGTCGAATTTCTCGGAGTTTCGGGACAAATTAAATTGGACGGTGTCGATATTATTGTGGCTAGCGTTAATATTGCTAGGAATAATGGAAGAGTGAAAATTTGGATCGGGTGCGAATTTGGACTAGTAGACTTCCCTCGTAGTGTGTTTTGGGTTATTTTATTTCGAACCTTTTTCCTAATTATTAATTAGGATTTTCGCGGACCGTTAGATCGTTTTCGGATTCGAATCGTGACTGTTAGATCGTACTTGAAGACAAAAATCTACTTTTGTCTCTCTCTCTCTCTCTCTCTTTTCCCCGGTCACCCCCCGGACATCTGCCATGCAGACGTCCTATCCCCTCTCTCGTCCTCCTTTTTCTTTTTCCTTTTCCCTCTTTCTTCTTTCTTTTTTTCTTCCTCCCACTTTTTCTTCTTCCTTTCTCCTTCCCCATCGCTGCTCCTACTTGACTAGTCCCCAACCCGGTCGCATCTTTGTCGCTAGCCTGCGCCACTTAGGCCCCTTGTTTGGTGTGTCGCCCCCGCCCAGACCCTGCGCGCGGTTAGATCTTCTGGCTTGCCCTAAGCCCGGCTGCCTTCTCCTCTTTCTCTCCCTCTTCTTCACGCATGAGCAACAGCTCGCCATTGCATGCCTGCTCGTCGCCGCCACTAGCTCAGCTCACCGCCGAGGCTCGCACGCCGTTCGCCTCCACTGTCGTGAGTAGCCACCACGTCACCTTGCCGCGCTATCTGACTAGCTGGCCCCCTCACTCTGGCTGAGCTCCTCCCCTCCCCACATTGGCCTGGCGATCAGGCTTGTCCCACTGCGGCTAGCTGCCGCCATGCCGGTCACCGTCGTCGCCCTTTACCCAGCGTCCGCCCAACTGCCACCGTCCCCATGACCTTTTTTCCATGTGTTCTCCTTCTCCGGCTTCCCTTTTCCTCAAGTCCTAGCTCGCCCGTTACCGTCGTCGTCGCCCGTGTCGGCCCGCGCCCGCCCGCTTCCACCACTACCACCCAGCTCCCCCTGCCACCAATTGCCGCCGTACTAAATTGCCTTGGGTACGCCCGGTATTCACCGTCATAAATGATCCTGCTAAACCGACCACAATGAGCCTTCCGCTGAGCAGGCGCGTAAGTCATCATCACTTGCGTGCTAAGCTGCGAGTGCCGGTAGATTGCCGTCATCATTTGCTCGCGGTGATCGCGCCCGTATCCAGCGCCCCACCATTGCCGAGCCCGTCGTTCCGTTGCCACCCAGCGCGCCAACAGCTAGCCACCGATAAAATTAGCGCTTCTTTGTCTGTTGCTCGTCCATCTAACGTCGTTATGTTTGGTAAATCGACCCATCACCCATTGTCGTGCCCCGCTTTCGTCCGTCGTTATGTCACCAGCGTGCTTTCCGGCCGTGGCCCGCCAACCCGGCGCCTTCACCATGCCTTCGCCCACATCGAGTGACGCCGATCCGACTGGCCATTTAGTCCATTTGCTTGGCTTTTCTTGGGCTTGAACCAAGTAAGTGACTCCCTAAATCCTACCTAGTACATTGGGTATTATTAGATTTGTTTAAGAGTTAATTAGTATCGATTTAGGGGTTGAACTTGGGGTAGAATTGCTAGTTGGAGATGGTTCGTAGTGGATTATAATATGATATATATATCGAGTGACTGATTGAGATGGATTGTCTGGTTGTTGTGGCGTTTGTGAGTGGAATTGATATCTGAATGTGGCTGACTTGAATGTCGGGTTGGTGGAATATTGTGGCGAGCATGATTGAATTCGAATTGTACGATTGATGAAATGGCAAATTATGTTATGGTGCATGTGCATGAGAAAAGCCTGGATTGATCGAAGGGCTACCAACCTGAGGCGTGGTTATGCGGGTGTGGTGAGAAAGGCATGACCAGACTTGAGGTGTGGTTACTCGGGTCATTAGAAGCGGAAAAATGTCTTAAGGCGTGATTACGCGGGACATAGCTCGGATTGATCTGAGGGCTGAGCTAGAGGCGCAGTGGCACGGGCTATGAGATTGGGCCTGAGGTGCAGTGGCGCGGGCAGTGAGAATGAACCTGAGGTGCAGTGGCGCGGGTCGTGAGAAAGATGTTTGGTCACACATGCGAATTGAGTGTGATTGAATTGGCTGGTTGAACGTGTGATTGAATTGGTTGGATTGATTGAATGTAAGTGTGGTTGGTGTTTGAGTGATTGTGATATGTTATTGAGTTATTATTATTGCATTATCATGTTTTGACTAACATGCAGAGTTGACATACGTTCTGATGGCAAAGGTAAGTACAATGATGTAAGCTCGTTATGTTGTTGGCTAGATTGCATGTACAACTTGTCTAGGTACGCATTGGCTTATGTGGGGTTTATGGTGTTGCTTATTGAGACTCGTTCTCATGGTTATTATATAACCATTTCAGACCCTCAACTCGGATCATGAATGGTCCATCATAGCTTTTTGGGATCCTGAGGAAGGGCCGATATAGCAAGACTCGAAGAGAAACCCATGGAGTTGGTGGACCTTTTTGTATAGCTAGGCTAGTCTATCTGCCACTTGTTCCTTTTTTATAATTATGGTGGATCTAACCCTAGGAGCCTAATGCCTGAATTGTACAACTGAATGTTGTAAATGATGGTCTTCTCTTTTTAAGATGTTATTGGTTTGCTTTATTGTTACCCTTCTGTCATATTTTATTGTCTACGTTGTTTTAAATTCGCTTCTGCTTACATACTCGTGTGAGTGTTTCTTTTGGGTCGGCGACGCGTCCTGAGATATCGCGTTCAATACAACCAACGAAGGGTTGTCGCGAGTCCGTTGGGGTTCGGGGCGTGACACGTATGATGTCATCTCACAATTTAGTATTTAGGTCCAGAATACTTGAACTTATGCATTTATTGAACATGATTGGTTTTGTTCAAGCTAGCAAAATAACGAGCTCTACTATAGTACATTGAACATGTTTTTATGTATCAAGGTGGATTCTAAATTGATTCCCTTGTCTAAATTGAGCAGAGACCTAGTGATAAGCCAGCAGCAGCACCACTAGCTACAGCAACTGAAGCCGAGTAAGTATATGCAACAAAATCGATAGATTTCTCTTTATCCACAGTTGGATTTATATGAGAGAATTTTATTTGGCTTTCCAGATACCGAAGAAGGCAAAGAAGTGAGACCCGTGATGAAGAACACTGAAGAGTACACAAATTTTGGTGTTCCTTGTGTTTTTAGTAACTGTGTTAGATTATTTTTGCCTACTTGTTTTTGTTTGTTGTGGAACCTATTGTTTCATCTGGTAGATATACGGAGTCTGATGATTTTCAAAGTTCTATTTAGATCCTTGTCTTTCCAATTATTATTGTGGATTTCATTCTTTTAGTGTTGCACTTAATTTGAATACTTGGGTGTGGCTGTTTTTCACTGATTCATCCTTACTCACTTCGTTAGATCCATCTGTGCACATTATCAATTTGTATGAATGAAGTTTCTCTTATGAAAAAGAGAGTGGCAGCATTGGAAGCTGGTACGCCCATATGTCGTAGAAGGGTGCATTAACTATAGCAGTTATATTTGTCGTGACCAGAGTCGAGAAACAATTCGTGGTGTTCTATGACCATGTGGGGGTTTATCTTGTGTCAAAATAACTAAAGCTGATATTGTTTGGCATACTTCAAGTAAAAAGCATTATATTGCTTAAAACAGGCAAGCATCGTGTGTTAATCTTGTCTATCAAGAAAATTGACCCAAAAAATGATTATGTTTTGAATTAAGGTTTGCTTTTGGAGTAGAAGATGGGAAATTCTTCATTGGGACTTAACAAAATGACTAGTTGGATGCCCTTACCAAAAAAAAAAAATGACTAGCTGGATGAAAAATTTAGCATCCTGTTCGGGATAAGGTTTGTTTCCACAAGTTGGAGCATCATCTCGCCCAAATCTCTGGCATAGGTGAAATCTTAGTTTTGAATAAGGTAGCATGAACAAAGGTTATACCAGTCTCAAATGCTTTCTTGAGCAAAAGAAAGCTATTGGCAGATATCAAGTTGTGTTAATCAATCTAAATTTCTTGCCAAAAAAAACTCTAGACTCTGTCAAATTCATATTGCCTAGGAGAGTTCCTCTAGACAAAGCTTCCATCGTGATGTCATTCACAAAAATTAGGTGAGTAATTCTAAGAGCTGCTCGTGATGCCTTCAATTCGGCCATCTCCCAACCTCCAGCCTAGAAAGAAAAAGGAAAAGAACAACAACAACAATAATAGTTGTTGCTATTATAATACTAACAAATTTGCAGAAGGAGAGTGATTTGGTAATACATTTTGCTAATAACTCTTAAAGCGTATGTTAGTCATTGTTCCGCACATAGAGAATGTGAATTTCCATCATTGTGAATCATCCCAAACTATATAAAACTGCATCATGAACCTGGTTCCTAGGGTGTCAATGGGTTGGGTTGGGTTTCTATAATACCCGACCCAACCCAAATTACAAGCGCCACATGCTCTCTCTGACCTGTGGCCCGGCCCAAAACGCATAGAACCCAAAGCGAAAATCCAGGTTGGGCCGGTTTTTCGATTTTTTTTTCGTGGGTAAACATATAGACAAGTACAAAGTGGGTGTGAACCCCGAATAGCCATAGTAACGTTAAAGTAGATCACATTTCCCCTCAGGAAAGCACAATTGTATTACTTATTCGAAAGGTGCTCATGAAATAACCGTGTATATACTATTGTGTACATAAAAAAAAAGCTGAAATTTTGATGGTAGACTGAAAGAAGTCTTTTTTCCTCAAATTTCCTTCCTCTTTTAACACTCTAAAAAGGGCAAAAGGACACTATAAGTACTATAAGTTGTGTACAGAGGTCACTTTGATGCCATAACTTTTTTTCAGATCACTTTGGTACCAACTTTTTTAAAAAAATGATCACTTTAGTGCCGATGCTGACATGGTTCGCCAGAAATTTGACGTGATGCTTTTTTTATTAATATCCGATGCTAACGTGGCTAGCCGAAAAGTCCAGTCAGCTTTTATAGTGAAAACGATGCCATTCAACCTTTCTCCCCCTAATTTAAGAACATTGTAAACCCTAACCAGCCATCTTATTTCCCTGTTTTCCCCGAAATTAACAGTTGAAGGTTGCGAATGGATGGCGGGAGCTTCACTAGCGGCTCAAATTCATTTGAATGAAGCGAAGAAGAAGGCAGGTTCTTCTGCTATTGTGGGTTACTGAGTCCAAGAAAAACATCTTAGACTCGATTAAACCCCAGGAGAAGATTCCATGGATGCGTCAGGTATAGAGAAGGTTCGAAGTGTAAATTCTTCAAGTGGGTTGATGCGAAATTTTCAGATCGAGCAACAGAGATGATAGTGAAGCTACTTGAAGCTCGACATCAACCTCCACCTACATTAATGAACGAGTTGGACGATGTCGACTCATTGTAAGCTGAAATGAAGGCTTTAGCATTTCTGGCCAACCATTTGAAGAACGAAGTTTGAAGATGAAAATTGAAAGAAAGTGTTATCGATTATTAATTGTGTTATCGATATTTTTTATAGCCTATTTTATGGTCAAATGTAATGCCAGTGATGAGCAAAAGTTTCTTAATCTACCATAATTTAAGATAGGCTTGTACTAGGTACTTGTATTCAGCAATTTGTAGCTACGATTGTGTTAATAGTTTTCTGTAATTTATGTATGTAACAAGAGATTTGCTGCAATCTATGACAAATGGAATGTTGGAATTTATTGGCTCTCAATCTTGAGTTGCTTAGTATTTTGTTGCTGCATATTTTGATGCAGTTTTGCCTCATTGGTAGCATATTTTTGCTCATTTGCTGCACTTTCTCATTTGCTACATTTCCTCATTTGCTGCATATTTTTTGCTCATTTGCTATACTTCCCCATTTGCTGCATATTCACTCACTCATTTGCTGTATTTTTTTCATCTGGTTAGATGGTTGTATATTATGGAATAAGGCTCACTACTGGAAAATAAAGTGCTGTAAGTGCTGCAACTCTGCGTAGCAGCAAATCATGGAGTCATCACAAGTTCAACAGTTGACATTTTGGTGCTAAATATTTATAATTGAGATTACTTAAGTGCCAGTCGTGGTTGAAAAGTAATCACTTAAGTGCCTGTCGTGGTTTAAAAGTGATCATTTAAGTTCCAGTCATGGTTCAAAAGTGATCACTTAAGTGTCAATTGTGGCCAAAAGTGGATTACTTAAGTGTTATGCCGTGTGTTTCTTTGAAAAGGGGAGACTTTGGTTCCAACAAACCAATATTTAAACTAGATCATTCCAGGACCAAAGCAGTAATTGTACCAGCACCAAACCAACCCAAACCATACTTATAAACTGGTTCAAACAGCTTCCAAACTATATTCAATCACCAGCACGAAATAGCCCTCAAACCATTTCAAAAAACCGGTTCAAAATGCTTGCACCAGCACGTGCTGGCGTGCTGGTGCAAGCACCATACTACACTCCCAAACATGACAAAATCAGCAATTGCCATACTGCACTCCTAAATAGTACAAAACCAGTAGTTGATGCAAACATCATACTAAACTCCCAAACAACACAAAATCAGCGGTTAGTGTAAACACCATACTACACCTGAAGATAGCACAAAAAATCAGCACTAGCAGCACCAATTCTCACCCTCCCCACCAACTGTATTTCAGTGTCAAACAACACATACTGAACCAGTTTCTTTGAATATTAACTTACTGGTGCAACTTGCAAGCACCCCACTACACTAGTACTACACTAAAACAAGATAAACACATTTGTAAAAATATGGAAATCACAACATCCCATTAGTTAATAACATCGAATTTAGTTATTATGCTTTATTATGCATAACATCCCATTAGTTAATAACATTCCAAGACCACAAAAAATCAACCTCCCATTAGTCAATATGGTAAACCTCCCTAATGTTACAAAAACTAACAACCATTTTAACACCCTCTTATTAGTCAATAGTGATAAGTCCACCCTTTCTTATTCCTTTCGACAGCTTCTTGAATTGGTTTATAATTTTTTGACTCTTTTGAACCGGAGGAGTTGCAAGTTGTTCTTTTGAAGATGCAGGTTCTTCAATATCTGGAGCTGCTTCTTCTTAAACTTCTTGAACTACTGAAGCTGTATCTTCTTTAACTACTGGAGCTACTTCTTTTGAAACTACTTGAGTTGCATCTTCTTTAACAGCTAGAGCTGCTTCTTCTTGAACTGCTCCAGCTGCATCTTTTTCAACTGCCCGATTAGCAGGTTATTCTACTGGCGTTCTTGCTCAAGATTTCCTCTTTGGCGCAGCAACTGTCTTTCTTTTACTGGTGTTGATGGCTGTTTTAGAGCTATCAACATGTGCTGGTTGATTAGGAACTAGTGTTGGGCTCTTTGTTGGTGGCCGTTTATGAACACTCTTCTTTGCACCCACCTTTATTCTCTTCGGACCAACCGCTTGCGACGTTGGTTGAGTTCTTTTTGGTGCAGCCCTTAACTCTTGGCTTGGGCCAACTTGAGATATGAGAACCTTTGAACTCCTTTCAGGCTATAACAACATAATCATGGATGAGAAAAAGTAATATTGTCATGAAAGTGAAAAACTTAAAAATAAAATGCATGAGATGTACAAAATTTACATGCAAAATGATTATTCCAGTATCAAAGTCCGTATAAATTCCATAACCATATTGCTTTAATCTTTTGCCAAGAACCTCTCTTGTTTGATATGGTGCCTCACTTTGAGGAACCTGAGCTGCTTGTTCAGTTGGTTTTCTTCTTACCTGATAATGACAAAATAATGTCAACTAAAGTCAAAATCTGCTCACCAAAAATTAATACAAATATATATATTGAAAAGCTTACTGGATATTTTCTCCTAGCCTATGCAATAGTCGAGGAGGAGGTTGCTCTTGAACCTGGGTCTCCAATTAGCTCTTCAGCTGGTTCTTGAACTTGGCCTTCAGCATGCCCTTTAGCTAGAAAATCAGCATGCCTATCAGCTGGCCCTCCAGCTGGCCTTTTAGCAGCTCTTTCAGCTAGTTCTTGTGCTAGCGCTGCACTTGATCCAATTTGAGTCCCTCCACTTGACTGTTGAAGCAACATCAGTTGCTTCTTCGAATGACAATCACTTTTGTTGTGACCTCCCTCACGACAATATGAGCATCTCACCTTTGCATCTAACCTGCTCATCTTCTTACTTCCAGGCTCTCTTTCTTGCTTTCTCCATCTCCTTTTAGGCCTTCCTATTTGCTTCTTAAGTGGCAAAGGATGAGGGGCTTCATGATTTGTCGGCTTCCAGAAATTTATATTTCTAATATGCTATATCATGTTCTAGTACACAGCAAGATATGTGCTTTTGTGATAGCAACTATGCATGCATTCCTCGGGATTTTGGTACTTTGCTTGGATGGCACAAATGGCATATGCGAAGGGAATTCCAGAAAGTTGCTAAGCTCGACATGAGCACTTTCTTTTGTCTAATTGGACAATATACTTGTCTGTCTTTTTCATGACCTCATAGCCATCATTTTTATTCCAGATAGAATGATAGAACCTACTACTTGCCAAGTTGCCATCCAATCTTTTAGCAATCCTAGGACAACACTGTCTAGTCCACTTTACAACCTTATCTCTTTGTTTTTGCAACCTTGTCATGACTATCACTCGAATATCCTCAAGCATGCTAATGATTGATTTGCACCTTGTCTCTAAAATTTTGTCATTGAAGGCTTCACTGAGATTGATATCGATGATATCACTCTTGAATTCTTCAATGAAGAAGGCCTTGCACCAATGCTTGGGTTTAGTTTGGAAAAGTGCTTCATAAACATCATTTGTCAAGTCAAGCAGCTACTGTTTGTGAATTCTAAAATCAGCTATGTTAGTGCTCTTGGCTATCATCCAAAATTGCTTTTGTAGTTTCTCCCCTTTGTAGATCTTTACCGAGTTTGCATATATGTGCCTCGTACACATCCTATGTTCAGCAAATGGCATCAACTCAGCTAGAGCAGGAAGAAGTCCCTACAAGAATTCATACAACAAGGTATTAATAAAGGCATGTGCAAGATAAAATATGTCATAAATATTATTTGTGCAATTGCACCAGCATTACCTTTTGTTGGTCACTCATGAATGCCCAGCCTCCTCCATTAGTGATCTCAAGGTCTGCTATCAAATTTTTCAGGAACCGCGACCAAGTGTCCTTACTCTACCTTCACAATAGCCCAAGTAATTGGAAATATTTCGTTATTGGCATCTCTCTCAATGGCAGCAAAAAATTCTCCCTTACACACGCCCTTCAAGAAACACCAATCTAACCCTATGACTTGTCTACAACCAGCAACAAATCCCCGCTTGTATACATCAAAGCAAATATAAATTCGGTCAAAGTTAGTCCTATGATTAGGCAGTGGCCGCTCCACAACCTCAATATAAACTCGACTACTTGGGTTTTGTAGCCTACATTCTCCAGCATATTTCCAAATTTGACCATATTCTTCCTTGTAGCTCCCTAGAAGTTTTTTTATCACCTTGGGCTTGGCTCTTTTTCATTGATTGAGTGACACATTGATCCCTACCTGCTCCCTCACCAATTGCTTCAGCTGAAGACATTTCACATCAGGTATCGCTTTTATGGTATTGAAGAAGTGCTTTGACAACCAAGCACTCATTACCCTTTTATTGTCAAACATGCTGAAACAAGTATGTTCCTCCTAAAGTGACCTAATTTAGAATAACTCGTTCGTGTGCCATATATCTTCCACGAACAACTAGGTTGAGAATACTTTGCTCTAATATAGTCCTTTGTATTTTGAGTGAACTGAAGACTCCTTTGTTCAGCTATTGAATACTTGATAATCCCTTCTTTGAACTGTTTGGTATCAAAAAATTTCATACCTACAGTCAACACAGAAGAAAAAGAGCCAGGATAATAGAACGGATACTTACGTTTCCTTCTAAGCACAACGAGATCATTATCTTCATGCTGATTTTCAGAACTATCATTTTGTTCATCAAAGCCATTTTCTTCATAATCAGTGTCCTTACCTTCAGCTAGAGCTCGATCAATTCTATGTCCTGATTCAGCTTCATACAATCCTCCAAGTGTAGCTATTGATTTTCTCCCAAATTCACTTTGGTTTTGCCTTGACTGTGCAAGTTCCTCATTGTCATCATCACTTGGGAAATTTACATTTGCCACACCGTCATCATCTGATTCACTAGATGCAGTAACTTCCCACGACAATCGAGTGAACTCAAATCCAATGAACTCTTCACTCGTTGCATGGCATGCCTCCCTCTCCTCCCTCTCTTGCCTCTCATGTCTAGCTTCATCTGTAATAGAACTAGCACCAACCTGAATACTAGGTAAAGCAGCATCATCCCCCATGTCTCCTCCCTCAGCCCCTTCATCAAATTCACCATCACTATAGGACTTAACATACGCCACAGCTTCTTTTCCATTAAGATAATGGTAGATGATATCCTTAACACCGTTATCATGAAGTTTCTAATGCCATCCTTTAAGCTCCTTCTAGGGACACAATAATTCAAACTTCCTATTTTGCAACTTAATTGTTGAACTATATCCCTCACGAGATTAATATATGCTAGTTTGCTTCTATCGAAATAAACAGTATCTTCAAGTCCCCTAAAGTATTCCTACTCATTAGTGCCGATGACAAATTCTCCTCTATAACGAATAATGATGCCGATAATTGTGTCTTTATCCTCCATATTGACCCTGCATTAAAGGAAAAAAGCCAAAAAAGTCAATATTTTAGCTTTCGGGACCGAACCACATGGGAAAAAGAGCACAGCTTCATATGGAGGTCCCCCACATGATCGATAAGATTGAAAAAGCCACCATCAGACCACATAGGAGACAATGACAAAGGTCTTCACATGGACCACAGTTTATAGCATATACTCAGCTTGGTACCAACACAACCGAATCCACTTCAAGTCCTAATATCCGAATAACTAGCCATAATTTATCAAGTTCAAGCTTTAATTTCAGAAGTTCAAGATCTAATTTCAAGTTCTAGCCCCAATTTCTAACTTCAAACCCTAATATCTTGAAGGCAGCCCTAATCACCAATTAATTGAGTGAAACATGGGACAATGAGGCACAATGTGTCGATCAATTTAGCAAAATAGAAATTAACAGCCCTTATTTGAAGATCGACCTTTGTAATTTGCCATGGAGACGGGACTGACGCCGACGGGACGAGTGATGCTCAATCCATGGGATGAGGGAGCGACGCCGACCGACCACGAGGAGAAGGCAAGAAATGGTGATGGCAATGGGATGAGGGTACCACGAGCGACGAGCGATGGGCGACGGCGACAGCGATGGGATGAGGGCGCCATGAGCGATGAGCAACGGGCAACGATGACTGGACGAGGGAGACGATAGAAGAACAGGCGTGACTCGTGACGTAATGACAATGACGACGCGATGCTAAGACCTTTGACTGAGCGATGTCGTTTTGCTCGTCCACGTGGAAATCAAATTTTGAACTGAATATCCATGTCACGCTCTTTTTTTAAATAAAAAACGCCTCAATCAATTTTTTTTGGCCAAAATTTTAACCGAGTCACTAACTAAATCTCTTAAGTTAGAAGGCGTGAAAGCTAATATCATGAGTACAATTAGGATGGCAATGGGGAGAAATAGCAACATGGAAGGAGGGGGGAGCAATGGCAGAAGAATGAGAGGTAGTATCAGCAGAATCGCCGTTAGGCACATGAGCAAGAGTATCTATTCCAAGCTGAAATATGTTGTTGCTCGCGAAAATTTCCCACATCCTATTGAGAAGGAATTGCTACTGCTCTTTTCATTTTTTTTCCATCCAGGAATTGAAGTAGATGTCCTCCTTTCTCTTGTGTCCATGAATTGTTGGAGTTGATGGCTGATGGTTATGCTTTCAATACTTTCGCATTTGTGTTAGCAAGTTCGACACTCATCAAGCTTCCGAGGCCTCCCCCGAACGCTCGATTTGACTGAAACTAAAGACAAATGAAACCAAAATTTCTCTTAGCAATCAACAATTTTTACATGTAGACCAAAAAAAAAAAACTCAACAATTTTTACACAAAAAAGGATCTTACTTGGACTTATAAATGAAAGACCCAAATGAAACTAGAAGACGGACATAGATTGTGAACTTCGCGTAGGATGAGGAGTCTGGTTCAATGGCTTAATCCTACTCTAGTTATTCAGTTAAATTCTTCCTTGTGATGATGACGACGACGATGGTGGATCCCAAAAAGAATTTGCTTCCCTTGATTTCACTTAATGCAATTCAATTATGACTAGCAAGTAATACTACAAATACAAAGCATTTACAATGATCAATATGCAAAGTTTATGCTTCTATTCGAAGGAGTTAATAGAGAGACCCATTTGTTGCCAGAAATCAACCATCATTGAGGTCATGAAATTCAAGAACAAATACTATACATATGCAGCTGGTTTGAAAACAAGATAAAATTCCTCTTCTTTTTGGTTACTTCCCTTTTTGGGCCAAGGAGCATCACAACGAATCAGACATCAAAGTGTGGTCATACTGTTAATGGAGGTGTAGAAAAGGAAAATAGTGCCAGTAGCTGATACCTTATTTGGCCTGAGATGAAGAATAGTTGGAAGTTTTACGAGGAACCCCTTGTTGAAATCCCTTCCCTGTGTCCTCGTACCAAGAGAATGAGAACAATGTCACTGGGTTTGGTTCTTGCAAAAGGAGGGTGGTCTGTTGCAAATACCAGGGACATGGTGAATTTCATTTGTGAAAAATCCATCCATAGTTAACCGAAAAAAAAAGGCCAGTAATTTAAACATAATTAGATTCATAGTTGGATTGACTACAATTAACAAAAATGACGGACGTGAACATAATTAGTTTGCAGAAAATAGACTAATTGATGCACTTAACAAATAAAGCTCAATAATCTCAAAGTAGCGCAACTGAAAAGGTCCCTTTTATATTTTTGCAGATGAAATCCAATGAAGAGACTATCTATGATGCTTGTATCTATTTTCTCCCACACAAGTACAAAAATGGTTGTTTGTGGCATTATCCACAGATTGCACTCAAGAAACATACGTGATGTTCTTTCGAGCAGAATTAATAGAGTATAAGAATGAGCACATGCCACATCTTTCATTTAGCACAGAGTCATAACAAGCACAAACATTATCACCCATTCACCAAACAAATCTCATTATTTGACAAATTAAGCATGATCAATCCGACAATCTGCCCAAACACCAAAAAAAAATAATTCCATGAAGACGAAACAAACTAACCAAGGAAAAAGCATAATAACAGCGAACCTGTTGATGGCGTGGTTCGTCACAGAGCGTCGAGCGAAGACATTTCTTGGGACAGAGAGAGAGAGGGAGGAGGAGAGAATCGCCAATGGGGGGAGGAGGAGGATTTGAGGGGCTGAGGCGGCATGCACGTGGCGGAGGCATACAAAATCCTAACCTGAGAATGGGGCTTGGCCGTGGTCGAGATCCGAGCCACCGATCTCACGTTAGGGCAAAAAGGGAATAAGTTCAAGTCATACAAAACCCTAACTTGAAAAATGGGAACCTGAGAATGGGGCTTCGGAGGCAATGCAGGGGGCAAGTTGGAGCCCGAGATCGCCAAAGGGGCTTCGGGAGGTGACGGCAGAGGTGCGGTTCGTCACAGAGAGCCAAGCGGAGCCGTTTCTCGGAAGACAAAGAGAGAAGGGCAGAGCACGAATCGCCAATGGGGGGCTTCAGAGGCGACGGTGTAGGCGGAGGCGGCCGCATGGTCGGGATCTGAGCCACCGATGGGCTCCGGGAGGCGACGGCGTAGGGGCAACTGGCGGGCGGAGGCGCGGGTCCACAAAAGAGCCATGCTTCGCAGAGGAAAGAGAGAGAGAGCAAATGGGTTTTCCGGAAGCGGCCAGGGGGAGGCAATAGGCATGGCGGGTTCACGACCAAAGGAGGCGAAGTTGCGGAGGAAGGAAGAGAAGAACGGGAGCAAGAGAAGTTTGAGCGAAAGGAGGGAGGGAGAGAGAAACAAATTGAAACAGTGAATATTTGAGCAATAGGGGGGAAAGGGTAACAGAGGGTTTTTAATAAATCGGAGGCCTGGCCATGAGACGCGTTCGACCAAGGATTACTTACGATTTTTTTTCTAAATCTCTCCGATATGTTTCTCCGTTTTGCTCCCCCGTTACCGCCTCGAGAAAACACCAAGGCTCCGTTTCTCTCTCAATCTCTCCCCTCCGTCCCTCTCTTCACGACCCAAAAAGGCCGCACCGCGCTCTCTGTTCTCTCCCTCCCTCCTTCCTTCGCCCTGCTCCGTCTCTCCGTCCCCTCTTCGCGCGACCTCGCGCCTACTTCGCTCGAAGCTCGACCCGCCCCTTTCTGTCGTCCGCGTCCGGCTCTGGTTAGGGCTTCTCCCCCCTCTCTTCCTCGAAGCGAACGCTCTGCTCTCCTCTCTCTCCTTTCTCCAAAGTGCCACGTGTCCCCTTTCTCTTCGCGACCCCCTCTTTCTCGGGAATTTCAAGGGACCAAAGTGCCGGTGTCTCTCTTCGCGACCGAATAAGCAGCGGCCTCCGCCGTCGCCTCGAGGGGCCCACCGGCGGCTCCGGCTCGTTGCGTCCGTCCGACAGGGCGAAGATCTGCTGGAGGTTAGAGCTTTCCTCCTCTTTCGCGCTTTATAGTCGTTGGGGTTTGCGGGAATCATGGGTTTTGCTGGATTGAGATTTTTGTTTGCTGGTGGTGGTGTATTCCCTTAGGCAGCTAATTTCGCGCTTTTTTTGAAATCAGAACGGTCGTTGAGGGGCATGGGTAGAGAGAGAGAGAGAGGGGGAGCAAACATAGAGTGGAGATGTATTAGATGAATGATGAATAAAAACAATGAGTCGTCCACGTGTACGTTTGAAGATATGTGCGAAAAAGAGAATGGTTGAGCTAGCCTTGTTAATTTTCGAACGCTCTGAATGGATTTAAGTTGAGGTTAGTATCAAAATCCGAGTTCATCCATGTGTCTCCTCACCCTTTTGCCGAACACATGTAACCTGTTCGATGAATTTCCCATGAGACCTTGTTATAGATCAGTCCCTCTTACTGTTCAAATCTGAGCATGTATTGATGGGCCCGCAAGAGACACGTGTGGACTAGTATTTTGCTGACGTGTACACACTAGGGTACCCAATATTTTCTGCCCCGCAAGTCTTTTCAGTGCTTCCTGCAATCATCACTCCACCCGCTCCCGTTTGCTTCTGCGTCTTCAGCAACTTCGAACACGGTGAGACCCTCCTCCCTCTCTGAGAAAACGTGAAGGAGCCATATATTTCAAGGTGAAGAATCGGCAACCCGGAAGTTCCAAGCTTTCTGGGTAATGTACTCTTTCATCTTATAGATTCTAATGGTTTGATAGTCTCGGAGGCAGAGGAAGAACGGGTTGTCCATGTTCTTTCTGCGGAACCAAATACTGAAGACTTATCCACCATGGCTGTAATAGTTGTTTTCGGGGCACGTTGTGTTGTTTCCGGATAATGGGTGTTCGTTGGCAATCCCGTGTGGGGTTTAACTGGAGGAATTTCGAAAGATTGCATTTTGGATGTTTGATGAAATGCTTCTGTGAGAAGCGTGATCTAGCAACGTTGCTTGTGGTGGAGATAATTTTATGGTGGCTGTGGCGGTGGTGAGGCGAACTCTGGTGGAGATGATGGTGGGTGAGGTGATGGACATGGTGGTTGGATCATGGTTGTGGGGAAAATTGCACTATATGAAAAGAGCTAGATAATAGTATTCTTTTCATGCTGGACGATTTGCTGTTTTCTAATGAAATTATGGAAGTTACTAATATGGAATTTCTAAATTGCCATTAATTTTGAAAACTACCAATCACATCGGAGACACCCTGGTTTCCGAATTTTCATTTCATGTCTCTTCCCCGTTTGCTTGGATTGCTTGGTGATGGAGCCCTCCAGGTGATTCTATCTTCGTAACATTGTAAGATTGATCCTCTACGCCATTTTTATTTGTGCATAATATTACACATGTTCGATTAACCCCTCTCTTTAAGCAATTATTGATTTAGCGAATGTGTCTTTTTGTTCCTTGCTTGTGATATGACATTAAGGAGAGACTTGTGACCTTGAAGTTTGATCTTTTTTGTCTCCAGGAGGAACTTGTCTAGTTATCGATGTACCAAACCTTGTAACTTCTGTTGCTTATCATGCACTTGACAAAAATGGGTTTATTTCCCTGTAGGTGCTACAGTTTCAGAAAGAAAGAGATGCTAGCTTTCTTTGTTTGATTGAATGCACTTGCTGGTGCACAGGTTCATGAAGTTCAAAGATACTTGATGGTGTACTAGTGGAAATGGACTGGGCTAAGCTGCATTCTTTGGTGGTCTTGCTCTGCATGCTCAGCTTTGCAGGCAACAGAGTTTGTTATGCTCTTGACAATATGTCAGTATAGGCAAAATTCTTTTTGTTTACAGGAGCGCATTGCATGAGTGCATTGTTAAGCTGAAAGGATTGCCTGCCATCCTGCAGGGTCGAGAAGACAATGCTAAAAGTAGGTGAGGAGCTATGGAAAGAATCTCTCCCACTTCACAGAGGATCTTGCCTTTATAAGCTGGAGGGCCTCAAACCTTACACGTGGTATGAAGTGAAGATATCATATCCAGCTTCTGTATGTAAATGTGTTTTCAAGGACTTCCTTTTTCATTATCTCTATACTTGGTGATATATAATTGCTTTGTGTTGAATGGCAGATACCTGCTTGCTTCTCTCTGCAACTAACGTGGGGTGATTCGGACTCATCAATGAACTTGAATAGAAAATTACTTAACGCTGAGAAAATAATATTTAAGACGGAGAGCCTCGAATTGATACAAAATCAGGTTCATACTATCAATGATTATGCCTGCATTGTTGGATATTTGAAAGCCTTACAGTCTTCCATTCTGGTCCAGGGTGGAATGCATGTCCTGGTTACAGTGGAACCTGAAGGAGTTGTTGCCATACGAGATGTAAAGGAGAGAGAATCCATCATCTATAATATAGGTAACGCATGGTAAAATCGTTCATGCAATTACCCTTTAAATCATTGTCAATTTAATAAGAGAAGATAACCATATTCCAAGTGTAGTCATCATGCAGTCCTTCATAATGACATTGTATGGGCTGCTAATTTAATGCTTTTTCATGTACTTTCACATGGCTTGTTGGTTTTACTATCAAAACACATAAACGGAAATTTCACTCTTGCACATATAATATGCTGTAATGAATTGAAAAGATTTTTCTTATAAATTGTTGATGCTGTGATTACCAACTGTGTCATGGTTATCTGATATGTCTATGGTTGAAGACATCGAAGAAAAAGGAGGGAAACTCAACTGACAATGTTTCTCCTTAAACCATGAGTTGTCTACATCTATCTTGCTAAAAAGTAGTGGTTGATAGAGGAGAAGCATATTTAGTGTTTGTAGTGGAAGTCCTACATGTATGGTGCATGACATGATTATCTTAAGCATCTTCGAGCAATCTGAGGAATTCTTAGATCATGGAGTTCCCTAATCTCGCAGACACCGGTTACCAGGCATTTAACGGTCCCTGCAATTGTGAATGGTCCTATAAAGTTTCTGATATCACTGGACTTATGAAATTCATGTAAAGATATGCACTTGCATCTGTATCAATTGTCTGATTTGAGAATAGAATCTACACACACACACACACACACACACAGAGTTAAATGAGAAAGAATATTGCAAGTTTCTTTTGAAATGGAAATTGAGTATGGTATTTTTCCACAAGATATTCCCCAATACTCTTTGTGAGACATTCTTGTGGATGATGAAATATCCATCAATCTTGCCAAAACAAAAAGATAGACATCTAATGGTTACTAAAAAAGAAAAGGGAGAATTTCCATAAAATACTGAACCGAAATAGATGAAATTGGAATATTATCTTGAAGAAATCACTTCTAACCCTCTATGAAGAAAGACAACAAAAAATGGAGTTTAAGGAAGACACCGTTTTACTCTCAAGAAGATTCTATACCTTTAGCTTGCTAGCTTTTTCCACACCAAGTCGATGGCACAAAGTGAAGATTCTGACAAATGAAGGAAAAGTTATCATTTATGCTTTTATGTTTCTCATTGTTTCGTATTATTTTGCATGCTCAAACTATTAGATGTACTTATATTATGATTCAATGAATATTACAACTTTATGTTTGATGTTTTCTTTTAAACAGAGGATAAACCTATATGATGAGATTAATAATCACTTCAAAAGGTACTCCATGTAAACTCTAGCGGAGAATCTTATTGATGTGACTATTTATATTGTTATAACTTTTTGCTTATTATTTCTCTCGTAAAAATTCACGTCGATACCAACATTTAGAATAATATAACAAATATGATCTTTGACCTGTGCAGGGTGCAGACATCTTGTAGAATAATATAATAAATATAGTCTTAGACCCGTGCAAGGCATGGGCATATTGCTAGTTATCATATAACTGCACTTACCTTTTGGCCTTGATAATCATCCTCTACTTTCTGATTTTGTATAACTCACTATTGGTACAAGAATAAACCATCAGTAGAATTTTCGTCAGTGTATTATTTACTTGCAACATAAGAAAACTTATATAATTTCTGATGGAATCCCTTGTGACTTCAATGGCAGTTTGTGATGAACTCTTACTAGGGATCCCACACAAAGCTTGGCCCGTTGGAATTTTGGTTCTGCTTTGCTTGGTAGTGGCATTCATTGTTCCATCGTTTCTCCCACCATTTCTACTGGCGAAAAGTCGTTCTCAGCAACAACTTCATGAAGATGTCTCAAAAAATTCTTAGCGAGAGATGTTTTGAGTAGCTGGTGTCTGCTTTTTTCTCATTTTCTTGAAGTGGCAATGAGGTGTAAGAGGTGTTAATCAACTTGGTTCTGCAGCTTCTGCTCTCGTAGGGAGTTTAGCAAAAGTATCGTACTTTTCTTTACAAAAAAACATCAACAGTGACTTGATTTCGGTTTCAAATGGTGTAGAAGTGGGCACTTGATAAATTAATGAAATGATTGTGGATACACTGTGCGTATGTGCGCGCCATTTGTGTGCCTTTTGCTATCGGATCATGATTTCTAACGACAGGATAGAAAGCTAGATTTGGAAGTGTCCACAGCATTGGACGTAGCCTCGGTTTCATGATCCACAACATATTGAAAATGGAATCCAGTATATCGAATGTATTTTACAGGTAGCGTGTTGGAATTACAGGGAATTGAACTGTGTTTCGCGGGAAGGATCGAGATGAAGATGATCTCAGTTCATCCTGTGGAATAATAAAGATTGACTGCACATCAATGTCTAGGAGAGGGGCTTGTCCATTGCACAAGCGGATGGCTCATTCTGGGTTGAACAGAGCATGTCTTTTGAAGCGCGCAAAAGCCACTGACAAAAGTTCCTGGCAGTAAAGTGAACTCATTCCATGGGTATGAACTTGGAAAGTGTTTGTATGAATGATCACATTTCTTTTTTGTAGGTCCAAATGTGGCTGGTCCAGATAAGAACTTAGACCATTCAACTCACATATGACTTTCTGTCCAAAAAAAAAAAGTTAACTTATGATTGATTATTGAGATTATAAGTATAATATATGTGCTGTTAACAAGTGTCTTTGGAGAATAATTTTCAATGTACATCGAACAACATCAACATGAGGATTGAAAATGTTTTATCATTTAGCACATCGTGGGTAACAAAACACAACGTTAAAAGCATAATTAATATTTCTTTTGTCGAGGACGAGGGGCACATTTCAGCAAAACCCATGTAGTGTTTGCATTTTCACCTTTTGGGAATGAGAAAAATTATCTTTTTGGTACTTCCGAACGCAACTTAATGTCACCCCTGTACCCATGAAAGCCAACCAACTCTTGCATTGTCCAGGCATCGCAACTTTTGTATTATTTTAATCGAACAGTTCTTATTCATACGGGAGTACTGCCAGCGTGATCGATTCTATGAGGAAAAGGAAATCTCGAGAATAAAATATTGAAAGAGATCACGAAGCTAATCATCCCTTTGAAACAGGAGATGAGCGAGAACGTAAATTATAGATTCTCGCTGCTCATGGATCTCTTGGGCCTCGGTCACGACTTGTTAACATAAAGAGGCACTTGAGTTTGATCTTCAATCTTAATGTTTCGTAAGAAATCGTTTTTACGGATATTTCGATAGACAGGATGAAATCAGTAAAGCTTCTGGCTCCGGCCCGGTACAACTATACATGAGAAAATTTATTTATTTATTTGTAAATCCAATGTGGCCACGGGTCCTACATTATTTCTTCAAAAAATGTTTTTGGATCTGTAAAAATCGAACGAGTGATCGGGGCTGGCATTAATAAGACAAAAGAAGTAAACGGCAAAGCGCAACATCAGCTGGGACGCTCCTCGTAAAGAAATCGATCTGACAGGTGATTGGCCCACGTGTCCGCCCACGCGGACTCGACCGTTGCCGGGGTTGCCGATTCAAAATGAGCCCCGATCTGACCCCCCCTTCCCTCTTTCCTTCTTCGTCCCCCGACGCGATTCGTGCAGTCCATTCCATCTCTCTCTCTCTCTCTCTCTCTCTCTCTCTGCTCGCTTGCTGCTGCTGCTGCTGCTCGCTCGCTCTCCAATGGCGATTGCTGCCGAGACTCAGCCCCAGGAGAAGGTACGGCATCCCCGCTTCGTTCTCGCTCCTCCAACGACTCTCTCTCCCCCATTTCCCGGTGCTGGTCTCTCGAATTGTGAGCCGCGATCGTCCCGATTTGCGAACTGGGGTTTCGTTTAAGGCTGTAACCAATCGTGTCGAGTTAGCTTGGTCTGCGCCCGCGGTTGTTCCTGATGCGCCCGGAATATCGTCATTTCTCGTCCGTCGGACGGACGGGGATGAGTCGGCGTGTCTAGGGTTAAGGGGGGGGGGGGGTTTACTACCTTCCTAGTTTTTAGCAGTTAGAAAGTTCAGATTTTGAGGTGGTGTCGAGAGACGCGGGGGGGAAGGGACGGGGATGGTGATATTATGTGAGCTTTGTCCCGTGATCTGTCACCTCCTCCGATGTCTCGAAAGCACGTGCTTTCGACGGAGGGGGGAAAAAGGGTGTTGAATCTCAGCTGTAGCTGGTTGTTTTTGAGCGCGTCTTTGTTTTAGATGAAGAAACAGTTCTTTCTCGGGGTGGCGGGGATTGCGAATGCTACGGACTTTTAGATTGCTAATACGCGCGTGGTTAGTTTTCGCTTATTGGGATTCGGGCTGGTAATGATCTCTCGGGGCCGAAATTTTCTTTTTTTTTTTTTTCTTGTGCAGTCCTCTTCGGAGGCTTCGGCAGCTGAGAAGCGGAGGTGGACGCTCAACGACTTCGACATTGGCAAGCCTCTCGGGCGAGGGAAGTTCGGGCATGTTTACTTGGCAAGAGAGAAAAGGGTTAGTCCGGCAATATATTCAATTGTTCTCGGATTTTTCCCTTGCCTTTTTGCATACTTTTAATTTCTGCTACGGGTCCCAATCAAGGATTTTAGCTTCTTTGAACTGGACTATGTAGTATGTATATATATATATCCTGCTTTGTTACGTGAAATCTAATTTTGAGATGATTTTCTCTGATTAGAGCAATCATATTGTGGCACTGAAAGTTCTCTTCAAGAGCCAGCTGCAACAGTCTCAGGTTGAGCATCAGCTGCGACGTGAAGTAGAGATACAGAGTCATCTTCGACATCCCAATATTTTACGGCTTTATGGGTATTTTTATGATCAGGTGCGATGTGTTGTAAGAGCACTCTAACGCATGTGTTGCTTCATCAGACATCTCATATGTTTTGGGAGGATGAATGTGGTTAAGCAGCTAACATTTGGATTCTTTTTCCTTGTCATTAACAATATGGCAGAAACGAGTTTACTTGATACTAGAATATGCAGCCAAAGGTGAACTCTATAAGGAACTCCAAAAGTGTAAATACTTCAGTGAAAGGCGTGCAGCTACTGTAAGTTCTTGGTAGACGCCCTTTTGGATCAGCTTCCTTTTATTTTCCGCTTAATCTGAGCAGTGTCTTTCCTACCTGTCATACTTTCATCATGGCTACTAAATTGGCCTTGGAGAAATGGGTTGATGCATGGTGGATTGATATTCTGACTCTAGCTAAGAATAGCTGCCCTGCTGTCGTCGAGCATGTTTGGGGAATTTGCTTATTTTATAAGTCGAAATTTTTGTTGAGATCCGTCCCTAACAACATAATTGTTGCAGTACGTTGCATCTTTAGCTCGGGCATTGATTTATTGTCATGGCAAGCATGTCATTCACAGAGATATCAAGCCAGAGAATCTGTTGATTGGTGCTCAGGTGATAAATGGTTGCCATATCATCTTATACTTGATCGATCGATTACTTATTCTATATCTTCTTAATGCTTTGTTTGGTCTCCTTCATTTTCAGGGTGAACTTAAGATTGCAGATTTTGGGTGGTCAGTACATACATTTAATCGTAGAAGAACCATGTGCGGAACATTAGACTACCTTCCACCGGAAATGGGTGAGTACGCTATTACTGATATCTTATGGATCATGCCTTCAAGAGGTTAATCAAGTTTGAGAGAAGGATTCTGCTCAAGTTTGAGAATTTGTGTGTTCAACCAATTTCCAAGACTAATACTTCATGAGAGTATTTGCAGTTGAGAGTGTAGAGCATGATGCAAATGTAGATATTTGGAGCTTGGGAGTCCTATGCTATGAGTTTCTGTATGGGGTTCCACCATTTGAAGCAAAGGAGCATTCGGATACATACAGAAGGTTAGCATCAATTTTTCATGTGTAGACGAAATTACTTAGTATGTACTTTGCTTATTTTGATTGATTATGTTCTTCTTCATCCTGAACTAGGATTGTGCAAGTGGACCTGAAGTTCCCTTCGAAACCAATCGTCTCTTCTGCAGCAAAGGACCTTATTAGTCAGGTGAACTTTCCACATCTGAAGTTGATTCATCTAAACCATGTACGATACTGCTCAGCAATGCAATTGCTCATAATCTTTTTACAAGTACCTGACCCTTAACTTGTTAATTTGTTACAACTGATAACAGATGCTAGTAAAGGATTCTTCACAGCGCCTGCCTCTTCACAAGCTTCTCGAGCATCCGTGGATTATTCAAAATGCAGAACCCTCTGGCATCTACAGGAGTTGATTCACCTTCATTGATGTGATTTTTCTCTTTCATTGATGTGATTAATGAATCCGATGGGTCTTGTTATTAAATCAATGTGAAGAATTTGGGGGGCTACTTGGGGTATTTTTATCTGTTGGGACAAACGTATCAGGAACATTTGTGCACGAACCCCCCATCCCCAGTATATTCTTGTAACAGTTGGCTCATATTCAATTAATTTTTTCTGCTGTTCTTTTCTCCGGCAAATGCCGAACTTTCATATTTAACAAATTTAACTTTCCGTTGCCATGGAAAAAGCTCATGGCTCCATAATCAGATATAGCCAAAGGAAATAGCACCACAGTCTCCCCGTAAGGAATGATGCGGTTGGATTTGTGGCTCAACCATGGCTCGTCGCAATGGAATGCGACAGTGTTCGGATAGACTAACTCAACTAGAGCCATAAGAAGCAGGCCTGGACGGACTTTGAGTGATTTCACCTTCAATTCAGTTGCCGGGTGATTCTCAGCTCAATAACCCGCAGGAATATATTTCCGGCAAGCTGAAACTTGAAAGCTTAATCTGATGCTGAAACCGTGGTTAAAAAGACGGGGACACCTAGCAAAAGTCATTACCAACCTGAGCCCATGTTTTATCCTTGCGCAATGGTAGCTTCTCAACGAACTTGTTTGTGCCCATAGACTTCCCCACAGAGGTCATCATATACATACGTGTGCTAGTTATTTCGGTTGAAAGTGGATGCTAGTTAATGAAAATACGGTCCTTTCCGCGACAAAATTCAGTACCATTGCCAGGAACCCATCTCTGGTTCTCCGTGAAGATCGGCGTTTTCTGCAACAACCCTACCCAGAGCATACGATCTTGCCATTTCCAATGGACCACAGGTCAATGAAAATATTCGAATTCAAATTCTCCCAGCAGTACCTTCTAAAATGGAATTACAAAGAAAGACCCAGGAGAGTACTTAAAGGTAGGTTGATAATTCAAAGCTGTTTCCGACATTGCACAAAAAGCATCTATTGACTACATATAAAACAAAGCGATATAACCATATCAATGGGTGTGTTCACATGTAATTTTAGTAGAAAAATCCCTGCTTCTCCGGTTATGAAGTAGGGCAAACGTCTTCACTTACGCAGTCTTACTGTCGTTACAGTTCCCTCCCTCTGATGACTGGGTAGGCGGTTCTTCCTCTTCCGTGGCGTAAGCTACATTTTTGGTACTTAAGAAGCTTGGTTGGTTCGTTGAAGAAAGAAGTCTGGCCCACATTCTGTCCGTTATGACAACTTTGTTCTGCCTTTCAATCACTCGCTGCACCAAAAGTCCATTAAGTTACAGAAGGAAAGAAAAGGCATCATGATGATGTCCAAATTGCTATAGAAGCCATCCCCTCCCAAATATTGCTATCAAGTGAAAAATGAGAGATCGGAGCAAGCAATGCATGAGGTTTTAGTCCAGTTCAGGAGAAGTTGCAGGGTGCATAAAAGGAGGAAGAAGGGAACTAAGAAAATAGAACCCTGACATTTTAGTGTTAGTTTGCTTTTGTTTGGAGGCTCAATTTTGGGTGGGAACAACCTGAGAACCTTGCAAGTCCACAATCCTACACCTTTAAAAAGAAAAGGATCGCCACATGCGGTCTCTTCAACTCCTCCCGACACGAGAATGAAGCCAGAAGTGATAATGGATGTTAGGTTTCTCCAAGAGTCCAAGCTCATAAAAATGAACAAACAAGAGTGTAGAAATGATGGATGTGCAACGATAAATCTGACAAACTTACGTTGAAAGGAATGTAAGTATGTCGTGTATTGACAAGTCCAACTGTGAAGCCTGTGAAACCGGCCATTGCTCCATGGACTGCACTTTGCGCCAGAAGTGTGCAGTAAACATTGTCCGATGCATTACTCGGAATAGCCCGGATCATGTATGTAGGATCTGCCAAAAGACCACGTACATAAGAATCTATATTACATCTAAACTAGAGATGATATTACGATGACCAATCACATGGAAATTCAAGGCTCTGGTCCTGACCTATATATTTAAGGGTAATGGCCATCTTTTGCTGTCTGGCAAAATGGTCCTGAAATGAAATGGACAAGAGGTTGTAAATATTTAAACTAAGATTATCGAAACCTCCAAAATACAATTTAAAGCAAGTCTGACATAAAGTTTGCATCCACTTGGATAAATGGTCAGTGTCCATTTAGGAATGATTGCTGATTTGAAAGGAAAATAGATCAACAGAATATAACACAAAGGCACGCACGACAATAATATCACAGTAAAAATCAAGACATGAATGTTTCTTAATTTGCCAAAAAAGTGTACCAAATAATCTTGATATAAAGAGCAATACCTTGATTTTGTGAGATATCCATAGACCAACATCTTGAAGAAGCTTATTCCCTGAAGCATCTTGTTGACTCATTTGTAGGCTCTCCGTGACTAGGTCTTGCCCTGCTCCTTCAGCTATCACAATCACCATGTGTCCATTTTCTTTAAGTCGTTTTTCAATGAACTCATAGAGTCCACCATTCCCTTCAAGATAGAAAGGTGATTCCGGAATCAAACAGCAATCCACATCTCGACTGGCAAGGGTAGCATGCATAGCTATAAATCCTGCACGAGCATCCCAAAGAGAATTAGGTCAAAACATGTAAAGTTGACACATTGTTGCCTCAATAATGTATGAGTTGACAAAGTTTTTGGTAAGAGAATGAATGCAGCTGAAAGTACAACCTTTGTCCTGGACTAAAGATTTATAACTTACACATGTTAAGCTTACCACTGTAGCGTCCCATCAACTTGACTACACCTATTCCATTTTCAACACTTTCAGCTTCTACATGAGCTGCATTAATTGCGCGTTGAGCCTCCTCAACAGCAGTATCAAATCCAAAAGACTTGTCAATGACCTGGTTCAGTAGAAGAAAACAAATGGACAGGTTAAACGATATATTTTAAGTTACTCTACATCAATGAAAGAGAAGTTCATAGCAAGTACAGGGATGTCATTGTCTATTGTTTTCGGGATGCCAGCAACAGCGACTTTAAGCCCACGCCGTCTAATTTCCTGCATTGTAGAGTGCACGTTACAAGAAGAAAGAAAGATAATATTTACCTACTATTCATCACTACATATGTGTGTGCGTGTGCCACCTATACATGATAGAAGGGAAGGGAGGGAAGTTGGTGAAAGTATTAATAGACACTGCCTTTAGACATGCTACTTATCGAGCAGTTTCTTCCTCAACCACAGAACGGTAATCATGAGGTTTTTTATGTAGAATAAGAGGACTAATTGGGCATTGGCAGGTAATCTAGAAACTCAAAACAAAGAGTCAGGAAGTAGTGTTCCTTTCTGTTTAGACAGAGCTACCTGAAATGAGTTTTCAAATATGGCTTGGGAAGCAAAGGTTGAAGCAATCAAATCCAATATAACTGTCGACCAAGGACAGGCAACGTCCCAGGAAGTCAATGAAATCATCGCTGCTGATCATTCTATGGATAATTCTAGATGGCATTCTAGTAAATACGGTAAGGAAAATAAATTTTCCATTACAGCATAGAATATTACCTCATAAATAACAGCCGCCCCCTTCTGCGTTCCATCCCCTCCAATTATGTAAACCTGGTTACCAGATGCAGCGATTATTTCTTCTAAGTATAAAGATGTGATCCCAAAGCTACAACGTCTATCAATAATCGTGAGACTCAAATGTGCCAAAATATTGAAACTTACAAACCAACAAAAGTCCCCTTAATTGACCTTACCAAAAAAAAAAAAAGTCCCCTTAATTGCACACCTGGTTAATCCCGCGATCTTGAATGCTGTCAACAATCTTCAAAGTATCATGGCCTCCTCGTGATGTCCCAAGAATGGTACCACCACGCTTATGTATGTCATTGACGACTTTAGGGTTCAAAGTTATGGTATTTTTGGAGTAGAATCCCCTATATCCGCCCTAGGAAAGTGCACCAAACATAGTAAGGAAACAGCATCACGAAGTTAACTGTTCTGTCAAATAAATTATCTACAGTTTATCAACAAAAAAAATTCACTAAACCAAATTGACAAATTATTGCGAAACTATATGGAGATTGAGTATGCTAATATTTTATTCATCATTTGCTGATTACATGCCTAAAATATAATCCAGCAACAGACAGATGAGTAATCAGAAGTCAAAGCATACACAACTGGAGAGAAATGAAGAATAATATTCATACAACAATAAAATGTAGTAAACGGTTACTGTGACACATAAACATATCATTCACTCACATCTATTCCGAGGATTTTGGTGACACCATACATGTGATAAAGGCCACACACAATTTCCCTGATCACAGTGTTCAGCCCTGGGCAAAGACCACCACATGTTACAATACATGCGTGCACTTCATCTGACTCAAAATACACCTGGACAGCAGAACGACGAAAGTCAGGAAATTTCAAAGAGTTCATCAAATTCCGTAACATGCGTGAGATATTGGTGGGACCATTGCCAACTGTTCTAAAAGCTTAAGCTGGTAGATGAAGGCATGGTTTAATATTTAATTACTCTAACAACACGTATGACATACCTGTTGGCGAGCTCCTCCACGTCGAAAATGAGTTCCTCTTGGGCCATCCTTGTGAACAACAACCTACAAGTTAACACAAATGCAGTTCCAAGGACTGGTCAGAACAGGCTATTAAATTGCATCACTTATCGTCCTTAAATTGCATCAGAATAGGCTATTAATTTGCTCAAACTTCATCTGCCATTGTAACTATTGCAGGAGGAGCAAGAAAACAACTACAATATGCATCATTTCACTCCCGTGTCCAAACATAATACATAATCACACCAATATTGCACTCTATTTGACAGATAAATCAATCTTGCAAGAGAGCCACCTTTTGAGGAACTGTGTCATCCATGTTGACAAAATATTGCCTGAACAAAAAAAGAAAAAAGAGAGAAACAGCACAGAGATCAGCATTTTCCAAGAGACATACATTAACATCAGAGCACTTCTCCAGAAGTAAGCTCTATTGCTTAGAAGAAAACAATTACTCACTTAACCACCGCATATGCAGGATGAGACCGCAATGGATTCGGATATGTCTGTTGCACAAAAACATAGCAGGGAAGATGAACTTAGTAATGTTAACAACAATAGTAAATACTTCCATATCTAAATGATTGTAAACATAATAAAATGCAAGCTGGTAGACCACATATAGAAGTCAGAGTGCGCTTGCACCCGCTAGCACAATGTTTCATATATGCTCACATCATACAGTTCACATTCCTATATCAGTACGCGGGCATTTATTAAGAACCAAAGTGGTTTAATCAAACAAGCCAGAAAAGAAATTCCGCACATTGATTAATCACATTCGGTGACTCTGTTCTTCAGATTGAGCTTTTTCATTTTTCTCATCCCCCAGTACAATTCATTTAGGAACTTTAATTGATTCTCAACTGATCTTGCCGCAAAACCACAGTTAACAGCGCAACATCCCCTCAATCAAGCTATCGCGTGACCACTCTAACAATTAAGGTAGTCCCTGCAGATGGCACACAACCACACCAGCCTGCTCGCGTTTACAAGTTATCATCGCATCAAGACCGCGATCCCTTTCACGGCCAGAGACACCGCATTATAATCTTTCTGACGAATCAAAAACCAGGACTCCCGAATCGTCAAAATACATGGAAGCTCAAAATCACCAGTAAAGCATGTAACTTCAACATCTACAGCTCAAAATCTCACTCCCCAGACACGGAGATGAGCACCCATTTGCCAAACAACACAACTCGTAAACGCCGAGCTCAACGCCGGGCGATGGGTCGACCGAACCAAACGAATCACCCCAACAAGCCATACACCCACCACCACCACCACCACCACCGCACAGGACATAAGCACCCACGATGCGCACGTCAAATGTAACACGTCACAGAGAGAGAGAGAGAGAGAGAGAGAGAGAGAGAGGGCGTACAGGGAGGTTCTCAATGTAATCCGACAAGTGCGGCACGTCCTCGAGCACGTACCCAGCAACCCCCGTCACCACCTTCATCTGGGTACTATTAGCAGCAGCAGCGGCGCTCGACAACCCCATCGCCGTTCTTCCCACTCGCTTCGACTCCCGGCGAAGGAACAACAAGGACCCAGATCCCGATCAAGAACCCGCTCGCGAATCCAAGCACGAGGGAATCTTTCTTCGGCTCTCCTCTCTCTCGCCGCTCCTGTTGCGGAGAACGATGGGTTGTTCTCGTGTCTTTCTTTTTCTTTCTTTCTCGATTCGCGGAGAGAGAGAGAGAGAGAAACGCGGAGGAATAAAGGTTGACGCCTCGCGTGAGAAAACGGCGTCGCCGCGGCGACCGGTTTCCCGGCGCTTCCCGGTTTTTCGAAAACGGTTGGCGGGGTTTTCCCACCGGCTCCTGTCGGTCGGCGGACGTGCTTCCGGATTCGATCTCGCCTATCGATGTTTTTTTTCAAGGGTTTTTTTTTTTTTCAAGGATACTTCCATCAAAACTGAAACTACCCACTAGACTAACTAGCCTCTCTTTCATTAAATTAACATCTGATTCACACATATTCAATAGTAGTAGTAATAATAATAATAATGATGATGATGATGATGATGATAATGGTAATACTAAAAAATTACCCATTACACGTATACTCGATTTCTTTTGAAAAACGGTTCATTCTGCTTTGTACATGACTCGTCCGCAATCTCGTGCAGAGTGCATAATGTATCTGGACTTTTTCGATTGCCTCTTTTCTTTTGTTTTTTGTATTTATTTTACGGTTTTCTAGATTAGTTTTTACTTTTTACGATGTTAAAAGTCGATTTTTTTTTTCCTTTTTATAGCTAGCAATCTATCTATCTATCTTCCTTTCGATTTTATTATCTCGATTGTTCCACTTTATTCGCACTATTCTCGTCCACGTTTTCTAATTAAATGTTTACATCTACTTCAAAGTCATGTAGATTTTCTCTTTGTTACTAGCAAGAAAAGTGCGAAAATCGAGGCTAATTGACAATTTAATCTGAAAAAGTTGGCAAGTCATTAAAATGAAGATCGGTAAATTCATATAGAAATTGGTAGATTTTAAGGTGTTGGTAAGCCGAACTAAAAATTTCTAGAAGACAAGAAAAATTGATGCATTTGTAAGCTGTCAAAAAAAAGTTGGCAATCCCATAAACGTATTGATAAGTACCTGACAAGTTTACCGGAGAATCAGACGATCGGTAATTTTTACGCCAACAGTTTTTTGCTATTTATTAATTTTTTCAGAAATCTACCAGAATGGGAAAAACAAATTAATTTTTCTAAAAACACAATAGTAAAATCATCCCACTTCCTATAATCATTGGTATTTTTAACTAGCTCTCTTTAGTTCTCTAAATCACACAAGTTTTTGGTACAACATGTGATCAAATTACAAAACACCATCAGGGAAAAACTTGCTTTTCCAATTTTTTTTTTGAAAAAAGAGTTGATGGTCAATGGCAAAAAGTCACTTCCTTTTTGTATCAAAACTAAGTGCATTTTTTTTAAAATGTGAAAAGTCACCGACATGCATTGAAAAGCTACTAATCTTCAACCTTGAAAAATTAGTAAAAACGTGGCGAACTTACAGTTACTTGAGGTTGTACTGTGCAACGTCCGTGCTTAATCACTCAGGCGAGTGAGACTGAATACGATAATCCGATCAGGGATCAATTGGCCGTCCGCTGTACTGTGTCGAACAAATTTGAAAAGCTACCCTCAGTAGCATCCTGAGAAATCTTAATGAGTCGGAGGGCAAGGTCCGATCAGGGATCGGCCATGAGCATCCTGACGAGTCGGAGCATCACGGCGGGCATGATCGTGTAAACATTGCCCGTTTGCGTCGCGTATATGAAGCACCGTCGATCAGTGTTCGTGATCGATACTATAACGAGGAGACCTAGTTAGTAGAACTGCTGTGGCTGAGGAGGTGGTGAATTTGTGATCCTTCTGCGAGATGATCTTAAGAGGAAAAGATGTGTCAAGACTGGCAAATGACTGCTTGGCCTGACCATCGCTACATACAAGTGTGGATTCGGGGATTCGAAGTTTCCGTGACCAAGTTTTTTGTTATGTCGCATACTCGCTCAAATGCGGTTACAGCAGGAAAACTGCTTTGCCGCCTTCGTTTAATTGGTGAGCAGCATCCATTGCTGCTTGATTATGGTTCGGTCTTAGGACTTCGGCTCAATATGAACTAGCTTTATGAACTGATTGCGCCGTGCCGAGTGGCGCTTCCTCTTGATGGCAGACGACGATGCCAGTGTCCCGCTTTTGTACAAACGGGGGAAACACTCGATAGGGTCAGAAGAATCGTCACATATAGATGCACAAAAACATGTCTCGGACAGATTCAGCACCCTTGACAGGTACATTTCCGGCTGCTTCGGCTTTGATTGATGAGCTCGTTGAACTGTGGCCAGAGAAATTACCAAATGAAAGGACATTAAGAAGCGTTGTTATATGATGGTTGATCTTGAGTGAGGCATTACCTAGCTTCAAAGCTAGAACAAGAGGTCGCAAAAGAGATCAAACTTGGTTGTCAACTCCAGAATTTCATATGAAGAAATCTGTTTTGACATGGCCATAGATGGAGATGATGCTAACAAAAAGACCGCTGCTATTATTTACATAGATCAGCCTGTTTCTCGAGAAAGCTGCATAGCGGTGTCGCTTAACATCGAAGGACGTAGCTGCTCCATCTACTGGGAGTTCCTGGTTTTCTTCACTTGCTGGATTCTCATACCCTGACGGTGCGAATGCATTGTATCGAGGCACTTTGAAAGTCCTAACCTCTACGCACCATGTCAATTTCACAGTCTGCGTGCTGCCGACTACTCTAATTACACACTGTAGACTAAGCTATCGTCGGCTTTCCTACTACGCCTGTAACTAGAAAGATATGTAGAGCTTCCGAGTAGCGGCATGAAGTCGAACTCGGGACCGACCTTTTTCCCTCCGCACCTTTCCGAGGGGCTGCATTGCTGGAGGATGTGTAGCACTTCCATCATGGAAGGCCTAGTGGACGGCGATCTGCTGGTACAGACAAGCGCAAGCTTGAAAACGGTTGCCATCTCGTCCACATTACATGGTTCCTTGATCTCCTCGTCGAGGGCATCGGGGATCGGCTTTCCTTCCCCGTAGTGCTGCCACGCCCATTCTGTGAGGCTAGTGTTCTCGTCCCCGCTATTGGCTTGCCTCCCGGTCACCAGTTCTAGGAGCACAACTCCGAAGCTGTACACATCGATCTTCTCGTTCACTCTTGTGCTATATGCATATTCTGCGATGCAAAACAAGGATTTAATATATGTTGTATGATTAAGATAAAGGGGGAGGCTATTCTCAGGTCAGAAAATTTCCCTGAATAATTTCTTAGCTCTCACCAGGGGCGAAGTAACCGAATGAGCCCGCCACGGCCGACATGGTGTGAGACTCGCCGTGCTTGGCTAGCATCTTGGCCAGTCCAAAGTCCGCCACCTTGGCCTTGAACTGGAAATCCAACAAGATGTTGCTCGACTTCACATCGCGGTGTATGATCGGGGGAGAGCACTCATGATGCATATAGCCCAGGCCTTGCGCGGCTCCTATAGCGATCTGCAGTCTCATAGGCCAATCCAACACGGCACGGCGCGGCAAGTTCCCTCTCGATGTCAGCGCTCTCTTGTTCTTGTGAAGCCACTTGTCCAGACTCTGATTCTCCATGTACTCATACACGAGCAGCTTCGAGTTCTCGCTTGAAATGCAGCACAGCAACTTCACTATGTTGGAATGGCGGATCGAGCCGAGTATTTCGACTTCTGCTGCAAATTCTTTCTCCTGTCTCCAGTCCAACTTTCGGTTGTTCCAAATCCTTTTGACAGCAACGTAGTCGCCCACATCATTAACCGCTACACGATACACCTTGCCCGAGCCGCCACTTCCTATGAGGGTATTGTCAGTTAGATTGGACAAGATGCTTGCTTCGGTGAACCCGAGCCTCTGAAACGAAGTTAACTTCCAACTTGCGAGGTCTTGCCTGAGCTTCTTCCGCCGGTACTCTCTGATTACAAACAAGGAGAACAGAACAGCAGCTAGGAACATGGCAATCACAAGAACTAGAATCAGGGCGAGATACTTCGAAGGAACCTTGTTGGATTTACTGCTTCTGGCATAGCAGCTTCTGATGTTTGGCATGGGATCATCAGCGCATAGATCAGGATTGCTCAAGAAGCTATTTTCATACACTAGATTATTGAAACCATCTGGGATTCTACCAGCAAGTCGATTGGAGGACAAGTTTAGGGTAGTGAGCCTCAACTTGACCAATTCTGGGGGTATCACGCCTGAGAATTGGTTATCCGATAAGTCGAGATCAAGCAGGTGAGGCAACGAACCTATTGCTGCAGGAATTTGGCCAGAGAGCATATTCTTGGAGAAATTCAAGGTCGTTAGTGACTTCCAGGAGATGATCTTTGAAGGGAGTTCACCAGAAAGTTGATTGCCATCCATCGATAGAATGATAAGCCGAGAAAGACTAGTCAATTCTTCAGGGACATTGCCAGAGAACAGATTGTTGCTCGCCTTCAAGACCGCTAGACTCGACCATGAAGATGCTTCAGTCGGAATTGGACCGGAAAATTTGTTGTTGCTGATCTCCACTCTAGACAAATTCCACGCAAGCTTGCTCGGAAGACCACCCGAAAAGGAGTTTTGACTTACCATCAAGCTTGACAAATTGAACAGCGTCCAAATGCCCAAAGGAAGTTCGCCTGAGAAATTGTTGTTGTAAAGCTGAACTGTCCGCAAAGTATTGCAATTCCCGAGCGATTCCGGAACTTGTCCGCTCAGATTATTGGAGTAAGCAACAACACCTACCAAGACCCCATTAGTGCAGAGAGTTTTCGGCAACTCGCCACTGAGCTTATTATCCGAGATCTCAAAGGCTTCCAGTGGCGAATATAGGCCAAACTCGGGCGGCAATACACCGCTCAGCTTGTTGCCAAAAACACGGAAATATCTCAGCAAAGGAAGCTGGGCTATACTCACCGGTATGTGGCCTGATAATTGATTCCAATACAGATTCAGAAGGCTCAGACTGTGCAACTTCCCGAAATCTTCCGGGATTGAGCCGGTCAGGTTGTTCATTGCTAGATCAATCTCGATCAAGTTCATCGACGAAATAGAGGTGGGTAATTCACCAGACAATTCGTTATGGAACAGATACATATAGCTCAAGTTCTGTAAAGAAAACAACGAACCAGGGATTCCGCCCGTCAATGCGTTTCCTGACAGATCCAGGTGCTTGAGACTGGACAGGTTCGAGAAGCTCTCCGGAATTCCACCGATCAGGTTGCACTGTTTCATCCACAGGAACGTCAGCTTCTTGAGCTGCCCGAATTCCTGTGGTATCATTGCAGGCACAAACTCATTATAGGCCATTTCCAGAACTTCAAGATTGGCCAAGTCCCCAATTTCCTTGGGAAACGTGCCATTGAACTGATTCTGGTACAAGTTCAGAGTCTGCAGCCCCGGCAATCGCCCTATCTCCGCAGGGATGTCGCCGGAGAAATTGTTCCCGCCGACGTCCAAGTAGGTGAGGCCCGAGAGCCGGTCAATGTCACTAGGAATTGGACCCACAAAGTAGTTCTGAGAAAGGTCCAACATTTGAAGCTTGGAACAGTTATACAGTGCCCTTGGGAATCCACCAGGAATGTAATTCCACGAAAGGTCAAGCTGAGCGAGGTTCTTGAGGTCGCAAATCAAAGGCGGGATCGGCTCAGTGATGTTCATGTTTTGGAGGCGGAGTCCCGTGACGGTGCCGCCGGTGCAGTTGATCTCCGGCCAGCCGCACGGCGTCGCCGACGATGAGGTCCACGATTGGAGAGCAGGTGGATTGCCCCATTGCTGCTTCAGGTTGAGCAGGACCGTGAGCTCATCTGTGGCCTGACCCTGTGAGATTACACAAAAGGGTATGGAGAGAAGAGAGAGGAAGATGAGGAGAAGGCCGAGCTTTCGGAAATAGAGGGGCATTTTCGACGTTTCAGCGGGTCCGGTCGGTCGCTCCGGCGCTTGTTTTTGCCGGGAAAGTTGGTTGGCGAGGAAAAAAACCAACGGAAACAGAAGGTAGGAGTTTCGAAGTTCCACATTGGTGAGCTAATTAGGAAGAGCTGGAGTTATTTATATAGTTCGGAGGTTGTTGTCTAATTGCGCTAGCAAAATGACACTGCCATCGAGTTTATTTACGTTCGTGCCACTGATGGTGATATGGTTTTGCTGGTCAGTCCAACCAATTAGAGTTCTAATCCATCACGTTTCCACTTAATTGACAAAAAATCGCGACATCCGAAGAATAAAATAAAGAGGGTCGCAATAATTCTTTAGGATGGTCCCACCAATTTGGGGTTCTTAGGCTATGAAAAATAGGGTGGTGGCGAATCCAACCCTAGTTAAATTAGTGGACCCTTTTTAATTACCTTGAAAAAGAATATTATAACAGTATGATCTTATCCTGTTCATATGCTAAGATAATTTATTAATCGTATATGCATGTAAGATCTATGCCCTTTTTTGTCCCTTAGTAGCACATGAACAACGTGATCTAAACGGTGAATTCTAAAAACTCGGATTTCTTTATATTCGTTCCGCGGCTATTCATATCAACTTTACAATCACGCTTTTTAGTGCGATTTTTTGTCCAAATTTATTGAAGTATATGCCGCACGATATGACTTGCTAATGGTTGAGGGTTATTAGATTTCTTGTTAAATGTATAGTTATAAGAATAGATTATATATTATTTTCTCCTCGTAATTTAGCGACGATCTATAGTAATGTTTGACCACCCGACTTTGGTAAAAAGGGTTTTTTTATTAAAATTTATTCCTTATGACTTGTATCCGAAAATCATATGATTATGTTCCATTTGTGCGTTGGGTTGCTAGCACTAGTTCACGTCCTTTGAATTTTTTCTGGCCGAATGCATTAGCTTAATTTGTTAAATAGAATTAGATTAAATTTGAACTTTACTTGTTATTTTTTTTGGGGGGTGTGGACCCCTTGTTCTAGAAGGCGTCTCACGGGTTACCGCTAAAGAAAGAAGCTTTTTTGACCAATCTGTGGGGGAAGTCATTGCAAAGTTAGACCAAAAAAGAACCAAAAAAAAAAAAAAGCAGTTTTTGCATGGTCTCTTGGACTGGTGGTGGCTGAAAGCTGGGGCGGCTCCAACTGTATTTATTGCACAAAATTATTGATTCTCAAACCCTGGTGATGGTTAGGGGAGGATATCTCATCGAAGCAGGAGAAGCTAAAAGCTTCCGACTGGGGCGCCCTGCTTATTTAGGTGTATATAAGTAACAAACTGATAGAACCGCAATTTCTTATTTTTATATATTAGTGCCTGCTCATCCAACTCCCAAATTGGGGGATAGTTTTTCTTCCATCATCTTAGGGAATACCCTGCATTTTTCGTCCTAAAGTTCAGACGAAATAGTTTAAGGATATTCTTTGGTCCGAAAATTTTGAACTGGGCTATTAAACAATATACTAGTGTATTTGCCCATATTAGGCATGTTGAAAATCTATGTTTGCTAAAACTCATTCTCCGGTTTTCTACCTTCAACTTTTATAATTTTAAAAAAAATTAGTAGTTCTTAGGGCCTAGTTGTGACTGTAGCGGTAGAATTTAAATAATCGAAGAAAATACCATGCAAAATAATATGTATCATTAATTAATGAATGATGTAGGGTCCTTTGTCTTATATATAAATTCACTTTACACTTATCTATTATTTTATATGTCCTATTTTACTCAGAATAAATTTATCACATATTGCTTTCTTTTTTTTAGCTTAACACGATTATTTTACCAATTCTAGGAATCGTCATTTTTTTGGTTAATACCACAAAAAACCCTAAATTGGTAAATATGTGATAAATTTACCCCAAACTAATTTTTTAATCACAAAAAAATTTCAAAGTGGTATACTTATGACAAATTTACCTTTCGTTAATTTCCGTTAAATTTTACCGTTAGATTTCTAAGTTGGATAACACATGGTAGTTGACGGGTGTACTAGTTTTGGGTTTTACCCTCCTTTATTCACATGTTTACCGATTTATGATTTTTCATGGTATTAATCCAATTTAACGGAGGATCAATTTATCACATTAGGGTTTTTTTGGTCAAAATAGTAGTTTGGGGTAAATTTGCCACATGTATACTATTTTAGAGTTTTTTTGTGGCCAAAATATTAGTTAAAGGTAAATTTGTCATAAGTGTACCAGTTTGGGGTTTTTTCGTGATATTAATCCTTTTTTTTTGTTACATGAAATTCACTCCAATTTTTTGACCATAAAGGAAAATTTACTCCAATCTTAATGCATATTTTATGGGATGGAGTAAACTTACTCTGTCTCTCTCTGGGCATGCTACATATGTAAATATATATATGTATATTTTTTTCAGATAAGTACATCGGAAGTCCTAAAACTTATTATGAAAGTGCAATTGAGTCTTAAAATTTTTTAAAAATTAATCAAGTCATAAAACGTATTAAATTAGTTTAATTAAGTCCTTCTGTTAATTCCGTTCAACTTGACTAACAAAAAAGCTTGACGTGGCTTTTTTATTTTTATTTTTTCCCCTCTCTCCTAAATGGCGCTAATGTGACCTAACAAGAAGAATAAAGCTAAAACGATGACGGTTTGGTCCAATTTGATTTTTCAATATAAATACTATTTAAACTAGATTAAATAATAAACTAAATAAAAAAAGAGGAACGTAGGCAAAACCAGTTGGCAATGGTGGGTTGAGGGTCGTCTGGGATCACCGGGCCTCGACTAGGGGCTGGCGACCCTGCCATTTTTTATTTTTATAATTTAGTTTATTCTTTTAATCTAATTTAGAAAGTATTTACATTAAAAAAAAAAATTTAGACCAAAATGACGTTGTTTTAGTCTTATCCTCTTGTTTTATCCATGTTAGCCCCACGTAGGGGAAAGAAAATAATAAAAAAAAAGCCAAGTTACCATTTTCTATTAATCAAGTTAGACGGAATTAATAAAAGAACTTGATAGCATAAATGTGACAAGTTTTATGACTTGATTGTACTTTTTGAAAGTTTTAGGACTTACTTGCAATTTCGTGATAAAGTTTAGGACTTTTAGTGCACTTATCCTTTTTCTTTCTACCACATATTATGCCAAGCCTAAAGCATAAATATTTTCTCATTCTCATGGATTTATTATGTTAGATATTATTAAGTACATATGACATTTTATGACTATCTTGATATCCTGAAATATTCATCTCTTGAAATTGCTTAAAAAGAAATTAAGAAGACTTCTTTTTATCGAATAACGATTGTACATAATCTATTCAATTACTCATATAAAGTATTTCAAATTAATTAACTATTTAGATTTATATTGAGATTTTAAGAAATTTTCCTTTAAATCTCATCTTTTCTTAAAAACTCTTAAAATTTTATTTGGAAAAGAAAAGAATCTTCATTAAATTGAATTTCTTAAATGTTCAAAATTCACTTTTACGACAGTATATTAATATAAAAATGAAATTGTATACGAAAATAAAATGATTATTTGTTATATTGAATGGATTTAATATTCAAAATGTCACTTTTACTATGACTTATTAGATTAGATTATTCCACAGATGCTGGCACAAGGTTGAATGGGCTTTGAAGGAATGGAATTTGGCTTTTGAATCTTCATTTTCACATCGATCTGACAAAAAAACTATGAAAATGCGAAAAGAAAAGCGTAGAGTGTCCAACTCCAGCCGTTCATCCAAGCCAATGATGACTTCAGAGCCAGTAAAAAGCAGTCAATGCATTTAGGCAGTTGATGCAAAGGACAGAGACCAAAAGATCAATTTAAGCCAAAAAGCATGGTCATAAAGTCGTGGGAAGGTTCCAATCATTTTCATGTTTTTCTGAATCAAATATTTTGTGGGCCCAAAATATTATTAATAATTGAAGGGGAGGGGGGAAAAAGAAAGAAACAGCAGTTGTTTCTCGTGGACCAAGTCATCTTGTCAAGTTGATTTTTCTTCATGCCTCTTTGAATGCAAGCCGACTTTGGCGGCTGCTGTTTATGTTTTATATGTTTGTCCATTCGAACAAAGGCATGATATTTCCTTAAATTTGCAGAGTCATGTCCTCTGCCCTGAGTCAATGACATGAATGGATGGATTTATACCTCACAATTTCTTGTTTCTTCTCCCAAGTTTGCTAATGTCAGCGTTGAATCTTGTGTGCCTGTCTTTGATTGTTAAAAGAAGGAAAGAGTCTTGCCATGAAGCCTCCATGTCCATAATACCATACATTCATCATTTCTGTAAGAAGAGATCCATACTTAGATGGGTAAAATGTGAAGAACAAAGTAGTGAAAAAGAGGAAACTAGAGCAGGGGCAGGAACAGTTACTCATGCAGTAGAAATCTTAGTTATGAGAAGTTAAACCTGGAAAAACACTAGGAAACAAGGTTGGCAAGTGTAGCTTTTCATGCTGACAAAAGGGTTTCTAGAAAGAGAGAATTAAACAGGTGCCTGGGTCAAAAAAGACGTCCGGATTTTCTTCTGAGAGAAGTGAATTTGATTAAGACACTACCTGCTTAGGTTCACCAAACATACATGAAAATCAAAGGGTGATTAAAGCATCTGTTTTAGGTGGAATATACATTCTAGAATTAACAGGGATCGGACCGGAGATGAACTTTGTCGCATGCTGAATGCGATTGAATTATTTTTACCGAGGAATAGCCGAAAAAGAATGGCAATTAAGTCATGAAAACAAGTTGAGATAGAAACACTGAAATCCATTCTGTTGAGTGGAATTTTGTTTATAGCAGATAAAAGCTAATTGTAATCACATATATGCTTCAGCTGGTAAGTCCTAATAAACTAATGCATATGCTTTATACAAATAGCTGGACGAGAGCTAACAGCACACAAACATCTAGAATAGCCTTATGGATGGTCCAAAAACCAAAAAAAAAAAAAAATACACTAGGAAGCATAATATACAAGTCCTTGAAATTGTGAACTCCTGATGATCAGTTCAATGTCTCCCTCATCTTCCAGTTTTTGCCGCTGAATCAAGAGGTGTGTTTTCTTGATCACTGCTTACAACTGAAAGAAAAATTAAAACCAGCTTAAACTGAGGAATTAGATGAGAACGAAATCGACCCTTAGATGGGAAGTTCAAGAAGAACCTGAAAAAGGAACTCACATGGCGGGGAAGCGGTGAGACCCGAGCTCTTCATGATGCGCAGCCTCTTGGCAGTAGATACAAACATACTACGAGAGAATGATAAGATTGTGTTGGGAGAGCACTTTTATGTAATTGGGTGATTGTGATGACTACAAAACTAGTTGGAATGCTTTTTAGTTTGATGCAAATTCAAGCAAATAGAAAACGGAAACCTGTACTAGGAAAGATGATCAGTTTTGAGCAGCTTTGAAGCTTTTCAAAGGTGTCGTTGCAGTATGTTCGTTTGTTGAGTTACCGGATTATGGTCGACAAAAATAACGCAGGTTATTTGTTGACACAAACACTAAAATAAAGATTACTTACTTCCATGGAACATCACCAACAAGTATCCTGTCTCCTTCATTATCCTCATAAACTAGAGTGCATTCCCCATTTTCGGCATTCATGTCCTCTCTCTCTGCATTTGTATCATCGCTCACAGTGCTTTGCGCTAAAAAGTGAAAGGTTAGGACATTAAAAACTTAGCATCACTTGTATCATGTTTGTCTTCAAGAGGAAAGGATAGATACTCAAGTGCTACCTCATTAACCAAATAATATTCTTGGACTAAGATGCTTAATTTGAGGTCTTACCAGCAAGGAGGCCTCTAAAGAGTTCGTTAATGGCAACAGAGAGCTTCTCATAACTGTCATAGGCTTTAAGGTTCAGTTTTCTTCCTATTGGGAATCCATCCATGTAGATCTTTACAAACATGTGCTGGTTTGGATCTCCTGATAGATGTTCACCATTGTCCTGCTTCCTAAATTCACTCGATGACATCTCAGGAGTTTGCCTGCACAACAAGTTGTTTGCAATGTTTTTCCTGAAGGAACCTATTGGGGGCCACCCAACGACTGGACCAGGTGGAATTCTGCAAACAAAGGACCAATATAGTCAAGTTGGGGTCTCTAAAACAGTTCACAGATACAGATATGTTGCATCTTTGTACCCTGAGGATTATGCTGATTTTGCGCAGTACAAAATGAGGTAGTGCCTTATTCTGACCCTGGAGAGAGTTCTTTTACCTGTTTCTTCACTGATAAGTCGCACACTTCAATTGCAATCAAATCATATGACATCCTTTTTTTTTATTTTGGGAGATCCATCTTTGTTTTTACTACTTCATCTCTTTGATCCTTTATGACAGAGACAACCTAAAATACCCTAATGCATGTTCATTCATTTTCTTCTCAAAATAAAGTTTTTCCAAATTTGTGGCCGAGCAACTCCCCATACATATTAGCTTGATAAGAGTAGGAACAAGGGAGAATGAGAAGGCAAGCTTAGAAAAATAACCTTTTCGGAGAGTTTCCAGGCAGAATAACAGGACTTGAAAGGGCTTCATTGTTTAAATTGAGAAAGTCCGCTTCATTAAAGACGTGCTCTTGTGAAGATTTTGCAACCGTCACATTCAGCGGGGAGGTCAAAGAGAACTGTTTGTATGAAGGATTGGGTTGTGTCTTCAGTTCCTGGATCACTCTCCGAAGAGCCAAAGTTGTTTTCTCGGGCCAGCATGTCCTGCTATCAGCAAGCTCCTCAATCTTTTGGTCACTCAAAGGGGGCTTTAGGCAGGGGTGTTTATGCAAGAGCTTTGTATCTCTTGCTTTATGAGTTACAATGTCTTCAAACACTCTTTTGGCTCCTTGAATAAAACTTTCTCCAGGAGGACCGAGCCTCAGGTCCAAGTTCTTATCGTTTGACCCTCTTGCATCGCTCTTCTTGTTTCCTGAGCACCCTTCTTTTTCCTTAGCAGGCATTCTGCATAAATGAGAACAAACATCAATTTGTACGGTTTAAATGATGACAAACCTAATGGGAAAAGATAAGCATCAGAAATACAATATTTCAGTTTTGGCAACTCAGTTTATCAGGAGAAAATGAATGGAAAGTAAAGTACGATCAGAATCCTTCCGAAAACAATCCGTCGTCATCATGGGATGTGCGAAAAGCTTAGAACAGAAATTGCTCAGTTTCAGTCTCAAACCTTTCTCAGATACTTTGCTATGGTAATTGACTGAAAGAGAAACGCGTTGCAGGCATCAGCAAAAGCAGATTGACTTTAAGCCTGTGATGATTCTCAACTCTGCTACCAATTAAGAGGAAGAACCACTATATCATACAGATGGCAAGAAAACCTAGTTTTATCACAACCATGCTTCAGTGGGACTGTACAGTGGATGGGTTCTTTCAGCTTTCACTTCGACTCGAGTGGACCGTGTGTTAGAGCAGCAAGAGGCAGTTGCATGGAGATTCCGAATGCCGAGAACTGAAGCCGCACTAGGAAAGGGTAAGCAAGTTCACATGCGCAATTAACCATCTGTGGACTACACTTGGTGGTTGTTGTCACATCCCCGATTCATGACTTGGGGACAAGACAACTTGTTTCTTGTTTAGCTGAAATCCCAACGAATTAAGCATGCTTGCTCAAACCCAAAACTTGAACAGAGGAACATGCATACATACTTCTTGTTCTTGGCCTCACGTACCTTCTGACTTTGAATGATTAGAGCTACTTAGCTGAACCAAGATATTTATGCTTCCAAATTGAAAGAAAACAAGAGAGGGCAGGGCCATAAGATGCTCAAACAAAATTTTGTTCTTTGTTCAGTTCCAACAATGGCTCAAATAGGAAAGGGCCATGGACCTCGATAATGCTATGACAAAGACACTGGGCTCGATTCGGCATCTGAATTAGCGAATGAACCATTAATGCACATAAGATGCAGTCGAGTTCCAAACGCCTTTGACTCGAGCCGATCCAGGGTGATAGTGTAACGCGTGGCAGCAATCATTTCAGTTTGTCCATTTGGAGGAATCCGAAAAAGTCGCTTGAAGGGTCCACTTTTCTGATAAACCTTTTCAACTTTCTTACATGGTGTCCCAGTGCAAAACAGGCTGACTTCTGTTTAAACGATTATAACAAATGGCAGTCTTTATCCTTTGCAGTAGCCTACTTATGTAGGACATTACGAGCTTGTTCTCTTTAACAGATTAAAACTATTTTGATAATCTGAAAGCGCCTGAATACTTGCACTTTCAATACATACTCGGCAAGTACAGAGTGAGAGCATCATCGCACTTTTTTTGTCCTCGAGGCACAGATCAAGACTGAGTCCGTATAAAACTTGTGCAGTGTTAAATAGAAGCCCCAATTTAAAGAATCTCTCTCTCTCTACACGCGCATGCACACTTTCGGCAAGCCAAGGGAGCCTGCATCTTTTGGGTTGGTGGGCTGCCATCTTTTGTTCTTTGGTGTGCTGAACAACAATGTTGAACAAAGTACTAAACCATAATTCTTTGATGAATTGATGCTTTGTTGAAGTGTTCATTGAATATGAAAATCGTCGTTCACATCATTACTAGCATAAGAGTCCATTCCTAAGTGGTAGACCCCCGCATGCACTCCATATACGCATGATTGATCCCCTTGATAAAACACCATCTTTCCCTTTTCACTTTTGAGGCCTCTTTTCAGCTTTCTCCCTTTTTCTCCTTTTTGCTTTTCGTCAGGTTAATGATGATTGTCTTCATCAGTTTCTCTGCCTCCTGCATATAATTTAACTGCACTGGATTCATCAAATCAGAAAGCATCTTTTGAACAAAGCCATCTGAGTTTTCCAAAAGGAATCGTGCTCCAAGGGTCCAATCTCTCTTCTATGCAGTCCTAAGCCTATAACACTCAAATTCCCATGATTACTCAACCTAAGAATTGTATGTGCAAGTGATTGTTTTGTCCACATGGCAGGCCGATTCGATTCAATAAATCATTACAATCACAAGTCGTGAATTTAGAATTTTACTTCACAATGCATTTACCACTTGGCAACTAAGAATCTGCCCACAATCAGAAAGGTAGAACATTGTGGCGAGAGTTGATAAAAGTTCTTCAACTACAAAAGCTTCAGATTTGTCAAGAATGAAGAGTTACAATCTTATACAGCACAGTTGAAAGAGCATTAACAAATAAATTATGAGTCGAAGCAATTTGAACCCACATATTACAAGGATACACCTTTCTAGCACATCAATGGATGTATGACAGCCTTTGCCAGATATATTGCTTTTCCTCAGTCAAGAAATTGCTAAAAAGAATCATCTGAAAACTTATGTTGGTAATCATGTAGAAGTGAGCTTTTATGTAATCTACCAAGTGGTGTGCTCGTAAAACTTATTAATGTATCAAAATCTTCTCATCTCCGCAAGAATCCCATTGCTTGATAGACATTATTGAGGGTAACATCTGCTATTTCTGTTGCTCTTGCAGCACCTTCAGCCAATACACCATCCAAATAGGCTGAATCTGACATGATTTCCTTGTAGCGGACCTGTAAATGACGAAGAGAGGATGAACCATCAACTATTTGGCAAACTTATCATGCAAAGTATGCTCAAGAACAACAAAAGTAAGAACTGTCAACTGTCACACATTTGAAATCTCAGCTGTCAAACAATGAAATCAGACTTTGCCACCTAATAATGTAATATTCTCCTGAAGTTACCAGGATCATCTAAAAAGACAAATGATATGAAGTAGAAACCTGAATGGGATGCAGATGATCAATTAAGGCATCCGTAATGAGGGCCTTAAACAAGCCCCAATTCATGTCTTGGCATTCTTTTGCAACTTCCTGTGGTATAAAACATGCTAGTTAAACTTTCTGATGCAGTGTATCGAAAAGAGCTTAAAGCCACTGTCAAATCCTTAAGACAATGACAAATGTAATACCATAGTACACATTGATGACCGATAAAGTTAACAGTAACATCTCTAATTGCATTACCTCTTTGGTTTTTCCTGAAATGAGCTGGTATATTGAAAGTAGATTATTGCATTCTGGTCTGTCAGGATTGTCAAATTCCAAACTAAATGATAAGAAGAAAATGCAGAAGACGAAAGATCAGCAGACAGCACACTAGGAGGATATCATGATATACAACATTTATTTATAGAGGAACTACAGAGAAAAATTTTATGTTCATGTTCCAAATTTTGACAACAAATATTTCAATATTTTAGAGCATCGACACGGCAGAAATGATAAAATTTAAAGGAGTGAGCATCAACCCTGTAAATGAGTCAGTTTTGCAACGTTTGATCTTGTTTGCTATCACCTACAAGACAAATAAGTGAACTCAAGGACGGTCAAACAAACATGAGAAACATACACATCAAATTTATCTTTCAACAACCTGCATTAGCAAACTACAGACACTAAGCTGCCTGAACACTACCCCTCCTCCCCCCACCAAAAAAAACAAACCACTAAAATTAAGCTAATCAAAATACTTTAGAGAGATGAGTGCATTGATATAAATATAAATAAAAATCAATTTTTCCTAGGTTTCGATAAGCACAGCAAGATGGCTCTTGCGGCAATAAGTTAAAATGGCAGTGTTCAACAAGATAGCTCAGGTGGCAAAAAGTTAAAATGCACAACTAGATGGCTCTGGTTATATCGCACTAAGTCAGTCGAATGCAATCTGACATGCCACTTCTGCATCTTAACGGTGGTGGCTGTGTTGTATGTTCATCACTATGCTGGTGTCTAAAAGTGTCACTTCCTCTTTAGATTGACATGCAACATGTGGAAATTGTGGTTGCATGAGATTCAGGTAACTCCTATGTGACGTAGCAAGTTTCATTAATCAACTAATTGCAACCCCAACCAAACTAAACAATAAAGATAGAGAATGACCAAAATATCAAAGCAGCTTCAAATTTATCTGATCAGAGAACTGACATGCATAAGGCAGTCACCAGCCACACACAATGGTGTCATATGTGGCCAACAAATTAAATTATTGCAACATTATCAAGAGGGAAACTCACATCTTTTGAGTCAAGAAGATTGATCCGTGACTGATCAGAGGGTGAAGATTTCGACATCTGCAAGAATGAAGCCCATATTTCTGTTATGTTGGGAACAGTTCTCTTCCTTCAATCCCATGAAAAAGTTTATCTACAAATTTATTGTTTGACAAACTGAAAATTTAACTAGCAGAAATATTGAATCAAAGCTACTTTGGAGAATATAAAAGGTTCCATGACCTTGGAAAGACCATCAGTAAGTGACATAACTCTTGCTCCAGCGGGAGGGATAAGGGGCTCTGGAACCTATATCAGGAATAGCAAACACTGCAGTTTGAGCCGTCAATATTGAGCTGAGCCTGAATTCAGCATTCAGAATTAAACTTACCTTGAAAATCGTTCCTCCTCTCCTGCGACAAACAGTGAGGATAATGAAGGATCAAAGTCTGAATGGAAAGTACATCCAGAATTTCCAAAAGTATAGAGGTGGAAAAATGGAAATCCTCACCCTCCCAATTTCTTCCACTTCCTTCCTCCATATAAGTAGTTAACACGTTCAGCTAGCTCACGGGTCAATTCCAGATGCTGCTTCTGGTCTTCACCAACAGGGACAAAGTCAGACTGCAAAATCGTCCCCCAGTGATGAAGCTAATAAGGATGTTCTGAACTAATGATCACTGATAGTTCTAAAAGCAAACCAACATCACAAGCACTCAACAAGAGGGGCCATAAAAAGAAACACAGAAGAAAACAGACAATTCTCACAGACAACTAAATAAGTCCTATTGATTTGTTTGTAATTCATATAGTATGCAAATAGAAAACAATATATTGCTTGGTTTTTTACCTGGTAAAGGAGAATGTCAGAAGCCATAAGAACTGGATAAGTCAATAGAGCAACACCAACATTTTCGTCTCCCTGTAAAGTCAAAATTAAAGTAAAAAATACTTTGTTAACTCATAACACATAAAAGTAGCATATAACAGCAAAAGATTGTATATATGCCAAATAGGTTTCACTGTGTCTGCTTAACATTCATCTCAAAACCTACATGTTGCTGTCACATGTATGGTCATTGGGATTTATCTAGGTTTACGAAATATCAACAGTGGAGCTACACCATTACGAATCTATCATCTAATAGATGAATCAAATCATATAAGGAATTTATATTTAAAATTGTTGCAAATGATTGATCTTGTGGCTCAGACTTCATAGCGGTTCGAAGAGCTATCACCCAAAGGAGTAAGGGCTTATACTTGACAAAAGTCAATTAAAGGCACGCAGCTTAGCATTAGCACTTAAATGCAGAAGCTTAACGTTAGTTCTTTACAAAAGGGGGGAAAAGGTGAAACTTTTCCCTCCATTACATTGCATGAAGAACTTCCTTCCTCGTTACTCAAACTTGCCAGTCCTTTGTGAGGCTAATCAACCAGGATGCTCAATGGTACTTAAGAAGAAGGAGCATAACAGCAGCAATGGACCAGTACAAGTAATAGACTAGCAAATTCATGTACAACTTGATATGAAGGGTTACAAAGTAAAGGAGAATATATCAATGAGGATGAAGCTTCCGTACAATTAAAACGCACCGCCTTGCGAGATTTCTCTTTAAACTGGATCATTCTATTGAGCCAACCAATTGGCGTAGCTGAACTCAGCAACCACATCAATTCTACATGAGCACGGACATGGGATTGCACAAACACAGAAGCCTGTATGCGACAATTAAAGTCATATGCCATCAAAGGTAGAATAGGTGTGCAACTAACTGATGATTGTTCCTTTAATTCAAAGAATGCTTCAAAGCAGGGTGGGGAGAAAATCTACCTTGGAAGTGTCAACGCCACATGCCAAATATATAGCCGCTGTATCTCTGGTTGCCTTAGCTAGCTGTTGTGTTTCATACGGTAGTGTTATCTGTAAATGACAATGTCCAACAAATGTACTTAAAGCCAGCCTGAACAGGCAATAGAAGGCTTTTTACAAACTTTGAAAACATTTATTCCCATGTCTGGTTCAAAGTTTTTGCCTGCCTGAGAAGAAAGCAACTTGGAATTTTCCTTCCCATCCCACGAATTCTAATTAGTTATATTTAAATCATAAGATATTTTATTAGGATCAAAAGATCTTAAATTACACAAAGATGTCGGCATGAACACATTCTTTTAGATATGATTAATTGCCGGGCCTAAGGAGGCTTGGGCATGATGTTGAGGAATTTTCTCTTTACCTAGCCCCAACATAGCCCGTGCCCGGCCTGATGTTTTTGTCCAAGCCCATCCATGTCTGATGAAGAAGACTCCCAAGCCCTGCCCCTTCACCAGTGTGTTTTTCCTTTATTTTTTTTTCTTCGTAGTGTTATTGCACCGCATGAAAATAGTTAACCTTATCCCTTGGTCTTGTCCAACAGGGTTATTAAAAATGGTATAAGACAGGACCAAATAAAAATCAACTCCAACAGCGATAGCATGTAGTTACATGATAGGCTGGACGAAAACTGCCTCAAGGCTCCAATAACAAAGAATGTTAAGCACAAGCACAGGATCCACACCTGTATTAGATTGGCAGAAATGAAGGGTGCAAAAATGCCTCCAAAATTTAATGCACGTAGAAAAAGCTTAGTCCAATGACTAGAGCTTGTAGAAAAGACTTAGTCCAAGCGCCAGAGCTTGGCTGACCTAAAAGTTCACTGGGTATGATATGTCCTCATTAATATAGCTTCCAAATTTTTCAGTGTCATTCACTGATAGTTGATATTATAGTCCGTTAGATAGCTTATTTAGAAGCCTAAAACCAGCTGATAAAGACACCTTCTATTGACCTATGAGGTGATTAAACACATTATATCCATGCCAAATATGAAAAAAACTTACAAGAAAATCACCTGAAAATTGAGGTTTCAATGAGAAAACACCCACATAAATCCAAAAGTAAGGAGAGTCAAGATCACATTTTTTAGATTTCCACTCGAATGGGTAGAAGAGGACATCCTTCATGAAGTAACATGCCTTCCAAAAAAATTCCTTATTTCCAGATGGAGTCTACAAAAATCTCCCTCTATACCAAGTTCTTACATGACTCAGATGAAATCAATATTTTAGTAATCACGTTGGACGAAAATTGGTGGTAAGAAGTATATTGGAAGGTGGAAGCTTGACATTTGTATTAAGGACCTACCATAAGAGTTTAGTGGCTACAGTTCATGACTAGGGAGGCAAGATCAGATTTTCTTAAAAATGATGAAAAAGTACATTAACTTTTTTTTTAGGTTACTTCAAAAGAAATTAATTCTAAGGGGGAATTTGTCAGATACCCCGGTGGACAATCAGGAAGAAGCCCCACCAGCACCCTATACCCACCAGTGAGTTTACTTCACTGCTAAAATCAGAAATATAACACAATGCTGCTATTTTGTTCTGGAAGAGAATTCTCCTAGATACTAATGTGAAACTTGCTCGTGATATATTTCTTCCGTGTTTAACTCCTACAAGTGAATCACCCATCATCTACTCAATTTCTCTGAATATATAACTACAGTTTCCGTCTGTTCAGTGTCGGCCAGTGAGACAGCATTTATGAACCACTCACAATGTTCTTTTGGAATATCAAGGTGCACGTTTTGGTCTTGCATATCATAATGAACCTATGTGATCTGGCATGACCTAGTTCACTAACTTATTGGAAAAAGAGCAACAATATTACTAATCCAATTTTTTTTGGTCGGAAACTAAAATAAATGGGATTTTTTGTGGAAATGTACAGCCTCATGCATATCAGGAACGATAATGCTGTTGAGGGCTGTCCTACACAGTCAGTTTTACTACAAGAAAACATCAATTGACTTGCTTTCTGTAGTTACACTAGATGCAACCAGTAAGAAGGACAAACCGCCCAGTACCCTAATATCATTTAATAATCTTGAACTAGAGAAAACTATGCCCAAACCAAAAACATACCGCATGAAGGTCCACAATGAAAAAGAGTGTGTCATATGAGTTCTGCGGCATCGAAACCAGGAGTGAATAAATGAAGAAATAACAAGTACAAACCAAAACAATTTACGGGGAAAACCAACATCAACCTGAAGCTCAATCCAATTTTTAATGGCGCCGAGGTAATTCCCGAGGTGAATGGAACCTGTGGGCTGAACTCCAGAAACAATCCTTTTCCTACAAGGCAACTCAATGAGCATCAATGGGGCTACATAAGTCTGCACTCAATTACACTCCAAAGTCAACCCAAATCAAAGAAATGAAGCGAAAGAATCATCAAAGAGATATCAAATTAGGCATCAAATCAATGAAGCCAAAATCACCAAACCAACCCAAAGAAACCAATTGGGCAATCACTTTAGCACCCAGAGAAAAAACAAGCGAAAAAAAAAACAGAACGCACCTCACGGAGCTGGGAGTCTCCGAGACGGCGGGTTCGGAGAGCGAGAGGGTGCAGAGACATTGAAAACTCGAGGCATTCGGTCTGGCAAAAAAGATGCCTTGCGAAGCACTTGCTCGGAGTGACGGCACACGACCTGTTCGACGTAATGACGCAATGAGAAATCGCCACCAGCTGGCTTCAAGATCGCAAAGAACCATTACATACACGCTTCTACGTATACAAGCACCCTCGAACATGGCATTGCGCATACATTGCAGCAGTCCCCACGCCCACCCACAAGCACACACATAGAGAGAACCGTACATACAGTCACGAGAGAGAGAGAGAGTACAGAGAGGTGGAGTTGGAGAGGATGGGGAAGTGAGAGAGAAGGGAGCGAGCCATGTCTTCTTCTTCTCCCAAGCTCTGCAGGTGGGACGAGCGAAGCGGATATGGCTGCTGCGTGCTCGCTCACCGCAGACTCTGTTTTACCAGAATGGTAGAAGTGGAATTTTTTCTTTTATTTGTCTAAGTTAAGTACAAAAGCCACAAAAAAAAACTCTAAATTATGCCCGTCATGATACAAAAAATCTCAAATTTATATCTACACGATACATTTACTTTTTATCAAAATTTTGTTAAATCTAAATGGTCCGCACCACACCAATTCTTCAATGTGAAATTTTTTTAACATAATTCACATATGTATCCTAACACAAAATATTCATAGGACACTTTACGTATTTTTGCCAAGACTTGTAATATCTCTTTATGCGCATTTCTTTTGTATTTCAAGGGCATGCCCTAATTACCCAGGTACTTAGAAAGGTATTAAAGCAGAAATCGAACTCATAACTATTCAGAGCCGAAAGTATGAGAGCACCTTTACCTTTGAGTCAATCCTAAGGTGAGTGGTACTAAGCACATCTAACCTTAGAGTTTTGAAGTAGTTGGCATTAGTAGTCGTATGATCACTTGTACACTTCCTTTTTCCATTTATAAAAATATGTAAAAATGAGTAAAGCTCATGCGAGGTTGAATCACACAGATGAGCTAGCTTTATTTATTTATTTTTGGTCTTAGAGCTAGGTTTATTCAGTTGCTTACTTTTTGTGGCCACTTTAGTAGATTTTTAATTAGGGCAAAGGTCTAAATGGGCAAGTTCTTATGCATAATTTGGTAATAAATTTAGAGTCATCTATCTTTTGTATTTAATATGTAAAAGCTAGATCGCTCAATAACTGAGAAATTCCATGAAAAAGGAAATCCGAAATATATGAAATTGGAAGAACCATCTCTGATTTTTTATAAGAAAGGAAAGCAAATGGGGCAAAGGTATGAGAAAAAAGGCATCAATCACTTTCTCGCATTTTTCACGTGGAGCCTATCACACAAAATTGAGCATTTCTACAAATGAAGGACAACCATGAAGATAGGAATTTACATATCGCCTTATGCTTTCATATGTCTTGTTAGTTCACATTATTTTATGTGCTCGAAATATTACCTCTACTTACATCATGATTAATAAAATATTGTAATTCAATATCTCATATTCATTTTGATGAGTGAACAAATCTGTGTTTGTTTGATTATGGGTATGTATTTCATCACAATTTAATGCATTGATAGCAACGTTTAGAATGATAGAACGCATCTGGCTGGTCTTTCCGGGGTAAAAACATGGTGGGTGGATCTTTCCTTTCCCATGCCGAAGTGTGTGGCATGAAGAGTGAAAAAAGCCTCAGGAGACGGGCCAGAAACGCCCGAAACGCCCAAAACGCCAGGAACTGGCTCGTAAAGGCGCTTCCTTTTCTGGGGTTCCCATGACGTCCTAGGGTTTTCAATCAACACCCACCATAGTCTTCTCCAATCAGCAGTCACGCCAGTGTAATCAAACAGCTCCTGTCCAAAATCCCATTTGCAGCTGGCTGTTGCCGAAATGATTGGTGAAAACTGGGACATCCCAGGTTGACAAAATCTTGTCTTCTTTTTTTCCGTTCTGTTGTCCTGTAATGCGCACTTGCTGAAGGGCAAATGGATCGCCTCCGTCCGAGGCACAGGGAGGTCTTCTCTGGGTTCACAAGTGCCGAGGTAAAGGTGCAATCTTTTTTCGTTTTTTCTTGAAGAATCATAAACTCTAGACATTGGCTTAGCTCTTCAAAATGTGCTGGAAACTTGTGTGGGGGCTTGCTTGGACCGATGTTTGCGTGTCTGTGAAGTGAAGGTTCGGTAATGTGGCTAGTTCTGATGTCTGTACTGAGTTTGTCCCTAGTGTTTTCGTGATTTTATGAAACCGCGGGCGCACAAAATAGTCGATTGTTTTTCGGAGAAAGATTTGTGAGCTGATCGTAGGGCTTTTGGGGAAGTGGTTGAGGGGGATTATAGTTGAATATTTGACTCGTTTGGAGGTATTGAGCAATAAGTTTTTTTTGTTATCGGTGAAAAGCTGGAGAGGAAAGTAATCATTGTATTGACAAGTGATAATTGGAAGTGGTATGGAGAAAGATAACATCTTGAAGTTGAAACCTTTTCATTTCCCTTTAAACATTTTTTTCAAACTTAAAATTTCCATCAAAAGCCAGGTCAGAAGGAGGCCCTTGCTTATTTTTGCATTGGCAATGCAGAGAGCCTGGGAAGGTTGTGAAAGAGAAGAAAAGAGTTCTTTGCTAGGCTAGTTGAGTGTCCTGTGGATGCTTTACCTACGAGGCAGGTGTATACACCCCAGGGGGGATCTTTCGCTCCTTTTAGAAGGACTTAATTGAAGGTCACTGAACATCGTCTGCTATATTTTTTTTGTTGGGTTTCAGAACGGGTAGGATATTCTTCCCCTGCAATAGAAATCGCTTAGATTGTTTAGTTTCTGCCGTGCTCTTATGGTTCCCTTCTTGGCTCTTGATATCTGATCTACTACATTGATATTAACAAGGCTCATTTGTAGTATGAAGTTTAGTCGGATGGAACTTTCAAGAACAGATGTTGAGTGGGGTGGGCAAGAGGCAGATTTAAACTGACTACAGAGTTTAGGATAGAATTGAAATATTTAAAGCTTGGGTACAATCGCAGAAACCATGAAAAGCACATCTTTTTATGTAATTAGGGTGTGTTTTATTTGCATTAATATCGACTTTAAGAGAGTCCTATGATGCTGATAACCCTTTCAAGCAGATCGAGAAACTGGAGAAGTTGCTGGAAAAATCAGGAGAAGAGATATGTAGTAAGGAATTTTGTCAGAAAATTGCAATTAGTTTCAAGTAAGTTTAAGCTCATCTTTTTCTCTATTTGGAAAATTTAATTGAGCAGTTTCTTTTTCTCTCAATATGAATGGATGGTTTCCTAAAAATTTCATTCTGCTGCTTCTCATTTGGTAACTAATTTCCTGTCTTGTCCTCTTGTACTCACAGTCGCTCTGCTGGTCGAGCTGGAAAGCCTTTGATAAAGTGGGTGGAGGTACTGAGAATTTTCACCTGCACTGTGGGTCTTCAGGTTCTTATCCTCACATCTAATTGCAGATTTGCTGCTCGTGTGTCTCTGTGTTTGTGAACTTGCTAGGTCCAGAGTTGGTTTGAGAAGAGGCAACAAGAGCGACCCAAAGTTTTTTTTGCCCCTAATTCTGGCAAGAATGAGTCTGAGACTCCAGCAAATTGCCCTACTGATAAAGCAAATGAAAATTCTCCAATGCCTAAAGGTTCTTATGCTCCTGTTGCATCATTCAAATGTATATATCCTTCAGATAAATTTGAATTTGTGTGATTATTTAGGTTGGACAATCATTTAATGCCGTTCCATGTATCTCCAGCTTATGTGGAAAGAAGATATTCTCTAGCTGAAGCTACCTTGCTCATACTTGGTTATATAGTGTGAAATATAGAAATAACTTACATCACCACATAATTCTTTCCTTAACTCTAATGTCAAATTGGAAAAGTTCGTCTAGAAAGGTAAGGATGCTTGGATGTAGCAATATAAAGTACTAGAATGTGGAAAATGTGGTTATTCAGCTTCATAACTTAGCATTGTCAAGCAGGTTAGGATTAACTAAATTCATGAAACGTGTATAAATTTTAAGCCAAAAATGGGTTTTTTCTTACTTTTTGTGGCTTTCAAGGATACCACTTAAACAAATCATAGTTTATCAAGTTTGGGTTGAAAATGTAAATTAATTTGGGAAGTATATACGTGCACAAATGCATCAATCCATCACTCTCCATCTCCATGAGGCATTAAATGTCGCCCTCACCCTCCATTACACATGTTTGTCCACATTCCAAGTCCATCTGTAACTGCCTCTACAAATAAAAATCTTCCAACTCCTATTATATAGGAATAGACTAATGGGTTTCTTTTAATATATATGCAAGCGAATTGATTTTAGAAAAATTGTAATGTCTATCTTGTGCAAAAGGAACAAAGACTATACGCACTCTGCATGTGCGCAGCTTGGGTGCAGGATCTAGTTATCTTTCAAGCCAGATGCTGAATGTACCTTTTGGACCCTAGTTTTTGATTTTCCTCTTGCTTGCTAGTGATTACAACTACAAACAATTTTGTAGTTTTGAAGTTGACTGGTAAGGGAATGATCTTGTTAATAGGAGTGCCTTATTTGTGTTGCTGTTTCAATAGCAGGGCAAAAGATTGCAGACTTATCAGAATTGGAATTTGAGGCCAAGTCATCAAAAGATGAGGCATGGTAATAGCTCAGTCATTTGAAGTAAAGGCTCTATTGCCAACATTTTTGTTTCTTTAATCAGATTGTGAACATTATTTTTTTGGGGTATAAAGGCTCAATGGATAGCTATGCTAAAAGCTCGGATATGTGGTGTGAGCCTATCAGACTCTCATGAACATTATCTGTTCAGGTGTAAAGGCTCAATGAACAGCTATTAGCTAAAAACTCGAATATGTAATGTGAGCCTAACAGTACTCTCTTGACAAGGCTACTTGTTCATTTAATACCTTGGCCATGAAAGTTGAGCTAATAATCTCCTTGGAGTATTACAGTACTCTGCCTCCTATTATGAAATTTTATGCTGTTTAATCTCACCCTGAAGCAGCCAACTGCTTGATTTGGTCATTATTTACTAAATTTGATTTATAACTAATCTTGTGCACATGGAATTTGAGGTTAGATTCAATATTGCTTGTGTTGTATATGTACAAATATATGGAAGTTCCCTTTTCAACTGGAGTATAAGAGTCGCTGAAAGACTTTTCTCCATGCAGGTATGATGTCGATAAGTTTCTTGGCCACAGGTTTCTAGGCTCAGGTGAAGCTGTGAGTGTCTATACAAGAATCTTAACAAACAAGCTGTTTATGTTTTGTCCTACTAGTCGCGTAAATTCATAACAATTTGCCATTTCTTAAAGGAAGTTCTTGTCAGATTTGTTGGGTTTGGGGCTGAGGAGGATGAATGGATTAATGTAAAAAAAGAATATTAGACAGCGCTCAGTCCCACTGGAGAATTCAGAATGTCACAAGGTTAAAGTTGGAGACCTTGTCCTCTGCTTCCAGGTGTTTATAGATGCAACCCGTTTATGTTACTGATTTATATTAATTTACTGTCCATATTAAGGCACTTATCTGATCTCTCTCTTTTTTTTTTTTCATTTACAATTTCTTTAACTTCAGGAGAGGAGGGATCAAGCAATTTATTATGATGCTCATGTCGTCGTAATTCAGAGGAGAATGCATGATATTAGGGGCTGTAGGTGCCTCTTCTTGATACGATACGATCATGATAACACCGAGGCACGTGTACACGACGCTTGACATTCTGTTTCCATATATGCACCTTTGTCTTTTTTTGAGATCGTTATTATGCTGAAATAGTTTCTCTTTGCCAGGAGAGAGTTCGCTTGAGGAGATTGTGCTGGACGTCAGCATGACAGATGATTGCATACTCAAACTCTGTTCTCAGGGATCCAGTAGGCTGCTTCTTCGTCTTCTCAGCTTGCTTTCTGTCTAGGGTTGCTGGGACATGTTATTAAGGGTTGAAGGGGCAAATTTTGTTGGTTTGATGGTTCTCTGTTGCCCTTGATGATACGTTTTTGGTAAATAATATTTATAGTAGAGTTTTCAATTTCGTCGGCACTTATATCTGTGAATACATGTGTATTTGCTGTGATGCTGCTTGATAGAACTGATTGGGCAGATGTTAATATGCAACTGTGATAAAGCATAGGTTTTGATTCTTGGATGAAAAAGTTTATGGTGATGGGCTGTCCTCGGAAGGGTTAACCAGCATGAAGTTGGCTATCTTACTCATTTTATGATTGGACTTCATATATGCCGTAGTTTTCCTTCTTCATGACCAACAACACGAAACCGAATATACGATGGGCAGACCTTGAGGCGAAATAATCAATGACCCCATTTAAATTAATCTCATATCTTCAAAAGTTGCAATGCTAACATGGCTCTTTTTCATCTTATATATATTGTCAAGCAAGCAAAGTTTTAACTTTCATTGCAAAGATGGGATAACTACAATAGTAAAATAGCAAGACAGATGGTCTTCCCCAGCCACTTGATAATTGAACAAACCGAGAATTCGTGTGTGACTCTGCAGTCCTGAAGTTGGAGCTGAGCCCCCACGGCGAGTGTACATCTATATGGTATCTGGTCAATGGCAAACTTAATGCACGAGGTGCAGTGGTCAAAGATTAAATATCCATTCTCAAAGATTTCCTTCATTGCAAAGAAGATAGGATAATAGCAATGTCAAAGTAACGAGAGATGGTCTTGTCCAGGATTCTCTCAAACCGGGATTCTCTCAAACCGCTGGATCATTCAACAAACTGAGTTATTTTCGTGTCTGACCTGCAGTACTGAAAGTTGGAGATGAGACCCCACAGTAAGTGGACATCGCTATTGTATCTGGTCGACGGCGAACTTAAATCAAGCAGTGCAGCGATCCCTTGAAACTCCATAGCATAAACTGTGGCCATAGCAGATGACAGGAACATGTTCATTCATCACAGTGTTGTTTTTGTTATAATTATGATCGTAATTTGCGGTTTATGCAACCAAATCGCTGAGGACTATGTACATCGCAGTATGGTATGACCCCCAGAAAAAGAAAATGGTCTCCATTGCAAATTATGCTTAACAATGTCGTGTCTGGACCGCATCTCTTAACATTATTGCTCTGAACTAAGAGCAGCCCCAGAATGATAACTACTGTTAGTTGGAAGGCGACCATCCTGTGGTTATCTCTATTTTCCACAGATTTTTGCTGATCCTTACTACGTCTGCAGACAAGTGGATGCAAAATCAAGCACTCAGACCCTTACTTCGTCCGCAACTGCTTGGTGTACAGAGGAGGGGTCATTCCTCTGCATATATACTTCTTGCGATGACAGCTTCTTCCAACCCTGACGTTCCTAAATTTCTCCTCCCGCTGATAGTTTAATGTATCACTTGAAATGATCCCCAAAACTGAGTTGGTCGACTTTTTTGTTTCTCCATTGTTGTGATCGAGTATTATTAGAAAACTAATGCTGAACTTCTCTGCGAAATTCATGAACTTTTGTTTAGTTACATTTATGCATATATAAGGTCAACACTAGGTCAACCTCTGGTGCGAAATGGATGTTTTCGCTGAAGTTACGAATCAAGTCGGGTTCTTTGACTGCTCTGGTCTCCGAAACTCCAACCATGCAAGACCAACAATCCACAACATTGAATACTAACGTGTACCGAAATTTTTGTCAAGAAATGTTGCGTCTCATTTATAGAAGTTGGTTAACTCTTGGCAGAATTTAGCAAATGTAGGCCTAATTCGCTTTTTTTTTTTGTTGTTGTTGGTAAGCTTAAAAAGTTCCAGAATCAGTACTAAAACTTTCCTGCAAGAAAGTATGACAAAGAGGGTACAATTAATTCCATACTGTATAAGAGGAAGTGGCTATTATTCAATTCTAGACAGGCTTGATCAGTGACTTGTTGAACTTGCTTCCTAAGAAATGGGCAATAGACAGCAAAAAAGGCATGCAGAGCGGTTGTGTCATTTGCTAAGACGTCCTCGATTGCATGTATATTTGGTAGCTTAAGCAACGGTTCGACCGTAGCAAAGACTAGCAATACAGTAATTCCTTGCCCGCTTCTCCTGCAGAAGATGAGAACAAGTTCTTGGTGAAGCAGAGCTACTGAACCAAATAGATGCTGGTAAAAGGGCCAAACTAATCACCTCGATCATGTTATCATCCGGGAAATTTATGGTCTGAAGTGTCTCTTGCTCGACACTTTCAGTTGCTGGCACTCCTCCTATATTACCAAAGATAAAAGCAACCTCATCCAAAGTGGCCGCGACCGAAGTGATATAATAGCCCTGCTTCCGCCTTTCATGAATTCCTTCGGCCGGAAACTGGAAATCTAGCTCTACGGCCTTAAAAGTTTAGCACAAGAAACCGAATCAGAGCAAAATCTTCTAGTTCCAGACACATCAAAGGAAAGTCTTGAAGTGAGGAGTCATTGGGTAGTCTCGGCAAAGGAGAAAGAAAGAAGAACCTGGTTGGTAAATCTGGTCCATTGGACAAAACTACTACCCACTGACTCCCGGCAGTGGCCATGGCGGTGACATGAAAACCTTCTGCCCACTTCTTCTTGATCAACTTGAAAGGAAATTTACTGGTAACACGAGAAGACTGCCGAATACTCTTCATCCCTATGCGTATATCAAGAAAAACCGGTCAAATGGTAAAGTATAGCCTTATTAATTAGTCATCGAAATAGATATTTAGCATCCACGGACCTACATCTGCCTTGGGCATTACAACTAAAAATCTGCCGCCATCTGCTCCAGCCACTGCAGTGATGTAGTAGTTCTTCGCCCAATATTTCCTAATCCAATCCTTCAAATATGGAAATAAGCAGTCAAGACTGGCCCAATAGGTCTAATGCAAAACGTCTTCCTGGTACGTATCATCAGGATTTAACATGCAGCGATTGGGATCTTCCATGCATGAAAGTCGAAAGTAAAGCCACTCAAAATAGAACCTTGGGAAGAGAATCGTGAGAAAAAGCACAAAACTGAGCAATGAAGCCGGTGCTGTCATCCATTATTATGGTCCATGACTTGGAGCGAGAACTGTAAGCCACACTGGTGACAAACATACCCTCCTCACTTCCCTTCTCAATGTGTAAGGGCACGTCCCCATCTTCCAAATTACGGAAATATCTTCAATAAAGAGGAAGATTATAAATAAACTCAAGGTACCAAAAAAAATAAATAAATCTGAAATGCAAGTCCTCACCTTTGGTTCATGGGTGGATGCAACTGGTAAACACTTATCCATTGTGTTAGTTTCAACCCCATTCGAATTTCCTTTGATCGCTCGCTGTCATCATTTAACTGCGCTCGCTTACATGGTACCCGATGCATGTGTATCACACGAAAGAGAAAGACATGGCTTGATCAGACAACAAGCTCGAATCAGAAATTTTATGAACATCTATTGCTTATCATAGGAATAGGATACTACCTCCTGAGCAACATCAGTGTGCACGGGCCAATTGTATGGATTTTGACCAATGATCCCACGGAAGAGAGAAATGTATCTAGCATAGTTTGGTTCTTCATCGAATTTCAGATTAAGCACAAACGCGGTGAACTGTAGGTAAGGCTCAGGATAAGTGTCACACAGGGTGTCCAGAGGAGTGGCCATCTTTTGCTTGCAAACAAGAGCCTTATCCACTCCCTGAAAGAATTGTGGCATTCAAAAGACCGACACAGGTGTTTGGTTTAAGAACTCTTCTCTGGGTATAGGGAATGAAACCTGATGTCCTTGCCAAGGCAAACGACCGCGGATAAGATAAATGAGCATGTAAACCAGAGATTCTAGGTCGTTTCTTCTGCTACTTGTTCTACCAAGTTGAGCGTGCACACTTGCAAATCGAATTGTTCCACTGCATCAATTGGTTTTTGGTGCATGAACAGTAATTGCACAGTTAGGGCATGTGATATGTGTAAATGGACATGTTAACACTATTTTGACAGAACCTGAAATCATCTGGAGTTTCGTTGTACTTAACGTGCGAACCAGTGGAGGGATCTTGTCATCTCGTAGCTGCAAGGTCATGAATAAATGATGAGACATGTGCATTTCTCCTTCTCAATCACTAATATCTAGGGCATAAAAGTATTAGTGCAATTGGCAGATACCTAATCCAAGGTCAGTCAGAAACAATTTTTTCTCTTCAGGAGTTCCTGGAGGACCAAGCAAAAAGTTACTTGGTTTTATGTCCCCATGGATGTACCTGGCCGGATAAGAAGTGTACATGAGAAACATCACAAAAGCTGAAACTCGCATATATTTCGGATAGTCTGGTCTAGCAAAACCTTAATTGACCTCTCAATAGAGAAAAAACTAAGGAACATGCGGTTGGAAGCTAGTCAGCCATTACCCTCTAGAGTGCAGCTTCTCAAGTATAGAGATTGCTTCAACGGCAATACATGCAATTGCTTCCATTAGTGGGCTGAAGTAGTAAGGAAGGAGAAAACTCAGAAGCTGAAAGAGAATCGGATATTGTTTAACAGAATCTGAAAAGTAGACACGGCAAAAGCTGTTAACTTAATGGGGAAATATACGTTGGCAAGTTGTTGACCCCAGGGGCCTGTATACTAGGTCCAAGCAAATCCATGACCTGCATATACGAAGAAGATCATCGAAAACGTTGCATTGTAGAAGTACAGAATACGAGTCAAAGGGAATGCACGTACCATGACATGATAGTCACCTTGTTGTCCCTTGTAATGTACTCGTGGCAGTGGTATGCCATGACTTTCACCCAGATCACTGCACAATATGCAGAACTCAGATGCGAAATTCAACACCCAAATCCAATTTCACATGCAAGATCATGGCATGGCAAAATCGTTCATGCAATTATTCCAAAGGACTCACTCATAAACTTTCCACTCATGAGGGATGCCGCATTCACATCCTATGTTGTCTTTATGCTCGAATTTTATGGCCACCTGGATAGTGCCGCATTAATTCATGTGAAGTAACCGCGCAAAGGTAACGAATTCATTGAAAAAATTGGAGCTCGAAGCCATACCTCTGCGGTTTCCACATCCGTTTGATCACTTGAAGTTGAAGGACTGATGGCTCGACCGACATATACATGCCCGAAACTACCCTTTCCCGGTTCTCTTCCTATTCTGTACACTGGAGAATCATCGATCTGAACCTGAGACAATCAAATTATCAGTAGATATTAGGAAGTTGCATGGTGAATGATCGAACTGATCGCATTGTACCTAAAAACTTAACAACTGTTGGTAACATATAATTTGATACGGTGATCCATGGAGTTTTGAAATGGAGCAAAAGTAGTTGATGACAGGAACTAAATTTATGGAACTTGCACGGGGATTTTAGTTATCTGTCACGCCCGGACCCCTCCGAGCCCGCGACATCCCGTCCACGGTCGATTATTTAACGCGACGTCCCAGGACGCGTCGCCGACCCAAATGAAATACGCAAGCGGAAGCATATAATACAACCCAGACATTAAAAACGTGACCAAGGGATAAAACAAAACAACAATTACATAACATAATAAAGTAGTCACTATTACAAAATAATAACCTGGGCTACTAAGTTCAAACCACGCTTTTCAAAAAGGGGCGGTGGTTGACGAGCTTATCTCCTCTACACAAGGGTATTCAAAAGACAGGGTAAGTTGGTCTATCCTTCAATCCCTGTGGTACTCTGGCAGCATCCCCGGATCACTCACGGTCGCGGATCTGAAAGTGGTTATATAATAACCGTGAGAACGAGTCTCAGTAAGCAATACCCTAAGCCCTATATAGGCCAATGCGTTGCCCGCACAAGCGATGACGTGCAATCTAATTCCCAATATACCAAATTCACCTCAAAGTACTTACTTCGCCATCAAGCACGTGCCAGCTCTACACGTCAGTCAAATGTATTATAATAATAATAAATCGATAACATACCACAATCATTCACACGCCAGCCACAATAGCACCCAATCAATTCCAACATTTCGATCGGTCAATCAATCAGTTAAATCAATCAATTTCAGTCACACTCGAATCGCATGCGTGGTCGAATAACTTTCCACGACCTCCCGGGTCCCTTTCACTCGGCCCGGCGCCCATCAAGCCTCGGGCTCAGCCCTTAGATCAAGCGGGCTCGGTCCCGTAACCACGCCTCGGGACACTTTTCCTTTCCAATGACCCGCGTAACCTCGCCTCGGGTCTAGTCATGCCTCATTGCCACACCCAAGCGTAACCTCGCCTCGGGTTGGCAGCCCTCCGATCGATCCGGGCTTTTTCACATGCACATGCACCACAGCACAATTTTGCCATTCCAACAAGTCGAACCAACCAAATTCACGATATACTCGCAACATCTCAATTTGCCAATTCAACAGCACACCAATTCCAGTCAAAGCCAAACCTAGTCACATCACAAGTCCGTCACACTCGGTTCCGCCTTCGACATCCCAAATAGCCACATACCATCATCAATTTTCATCCACACACGCCACCATAATAAAATCAGTCAACGCACCACAACTAGCCACATATTCACCATAAATTGATCTACCAATCGCCACATAATTCATGCATTAGTCGAACTCCCACCGACTAATCAAATTTCTAATTTAATTACTAAATTGCACTAAATAAATTCCTAAGCATGTCTAAATAATACCCATTATACTAAATAGGGATTAGGATATCACTTACTAGGTTTTGGCTCGGAGAAAAACTCGCACGGGCTCAAAACGGGCCGGATGAACAGTACTCGGGGCCGTGAACAGTGCTGTATGAACAGTAAACGGGCCATGAACAGTGTTTTATGAACGATAACGGGCGTGAATGATTGTTACAGCGAACAATGCGGGCCGTGAACAGATTCTCGTGAACAAGAACGGGGCGTGAACGTGATTCGTGATGATGAACGGGGCGTGAATGATTGTTCTCGGAATGAAACGGGCGTGAACAAAGACCGAAATGAACAAAGGACGACTAGGGCGCGGCTCGCTCAAGGCTCGGGCGTGGGCACGGGGGCGGCTCGAGCCAAGGTGGCTGGTCGGCCGGCGGCCGGGCTTGTCTGGGCCAATACGCGCGCCGGCGGTCTCGCGGCGCGACGCTTTGGGAGGAGAAATCGCCGGGTGAGAAAGAGAGAGAGACAGAGAGCGAGAGGGAGAGAGAGGGAGAGAGAGGGTAAGAGGGAGGGGAGGCAAATGTAAGGTCAATGCGAGGTCAACCTCTGGTTACAAGGTCGGCGTTTTCGCTGAAGTTACGAATTATGTCGTGGATGTTTGGCTAGTCTGGTTTCTGAAACTGCAATCATACAAGACCAACAATCCATACGATTGAGTCCCATCACGTCCTGCAACAATTGTCATGAACTGTTGCGTCTTATGGAGAAAAGTTGTTTACCTCTTGGCAAAATTTACCAAATGTAGGCCTCCTTCTTTTGTTTTTTTTAAGCTTGAAAAGGTTCAGAATCAATACAAAAAACTTCCAGCACAAAAGTTTGACAAAGATGTTTCAATCAATTCCTTACGGCATTAGAGGAATTGACTTGTTGAAGTTGCTTCCTATGAAATCGGCAATAGAAGGCAAAAAACGCAAGTGGAGTGGTCGTGTTGCTTCCTAAGAAATCCTTGGTTGCATGGCAATGGTTCGACCATAGCAAAGAGAAGAAATATAGTAATTCCTTGCCTACTTCTCCTGCAGAAGATGAGAAAGAAAAAGTGCTTGGTGAAGCAGAGCTAACACAACGAATAAAATGCTGGTAAAAGGGCCAAACTAATCACCTTGATCTTGTAGCGTTTTCTTAATGTGGGTTACATTAATTGAGATTGTTATTACCGGCTTCTTGGGTTTGTCTAATAAATTTGGATATAAAGTTTCTTAATTGGTCGGATATGGGCCCGGCTTGTGTGGGCCGAGTTCGCCCCGCCCCGTTATGAGAGGGCTGGCTAGAAACTCTATAAATAGAGTGGGTCCCTCCTCTGCGTCTAACTCTCTCAATCCCTCTCAAACGCTCTCAAACTCACCTAAGGCTTCCGTGAGTTGGGTGAGGCGGTCTCATAGCGCCGAGGGCTTCGGGCGATAGGGGAAGACCTACGGCATCGGTTTATCGTGGTTTCCATCCCCCGGCGATGGAATCCAAATCGGGTGCACAAATTCTATCCATCTTTTACCGTGCAGATTTAAATATCCTAAGCTATGGTGATCCTAGAGCTCGTGGCCGGAGCCATACAGGCGGCTTGACATGTGGTATCGAGGCCGCCATAGTCGAGAAGCGGGCGGTCTTGTTAACATGGGTGCATGATTTTTTAAGCCCGTTGAAAGTTAGAATAAATCACATAGATGGATAGATAAATGCAGCGAGGCGAGAAAGAATGAGTGGTCTCGCCGGCCAAGGGGCCTTGGGAAAGCGGCCTCCGCACGCCCCCGCCGGGGTCGGTGAGCCCGGCGGCTGCAGCGCTGTGACGGCGGGTGTTCCAGCGCGTGCAGCGCGCCGCGCGCTAAGACCTCATGAGCCGGGTCGATCCGGCCGACCGACTGACTCCGGATCCGGCCGTTCCACCCGACCGGATCCAGACCGTTCACGGGACCGGGGTCCACCCGTTGACCCGACCGAGGTCCGACCCGTTGACGATCCGGTCGGACCCGGTCGGACGGGGAAAGGCCGATCGGACGGTGTGATCGCCAGTCGGACGATGCTGCGGTTAGACGGTCGGACCCGGCTTTCCCTGGCAACGAAGCGTGGCGGTAAACCCACGCCGCACCTTCAAGGCCCAGGTGGCGTCCGGTCTCGGATTGGGCGTGTAATACGGTGATGCTCGTATTGAGATTCTCTACACTTTGGTATATTTATTTTACATGTTTGATACTTTTAAGGATGTGAAAATACATACGGAACCCTATATAAAATATTTTTGGGTATATTTTAGTATTTTCCTGTATTTCTCTATGGTTTAAGAGATACAGATTAAATCTTACATGTATATGATGCCATAAGGATGTGTAGATCCTGTTTCATTGATAGTATGTATAAGGTTCAACATATATCAATGTATAAAGCAATGTAATTAGCATGATATGTAATTTTAGAGACATTGCCCATGTCTTCCAGTCTAGAATTACATCTATATAGTATATGTGAGACATAAAGTTTATATCCTCAGTATGAGAGAGTTTCAATGATTCAATTTGGTAGTGACCGCCAAAGTGGCACACTTGATTGAGTTTGAGAAATATCAGTCTCGTATTGTTAGGATGTCTCCTGTTCTAATGTATTATTATACTCCCAAAGGAGGTGATTATGTATTGGTTCATGGAGGGTGCATATACAACATGCGTGAGGAATGACTGATCCTAGTGGTTCATACACCCAAAGGTGGTGAATTCATAAAAGATTGGAATATATTCTCATGGCCGTTGTAATGTAGAGGGTATACAATTGCATATCATGTATTCTGCCCAAAGGTGATTATATGATGATGTGTGTAACTCTCAGAAAAGTACTCACATGATGCTGATTATAGACATTGCTTGTTTTTGTTTTTCAGTCACCTTTTCCCTGAACGGCAACTCCATAAGTATTGAGGTTCTTACTGGTTCAAACTTTAAAAAATGGAAAGAGGATTTTCTGTTTGGTATGGAGCTGGCAGATGTTCATATTGCTCTTACTGAGGATAAGCCAGCAGATGTCACTGCTGAAAGTACGGACATAGAAAAGGCACTGCGTGCCGCCTGGGAAAAGAGCAATAGGATTTGCTTGTTACTGATGAAGCGATCCATTAAGGACCACTTGAAGAGTAGTTTGCCAGCTGACTGCACTGCTAAAGAAATGATGGAAACCCTAGAAGCAAGGAACCGTGTCTCGTCTAATGCCGAGGCTGGGACATATATGCAGTTACTCAATAATATGAGGTATGATGGTTCAAGTGGGGTTAGGGATTACATCCTTAGGATGGTAGACCTCCAGACAAAACTAAAGGTTCATGACATTATCCTTTCTGATGCTTACATTGTGCATCAAGCCCTGAACACCCTTCCTGCTGAATTTGGAATTATAAAGACTAACTATAATTCTCAAGATGAAAAGTGGTCGGTCAATGATCTGATAGTTAGGGTAGTGGCAGAGGAAGAGAAACTAAAGAAAGATAAAGGGAATCTTGCTTTCTATGCCTTTAGTTCCAAAGATGCGGGGAAGAGTAGTAAGTCCAAGAATCGTACTTAGAAAGGAACTCCACAAAGCACCCCATGTGGACTATTTGGGACCTGAGAAAACACCCTTGAAGAAGAATGGTGTTCATTATTACTTTTGTAGGAAGAAGGGTCATATGAAGAAAGACCGCAATAGATATAAAGCTTGGTTGTCCAAACGTCGGTGATCGTGTATTGATTCTTTGGCATTTGTTTGTGAATCCAACCTATCGTAAGCTCCATCCGGTTCTTGGTGGCTAGATAGCGGTGCAACTAATCATGTTGCTTATACCATACAGATTCACAAATGTATGAAGGAAGCCAAATCGATGAATCAAAGCTTCTTTAGGGAAACAACAAGAGAGTCGACGTCGAGTTCGTGGGAGATGTCATATTAATTTTGGATTCTGGTTTTAATATGATGTTAAGAAACACTTTTTATGTACCTTCCTTCAGACGGAACTTAGTTTCCGTATCAAGTTTAGATGTTTGTGGCTACTCTTTTGAAATAAAGAACAAAGATGGTTTCTATGTTCTTTAATTCAAATAAGGTTAGGTCTTTGCAACATATCAAATGGATTGTCAGATTGTGTTTATCTCCCAATGATATATACGTCGCTTGTACAGTTGAAAGGGTTATTTCCAAAAGACCTCTACCTAAGGAACAGTCTCATGCATTGTGGCATAAACGACTTGGTCACATTTCTAAAGAAAGAGTGGAAAGGCTGATAAAGACAAACATCCCGCCTACTCTTGAAAGTGACCTAGATACTTGCGTGACCATTGTAGGGGTAAGATGACCAAGATAAAGAAGAAATCCACAAATTGTAGTTCCTACACTGTTGGAGGTCATTCACACCGACATCGCGGGACCCTATACGGCAACATTGTGTAGAAATTTCTATTTCATCACATTTACGTATTTACTATTCCCGATATGGTTATCTGTTCTTGATTAAGGAGAAGTCTGAGTCTCTTGACAAGTTCAAAATTTTTCGGACTGAAGTCGAGAAACAGCTGGGAAAAGTCATAAAGGTTGTCAGGTCTGATCGAGGTGGTGAGTATTATGGCAGGCATGGCGATCTTTGATACGGTGAAAGGGCCATTTGCCAAATACTTGGAAGATTCGGAATAGTGGCTCAATTTACTATGCCCGGAGTCCCGAAAGCAAAATCGGTGTGGCGAAAAAGACGGAATCGCACCCTCATGGACATGATGAGGAGTATGATTAGCAGGACGAACTTACCTGATTTTCTGTGGGGTGAAGCCTTGAGGACAGCTCTTTACATACTAAACCGTGTTCCTACTAAGGCTGTTCCAAAGACTCCTTTTTGAATTATGGACCGGACGTAAACCTAGCCTAAATCATCTTAAAGTTTGGGGTGTCCCGCAGAAGTAAGGTTATACAATCCAACATTGAGCAAGTTAGAATCCGTAACCACTCGATGTTACTTCATATCTTACCCGAGATCATTCAAGGGGTATCGGTTTTACAATCCCCATGGAGGTACAAGAATCGTCGAATCACGCATAAAGAAAATTTCTGGAATTTGATGTAGCCGAGAAGGGTAGTTGCTCACAGACCATTGAGGATAATAATAAGGTAGGTACTACGATTGTCGATTTCTCTACCGTATGCATACATTATGGAGCTCCCTACACCACACACTCGAGCTGTTGTGGTCCAGATCCTATTATTGAAATAGCTCCGATGAAGAACTTCAAACCCCTCGGTGCGGGATGAGGAAGTAGTAGCTCCACTCGGGAGATCTATCGAGGTAGACGATCGGCTATACCACCGGACTATATGGTCTATCCGGGAGAGCATGACTATGATATAGGCTGTGTGGTTGATCCAAAGAACTTATTCGGATGCAATTTCTTGTCCTCAATCGATATGTGGGTGGATGCAATGAAAGACGAGATTCAGTCTATGAAATATAATGGTGTTTGGGAGCTTGTTAAATTGCCTAAAGGTTACAAGCCCATTGGTTGCAAATGGGTATACAAGACTAAAAGGGACTCCAAAGGAAAGATTGAGAAATTCAAAGCCAGACTGGTAGCCAAGGGTTTCACTCAAAGAGAAGGAGTAGATTATGAGGCGACTTTTTCACCAGTATCTTCTAAGGATTCTTTTAGAGTGATCATGGCATTGGTAGCTCATTTTGATATGGAATTACACCAGATGGATGTTAAGACTGCCTTTCTAAATGGAGACCTTGATGAGGAAGTCTATATGGTGCAACCCGAAGGTTTTGCAGCTGATGATTCAGGTGAGCTTGTGTGTAGATTGAAGAAATCTATTTATGGACTTAAGCAAGCTTCTAGACAATGGTATTTGAAGTTTCATAGTGTTGTCACTTCATTAGGTTTTGTTGAGAACAAGTTGGATCGATGTATATACAACAAAAAGGTCGATGGGAGGAACTTTATTTTTCTCATACTCTATGTAGATGACATCTTACTTGCGAGTAGTGATATTGGATTACTACATGAGACAAAACGAATGTTGTCAAAGGATTTTGACATGAAGGACCTTGATAAGGCGTCTTTTGTTCTAGGCATTGAGATCCATAGGGATCGTTCTCGCCGAGTATTGGGTTTGTCTCAGAGAACATATGTTAATCGTATTACGAAAGATTCAAGATGGGATCGCAAGCCGTGAATTGCTCCTGTCATAAAGGGTGATAAACTGAGTCTATCACAGTGTTCTCATACGGATGTTGAGAAAACCCAAATGAAGGATGTACCTTATGCTAGTGCACTTGGAAGTATCATGTATGCTCAAGTTTGCACTAGGCCAGACATTGCTTTTGCAACAGGACTTCTAGGCAGATATCAGTCAAATCCAGGACATGATCACTGGGTTGCTGCCAAGAAGGTCATGAGATACCTAAAGAGGACAAAAGACTATATGCTGATCTACCGACATGTTCGGAATCTACAGCTGGTAGGGTATTCGGATTCGAACTTTCTTTGGGCATCGGGATGAAAGGAAGTCGACAACGGGTTATATCTTTAAGTTAGCGGGAGGTGCGGTATCATGGAAAAGTGAGAAACAAAATCAATGACATCCTCTACCATGCAAGCGGAGTTTGTAGCATGCTTTTAAACGCTACTCAAGCAATTTGGCTCCGGAACCTCATTAGGGAGTTGACCGTATTTAATTTTGTGGATCGGCCCATACAGTTGTATTGTGACAATAACTCTGCAGTGTTGTTTGTTAACAATAACAGAGGTCTCAAGGGGTCTAAGCATATGGAGGTCAAGTACTTGACCTTAAAGGAAAAAGTCAGGGATGGTGACATTACAGTAGAGCACATTTCCACAGATGATATGGTAGCAGATCCACTAACTAAAGGCCTTCGCCCTTGTATTTTTGAACGACATGTCGTTAGCATGGGCTTAGGAGTATCATGGGATACTGTTGTTTAGTGGGAGCGGTTTTTAATTTGTGCTCTAATAAAGTTTACATCTGTGTTCTGTTACTCTTTGTAACATTTTGGATGTGTGTCAACTCATTTGCATTCAATAAAGTGTTTCTGAATGCATTTTTTGTTATGTTAAATACACATATAAGGTGAAAATCTTAAGGTACTGTGTAAACCTTGAGTAAAGGCTATGGGCATTCAGTTATTAGCCTTAAGGATATGTCTTATTACACATAAAGTAATGTTAACAATAAGGATAAGACATATGTAGGTTCATTGGAACCATAAAGATATTCTCTAGTGACACATCAGGTTATTTGTGACACTTAAGGAAAGAGAATGAGGACTGACAAAGGGGATGACACATGAGGTATCACTCTTTATGAGGTGTCATCCGTTTGCCACACAACCATATCGAATCCATATCAGTAAAGTCTAAGACACTTGTGACCATGGAAGGCTCTGCGTGATTACATGCAGTTACCACCATGATTCGGTGTTTGAAACTTTATGGGATCGGATTGACTATTGAGAATTATCCATAGACCAAATAAAGGTGCACATAAGGTACAATTTCAATTAATATAGCCCAAGTGGGAGAATGTAGCGTTTTCTTAATGTGGGTTGCATTAATTGAGATTGTTATTACCCGCTTTCTTGGTTTGGTCTAATAAATTTGGATATAAAGTTTCTTAATTGGTCGGATATGGGCCCGGCTTGTATGGGCGAGTTCGCCCGCCCCGTTATGAGGAGGGCCTGGCTAGAAACTCTATAAATAGAGGCTGCGGTCCCTCCTCTGCGTCTAACTCTCTCAATGTAATACTAAATATAACAGCAACCTCATCCGAAGTGGCCGCGACTGAAGCGATATAATAGCCCTGCTTTGACCTTTCATGACTGTCTTCCTCAGGATACTGAAAGTCCAGCTCTATGGCCTTAAAAGTTTAGTGCAATAAACTGAATCAGAGCAAACACTTCCGGTTCCAGACACTTCAAAGGAAAATCTTGAAATGAGGAGTAATCGGGTAGTCTCATAAAAGGAGGAGAAGAAACAAGAACTTGGTTAGTAAATCTGGTTCCATTGGACGAAACTACTGCCCACTGTCTCCTGGAAGTGGCCATGGCGGTGACATGAAAACCTTCTGCCCACTGCTTCTTGATCCAGTTGAAAGGGAATTTGTTAGCAACATGATAAGACTGCTGAATACTCTGGGTCCCTATGTGCATATCAAGAAAAACTGGTAAATGGTAGAGTATGACAGTTACTAAGGAGTCACTGAAACAGAAATCAAGCATTCACGGACAGACCCTTGGACATTACAACTAAAAATCTGCCGTCATCTGCTCCAGCCACTGCAGTGATGTGGTAGTTCTTCGACCAATAGTCCCTAATCCATTCCTTCAAATAAGGAAATAAGTAGTCAAGACAGTCCTAATTGAGATCCCACTATAAGAGGTTGATGTATCTGTGTTCCTAATGGGTCTAACACAAAAATTCTTTCGGTTACATGTTATCAGGATTATAACATGCAACTATTGGGATCTACTAAAGATGATAGTCCAAAGTAAAGCCGCTCAAATAAAACCTCGGGAAGAGAACGGTGTGAAAAACCATAAATTCTTTGAGCAGTGTAGCTGGCTCTATCATCCATTATTAAGAGCCACGACTTTGAGTCAGGATTGTAAGCCACACTGGTGACATACGGTCCCTTCACATGTCCCATCTGAAAGTGTGAGGAGAGGTTGGCGTCGGCCAAATTAGAGAAATATCTGCGAGAAGGAGGAAGATTATCAATAAACTCATGGTACCCCAGAAAAACTATATAAATTTGAAATGCAAGTCCTTACCTTTGCTTCATGGGTGGATGCCCATCTTAAACGCTTATCCATTGTGGTACTTTCAACCCCATCCGTATTTTCTTCGATGGCTCGTCGTCATCGTTTAACTGCGCTCGCTTACATGGTACCTGATACGTGCATATCACATGAAGAGAAGGACATGGCTCAATTACAGTACGAGCTCAAATGGGAAATTTCATTTACGCCTATTGCTTTTTACTGGAATAGGATACTACCTCTTGAGTGAAATCGATGTGCACGGGCCGAACGTATGGATCTTCACGAATGATCCATTGGAAGAGAGAAATATATCTAGCATAGTTTGGATCTTCATCGAATTTCAGATTAAGCACAAACGTGGTGAACTGCAGGTAAGGCTTGGGACAAGTGTAACACAAAAAAGTATGGAGGAGTGGCCATCTTTCGCTTGCAAACAAGGAAAGCTTTATCCTCTCCCTGAAAAAACTGTGGTGATCAAAAGACCGATACAGGTGTATGGTTCAAGAAATCTTCTCTGGGTATAGGGAATGAAACCTGATCACTTTGCCAGGGCAAATGTTTGACATTCCGAAATTCCACCAATTGAAATTTATTGAATAATTGAGTTTTATGAAATGTGCTCGCGGTAAATTCTCGCCCGGAACTAATCATTCCTGGGAATGCTAACCATTAGGGAAAGGCTAATAGGGAAATTAAATTCGCGCGACTAAAGAAAATTCGACCGTGAATGGATTTCGACCATTAAATCGCGAAAGTGATATTTTGAGCCACTGTTGGCCGATCCAAGGATAGTTAGGGGTTAGTTCGCCACTGTCCTAGTAGTGGATCGCGGGTGATTCCGTTGGACCACAAAACGACTTGACGAATGATTCCGAAATTATACCGAATGATTGTACCACTCAGATCAAGTGATTGAACTTTGCGATTTTTATGACAACCGAGATTGTCACACACCGAATAGACTTGCAGGTGACTCGATTCAGTATCAGTCATGAGTCAATTCTGCGAATTTCCCTAACAAGCCGCCCGTTAGCTCGAGAAACGCTTGAGCTGCGTTTAATAGAATTTAATTATGGAATTTTTCCCCAAATTGGACACCGGAAAATTAGGAAGTCACGCCTGAACGTTAGAACGACGTTGCACGTGACACGTGTGAATTTTTGGTGCGTTTAATTCTTTCGGAAAAATTTGATTTGGACAAAAAACGGAGAAAGTGACCAAAATACCTCTAGGATTTATTAAAGGGTATGTTTTAAGGGTAAAGGGCATTTTGGTAATTTTACCCCCAAAATTTTGATTGGACAAAATTTTACCCTTAGATTTTTGGGAAATTACAAGTATACCCTTGGATATTTTTGTGCAAGAATTGATCTCGGCCATCGGATCAAGATAAGATCGAATCGGGACCGTCGGATTAAAAATATGAGTAAAGGGCGTTTTGGTTATTTCCGTAATTGGTCAAAAATCACTATTTGAGTCAAGAATGTGGTCTTCCTCCTCCTTCTCTCCTTCATTTTCACAATCAGCCCCTTCCCCCTTTTTTTTTCTTTTGCCGTGAGCTTCCCCTCCTCCACCGTGAGCTCCCCTGACCGTTTCTCTCCACCGCCGGCACCGCCGCTCACCGTCACACGCCGGACTGCCCTCTAGCCGCCGCCGTAAGCCGCCACCACCAGCCTCAAACCTCACTGTTTCTCCATCTTTCTCTCTCTCCCCGTGACCCATTTCCGGCCGTGCAAGACCACGCCGCCGCCGGACCGTTGCCGTGCAAGCCGGGAGCTACCGTGAGTTGTTCGCCTTCACCGTAGAGCGCCGCCGCTTTCCGTTCTAGCCATTTTAGCCTAGAACACGGTAAGTCATACTTTAATCCCGATTTAGGATTTTTGGTATCACCGAACAATTTGATTTTTGGGTGAAATTAGACTTGTGCGGGTGTGAAATGTTGGGGCTTTAGACCGGGAATGTATGGCGGGCCTTAAGGAATTAATTTGGAATTTTTGGAGGACGATTTGAGGGAATTTTAAGCTAAGAATCACTTTTCACGAGCTGTGATTCACTGTTCACGAGGTTGTGATACTCGGTTCGGGATGCAAGTTGGATTTTTAGAACCGGTATTTAGTGGTGCAAAAGTCTCATGAAGGATCGGAATTAATCCGACGCCACTAGAACGCGGGTAAGTCTCGCCTAAACCTAATTTAGGACTTCGGGTATCGACGGGTAATTTTCGGACAAAATCAATATGGAATTAGGTGCGGAATTATATGAATAGGGAGTGGAAATTTTATGGCGGGCCTTAGGAATTAATTCGGGTAATATTTATTGGAAATTCAGAAAAATGGGGGTTGCGAATTACTGTTCATATGCTGCGAATCATTGTTCATAAGCTGTGGATTACTGTTCACGGGGTTGTAATGGTCCGATTGAGATGCAAGTTGAATTTTTTGGAACCTAGAAATTATGGCGAGAAAGTCCCGTGAAGGATCAGAATTAATCCGACGCCATTTAGTTGGAGAAAAATGGAAATTTACGTGTTGGATGTATAGTTAATTATAAATAAATTGTGGTGATCAAATTGAGCATGTTGTTGTGCAAATGGGTGATTGTATATGCTTGTTGGATGCACATGTGAGTCAGATTAAAATTAATTATTGATATTGCCATGTTCAATGTTGAATGAGCATGAATTGTGTGTTAAATGGTGCGTGTCTTGGTCTCGTGTAATGGGCCATGGGATTGTGGTAAATGCGTATTGAGTGTGTGTACTTGAGAAAGAAAGAATGGTGTGTGGCATGGTATGAGAAATTATGGAAAATTGTGCCGCTTTGAGGCGTTTTACGCTTACGCTGGACGATGCCCCAGATTACGGAAGACCGCCACTTAAGACGTGAACTTCTACGCTGGTTTGTGTAGTAGGTGGTAGATGTTGAGCCCGAGGTGTGTACGCTTACAAGGGCAAGAAACATGGCCTCGAGGCGCAGTACATTTACGCTGGCTTGAAAGTGTTGTGGAAAAGAAATGATCGCAATGTGCCTGAGGCGTGTACTTCAACGCGGGTCACTGGCGAGTGAAAGAGGAAAGTGGATGATCGCAGTGTGCTTGAGGCGTGTACTTCAACGCGGGTCACTGGCGAGTGAAAGTGGAAAGTGGATGATCGCAGTGTGCCTGAGGCGTGTACTTCAACGCGGGTCACTGGCGAGTGAAAGTGGAAAGTGGATGATGGTAGTGTGTCTGAGGTGTGTACTTCAACGCGGGTCATTGGCGAGTGAAAGAGGAAAATGAATGATCGCAGTATACCTGAGGCGTGTACTTCAACGCGGGTCACTGGCGAGTGAAAGAGGAAAATGAATGATCGCAGTGTGCCCGAGGCGTGTGCTACTTTAACGCTGGTCACCGGCGTAGTGAAAGAGGAAAATGAATGATCGCGGCAGTGCCCGAGGCGTGTCAACGCTGGTCACCGGTGAGTGAAAGAGGAAAATGAATGATCGCAGTGTGCAGCTGAGCGTGTGTACTTCAACGTGGGTCATTTGGCGGTGAAAGAGGAAAATGAATGATCGCAGTGTGCTTGAGGCGTGTACTTCAACGCGGGTCACTTGGCGAGTGGATGTGAAAGTGAAAATGAGAATGGAAGGAATAGTGGGATGAGAACGATACATGCACGTGTTTGCATACGATGTGATTGTGATTGAGTACGGGTGTGCGCATGCTTGAGTTTGACTAGATTATTTGATGTGCCTGCAATGTAATGGTTTGATGTGTACGAATGCATGTGTGTCTATGTGATTGTCTGGAGGTACGTGATAGCCTAGGTTGGGTTTAGGGGTGAATTTACTGAGAAGTGTCTCAGGGTTGTTTTCAACCAAACATTTCAGAACCCCGACCTGAGCCGTGAATCCTCCACCACCGCCACCAGAGCATTTTGGGGTACCCGTGCACACCGAGTTGGACGTTGCAGAGTTTCCGATGGGCGATAACTTTATTTGGATTAAGCACACTTCCACAATGTTGTAGATGTAGTTCGGTGTGTACCTGTATATTCAGTGACTTGTAGTTTTTGGGGCACTTGCATATATAGGGGCTTTGTAATTGTAAATACTATGACATCGGTTTGGTATTGGGAAATGAAAGTTGTAAATCCTCCCTAATCTCTTTGGTTTTATAATTGTTCGGGATTGTTTGTTATTATCCGCTGTGGTTGTAAGTCTCTGATGGCGAATTGAGGTCGGCGACATTCCTGGGACGTCGCAACTGTTCGACCGGAGGCGAGATGTTGCGGGCTCGACGGGAGTTCGGGGCATGACAAAATGACCGCGGATAAGATAAACAAGCATGTAAACCAGAGACTCTAGGTCATTTCTTCTGCTACTCGTTCTACCAAGTTGAGTGTGCACACTTGCAAATGGAATTGTTCCTCTGCAACGAATTGTTTTTTTGTGGTGCATGGAACAATAATTACACAATTAGGGCATGTGATCTGTGCAAATGAAGATGTTAACATTATTTTGACTAAACCTGAAATCATTTGGAGTTTGGTTGTACTTAACGTGCGAACCGGTGGAGGGATCTTGCCATCTCGTAGCTGCAAGGTCATGAATAAACGATGAGACATGTGCATTTCTCCTTCTCAATCACTAATATCTAGGGCATAAAAGTATTTGTGCAATTGGCAGATACCTAATCCAAGGTCAGTCAGAAACAATCTTTTCTCTTCGGGAGTCCCGGAGGACCAAACGAAAAGTTACCTGGTTTTACGTCACCATGGATGTATCTGCCCGAATAAGAAGCATGCATAAGAAACATCACAAAAGTTGAACCTAGCATATATTTACGATAGTCTGGTCTACCAAAACTTTGATTTGACCGTTCGATAAAGAAAATTCTAACAAACATGCCTTTGCAAGCTAGTCACCTATTACCCTCTAGAGTGCAGCTTCTCAAGTATAGAGATAGCTTCAACGGCAATACATGCAATTGCTTCCAATGGCAGGCTGAAGTAGCAAAGAAAGAGCTAATATCAAAAGCTGACAAAAGAATCCAAGATTTTTTAAGAAAACCTGAAGAGCAGACACAGTAAAATCTGTTAACTTCATGGGGAAATATACGTTGGGATAACGTCGTCCAAAGTGGCTTGTAAACTAGGTCCAAGCATATCCATGATCTCCATATATTGGGAAGATCATTGAAAGCTCTGCATTCTAATAGAATAAAGTCCGGGTTGAAGGGGATGCACATACCATGACATGATAATCACCTTGTTGCCCCCTGTAATGTTCTTGTGGCAGTGGCGTGCCATGACCTTCGCCCAGATCACTGTGCAATATGCAGAACGCAGATGCAAAATTCAGCGACCTAATCCAATTTCACATGCAAGAGCACGATATAGCAAAATTGTACATACAATAATAATATAGGACTCACTCATAAACTTTCCACTAATTAGGGATGCCACCTTCATGTCCTTTGCCGTGTTTATGCTGGAGTTTTATGGCAACCTAGATAGTGCTGCATTAATTCATGTGAAGTAACGGTGCCAATGTAATGAATTATTTGAAAAGGATAAAATGAGAGCCATACCTCTGCTGCTGCCATACCAGTTTGATCACATGAAGCTGAAGGACCGATGGCTCGACCCACATAAACTTCCCCGAAGCTTCCCTTTCCCAGTTTTCTTTCTATTCTGTACACTGGAGAATCATCAATCTGAACCTGAGACAATCAAATTTTCAGTACATATTTGGAACTTGCATGGTGAATTACTGAACTGACTGCATAATACCCAAAGCTTCATAACCTATAATCTGATAGACGAAAATTTCCCCTTTTTCTCTTCAGCTAATAAAATAGCCGAAGATTACCCACCAAAATCTCTTGTTTGACCATTTTGCTCTGTTTAATTTTGCTGAACAAACACAAAAATAAGAACGACGCTGATTGTTCCTTGGAATTGAATTTTCTCAAACCTCAAAGCAAGAATAGCCCAAAGTTTGTGAACTATTGAACATGGGATTTGACTTGCATCTTCACGCTTTTTCCTACTAAACCAACCCATTTCCAAGAACAAATGGAAGTACCTGTTCTGGGATTGGAGGAGTGTTGCCTTTACAGCTTTGAATGAGTGGGCAGCGCGCGGTTGAGTTTGTTAGAGTCGTTAGTTTTGGCGCGAAGATGAACTTTTGAAAGCGAAGGCATGCAAAAATGCCGTTAGTTCGGTTGACGCCTGAATGCTTATTATAATAGAATGGGGAAATACAGGAGGGCGTCCCCACTGAAAATGACCGGTTTGCCCTGAACTATGGCTACCAATTTGCATGGTTTTACTTAGAAATTGCCATTGACCTCCCCAAAATTGTTATTCCAAATTCCTGTACCCGCAGAAAATCCCCGAAACAACCCTAGCTTTAACTCTGGCAGTAACTACCGGGGTGTGTCATAGTGGCCACCCTTCCTACTTCGGAAGGGAGAGGTGAGGAGTTTAATTCCCCACTCTCTCAAGAGGGGTTTTCGACTTCAAGCTCTACAAAGAGACAGGGCAAATCACTGTCCTCACTGAGATGCTGATCATCTCTCTCTCTCTCCACATGACCAAGACAGCCACAAAAGGTCGTCCATGGTGTCTTCGCATGAGTGACCTTCGGGTCGTCAACGTTCATGGTGGTGGGATTTTGCGGAACCACATTACTCAATTTGATGCAGAGATTGGAAAGAAAGGCAATCGAGTCTTTTTACCAAGATGCTCACGTCTCAGGAATTCAGAGGAGGATGCATGATATTGGGGGCCCGACGCGCGTGTTCATGATGCTTGACATTCTGCTTCTGTATCTCAGCTCAGTTATTGCGCACCTTCCTCCCTTTTTGGGATCATTGTTATGCCGCAATGGCATCTTTAATGCCAGGAGAGAGTTCGCATGAGGAGATTGTGCTGGAGGTTGACATGACAGATGATCTCATGCTCAAACTTTGCTTCTTCTTCCCAGCTTGCTTTTCTGTCTAGGGCTGTTGTAGGACAAGTTATTTAAGGGTGAAGGGGCGAACTTATCTGACTCAGAAGTTGGAGCCAAGCCTCCACAGCAAGTAACTTTCTATATTTTATCTGGTCAACGGCAAACTTCAAACGAAAGTCCATAGCATGCACCGTCCATAGCAGACGACAGTAACATGTTCATCCATCACGTTGTAGTTATAATAATTATGATCATAATTAAAGGTCTCGACAGCCAAATATTGAGGACTATATACATGGCAGTATGTTATGGCCCCCAGAAACAAAATTGTTCTCCGTTGCAGATTAGCTCACCGACATTGTGTCTGGTCCGCATCTTGCAACATTATTGCTATGAATTAAGAGCAGCCATAAACCGAGAAGTATTGTTTGTCGGAAGGCAACCATCTTGGGTCATCTCTCTCTCTCTCTCTCTTTATTTTAAACAGAATTTTGCTGATTTAGCTTAAACAACTAATGTAGCAAATAAGCAGATACAAAATCGAGCACTCAGATCCTATCTTTGTCTGCAATTTTATTGGTATTCAGAGAAGGGCTCGTTCCTTTCTGTGTATACTTCTTTGATGACAGGTCCATCCAACGCTAATGTTCCTAAATTGCTCCTCCCCTGACAGTTTAATGCATCACTTGAAATGATCACCAACACTAAGCTGGTTGACTTTGTTTTTTTCGCCCTTGTTGTGATCACCATATTAGTTGAAAAATGATTTGGCTCAGCATGTTCTATTCGATATAGGTAGGAGAGATGATCATCTCATGGCTATTGAGTACGAATCAAATCAGATGTTTCTTGAGCCGGACGGAGATTGGCCCTTGAGTGCAAAGGCAGAAGGGAGCTTGACTGCATGCAGGGAAATTCATGAAATTTGTCTAGTTGTCATTTATGCATATCTAATGTCAACCCTAGGTCAACCTCTGGTACAAAGTCGATGTTTTCCGTGAAGTTAAGATTCACTGAAGTTATGACTTCTGTCACAGTTCTTTGGCTGGTCTGGCTTCTGAAAATCAAATTGTACAGGGCCAACAGTCTGACAATATCAAGTCCTAACGTGTACTGAAAATTTTGTCAAGAAATGTGGTGTATCGTGGAGAAAAGTTGGTTACCACTTGGAAAAATTTACCAAATGTAGGCCTAACCCTATGTTGTTGTTGTTGTTAAGCTTGAAAGTTTCAGAATCAATAGAAAATTTTCCTGCACAAAAAGTATGGCAAAGAGGTTACAATTTATTCCATTCAATATTAGAGGAAGTGGCTATCGTTCAACTCTGTACTGGATTGATCAATGACTTGTTGCTTCCTAAGAAATGGGCAATAGATGGCAAAAAATGCATCCAGAGTGGTCATGTTACTCGCTAAGACATCCTTGATTGCACTTATACTTGGTAGCTTAAGCGATGGTTCAACCGTGGCAAAGGGAGGAAATATAGTAATTCCTTGACCACTTCTCCTGCAGAAAGTGAGAACGAGTGCTTGGTGAAGCAGAGGTAATACAGCCAAATGGATGCTGGTAAATGGACCAAACTAATCACCTTGATCTTACTATCATCAGGAAAATTGAAAGTCTGAAGCGTCTCTTGCTCTACACTTACAGTTGCTGGTACTCCTCCGGGAATACTGAAGATAAAAGCAATCTCATCCGGATTGGCTGCCACCGAAGTGATATAATAGCCCTGCTTTGACCTTTCATGGATGCCTTCAGCCGGATACTGAAAATCTAGCTCTACGGCCTTAAAAGTTTAATGTAAGAAACTGAATCAGAGCAATCCTCCAGTTCCAGACACTACAAAGGAAATTCTTGAATGACGAGTGAATTGGGTAGTAGTAGAAAAGGAGAAGAAGAAAGAAGAACCTGGTCGGTAAATCTGGTTCCTTTTGATGAAACTACTGCCCACCGGCTCCCGGAAGTGGCAATGGCGGTGACATAAAAACCTTCTGCCCACTTCTTCTTGATCCACTTGAAAGGAAATATCTCAAAAACACTACAGGACTGCCGAATATTCCAGGTCCCTATGTGTACATCAAGAAAACCGGTGAAACAAGCATTCATGGACCAACCCTTGGACATTATAACTAGAAATCTGTCTGTCATCTGCTCCGGCCACTGCTGTGATGTAGAAGTTCTTCGACCATTGTTTCCTAATCCATTCCTTCAAATAAGGAAATAAGCAGTCAAGACAGTCCAAATTGAGAATCCCACTGTAAAAGGCTGATGTATGTATGTTCCTAATGGATTAAAGAAAATTCTTCCAGTTATGTATTATCAGGATTGTAACATGCAACTACTGGGATCTACTATAGATGAAAGTCCAAAGTAAAGCTGTTCAAACAGAACCTCTGGAAGAGAGCCGCATGAAAAAGCATAAATCTGAGCAGTGTAGCCAGCGCTATCATCCATTATTAAGGCCCATGACTTAGAGCGAAAACTGTAAGCCACACTGGTGATGTACATTCCCTCCGCATGTCCCTTCTCAATGTGTAAGATGAGGTCAAAATAATCCAAATTAGGGAAGTATCTGCAAGTAAGACGAAGATTATCAATAAACGCAAGTACCCCAGAAAAACTAAATAAATCTGAAATGCAAATCCTCACCTTTGCCTCATGGGTGGATGCATATCGTAAATGCTAATCCATTGCGTTAGTTTTGATCCCATTCGTATTTTCCGTGATGGCTCGTTGTCGTCATTTAACTGCGCTCGCTTATGTGGTACCTGATACATGCGTATCACATGAAACAGGAAGACATGGCTCAATTAGTGGATGAGCTCGAATGAGAAATTTCATTAACATCTATTGCTTTTTGCTAGAATAGGATACTACCTCCTGAGCGACATCGGTGTGTACAGGCCAAACGTATGGATTTAGACCAATGATCCCATGGAAGAGAGAAATGTATCTAGCATAGTTCGGTTCTTCATCGAATTTCAGATTAAGCACAAACGTGGTGAACTGCAGGTAAGGCTTAGGACAAGTGTCACACAGTGTGTCTGGAGGAGTGGCCATCTTTCGCTTGCAAACAGGGAAAGACATTTTTTGTCCCTGAAAGAACTGTGGCGATCAAAAGAGTGATACAGGTGCATGGTTGAAGAAATCTTCTCCGGGTATAGGGAGTGAAACCTGATCACTTTGCCAGGGCAAATGACCGCGGATAAGATAAACGAGCATGTAAACCAGAGACTCTAGGTCGTTTCTTCTGCTACTTGTTCTGCCAAGTTGAGTGTGCACACTTGCGAATAGAATTGTTCCTCTGCAGTAAGGATTTTTTTCAGTGCATGGAACTGTAATTAAAACAGGTAGGGCATGTGGTATGTGCATATGAAGATGTTGACATTATTTTGACCGAACCTGAAATCTTCTGGAGTTTGGTTGTACTTAACGTGAGAACCAGTGGTGGGATCTTGCCATCTCTTAGCTGCAAGGTAATGAATACACGATGACACATGTGCATTTCTCCTTCGCGATCACTAATTTCTAGCATAAAAGTATTCACGGAATTGGTAGATACCTAATCCAAGGTCAGTCAGAAATAATCTTTTCTCTTCAGGATTTCCTGGAGGACCAAGCAAAAAGTTACCTGGTTTTATGTCACCATGGATGTACCTGCCCGGAAAAAAAGCATACATGAGAAACATCACAAAAAGTTGGACCTGGCATATATTTCTGATTGCCTGGCCTACCAAAAAACTGATTTGACTAACCGATAAAGAAAATGCTAACAAACATGCGACTGGAAGCTAGTCATCTATTACCCTCTAGAGTGCAGCTTCTCAAGTATAGATATTGCTTCAACGGCAATACATGCAATTGCTTCCAATGGAAGGCTAAAGTAGCAAAGAAAGAGCTAACATCAGAAGCTGAAAGATAATTAAACATTGTTTAAGAGAACCAGAAGAGCAGACACTGTAAAAGCTGTTAACTTCACAAGGAAACATACGTTGGGAAGTTGTTGACCAAATTGACTTGTAAATTAGGTCCAAGCAAATCCATGACCTGCATATACGAAGAAGATTATCAAAAACTTTGCATTCTAATGGTAAAAAATACCATTCGAAGGGAATGCACATACCATGACATAATAGTCACCTTGTTGCCCCTTGTAATGTACTTGTGGCAGTGGTATGCCGTGACTTTCACCCAGATCACTGCGCAATATGCGGAACGCAGATGCGAAATTCAACACCCTAATCCGCTTTCACATGCAAGAGCAAGATATAGCCAAATCTAACATGGAATAATTCTGAAGGACTCACTCATAAACTTTCCACTCATTAGGGATGCCACCTTCACATCCTATGCTGTCTTTATGCTCAAATTTTATGGCCACCTAGGTAGTGCCACATTAAATGATGTTAACTAACGGTGCCAACGTAATGAATAATCTGAAAATGATAAAATTAGAGCTCAAAGCCATACCTCTGCTGCTTCCACACCAGTTTGATCACTTGAGGTTGGACTGATGGCTCGACCGACATAAACTTGCCCAAAACCTCCCTTTCCTAGTTTTCTTTCTATTCTGTAAACCGGAGAATCATTGATCTGAACCTGAGACAATCAAATTATCAGTATGTATTTCGAGCTTGCACGGTGAATCATTGAACCATTTTTATTACAACTGTCAGTAATTTATAATCTGACACTGTGATGCATGGAGTTCTTGAATGGACCGAAAGTAGTTGATGACAGAAAATTTATGGAACTTGCACGGGATTCTAGTTATCGACTGAACTAGATGAAATTTTCCCCTTTTCTCTTCGGCATATAAAGTAGCCGAAGATGACCCACCAAAGATCTTGTCATGGTTTCCTTTTGCTCTGTTTAATTTTGCTGAATCAGCGCAAAAGCAAGAAAGACACCGACTGCTCCATGGAAATGAATTTCTCAAATAGAAAAAGCAAGAACGGCCCAAAAATTTAAGGACTATTCAATATGGAATTTGACTTTCATTTTTTATCCATTCTCCATTGAACCACCCATTTCCAAGAACAATGCAAGGTACCTGTTCAGGGATTGGAGGAGCGCTGCTTTGGTTCTCGTCTCGATGCCCCTCATCACCTTCATGACTTCGGCCACCGGACTGGTCCATATCTACCCTTCCCAGCTTTTTAGATCAATCTTGATCGTTCTGAACCGTGTCGTCTCCACCTATCTCAACCGAGCTTTGACGGTGAAGGAGATCTTCTTTGGAAGAGAAAGTGACGATCAAGCGGAATACTCCCTTTCAATCTTTTTTGTTTGTTCTCTTTGTTTGAAAAAACGATTTGGGTTTGTGAAGAGAATGAGTGGGCAGTGGGAGGTTGAGGGCGTTAGTTTTGGCGCGAAGTAAGAACTTTTGAAAGCGAAGGTAGCCAAAATGCTGTTATTTCGGTTGACCTCTGATTGATTCTAATAATTTAATGGGAAAATACGCAAAGTCATCCTCGTTTCTCGCGCTAATCCTAACTTTAATTCAGCAGCTGCTGCCGATATTGCCACCGCCTGTCATTGAAGCTGCCTATCATTTCTCTATCTCCGGCGGTGCTTGCACTGCTCTCTTCTTTGCGCTCTCTCTCTCTCAATCTCGTGACAACCATGGAAGAGTTTAGATCAAGGTCGTCCACGACGTCTACATGCCCGTGACCTCAAGGTTGTCCCCAAGTGCACACGCGAGCTTAGATTAAGGCAATCAAAACCTTTTTACAAGTAAAGCTTTCTGATAAAATGTCAAAGTGGTAATTTCAGATACTGAGACTGCAAAGTGATATAACGTGAAAAGCAAGAACCGCAATTGTTTTTTTTCCTTTCCTTATCTCAAAATCTATGCGATACAAAAAGCTTAATGTAACCTTGAGTTAAATATCCGCTTTCATAGACCCCCCCCCAAAAAAAAAAAATAGTCCACTTTCAAAGTTTTAACTTTCATTGCAGGGAAGACAGGACAAGTGCAATAGTACAGTAACAAGAGAGATGATCTTGTCAATCAATATCTTTCCGACCGCTTGATCATTCAACAACTGACTAGTTTTCATATTCGACTCTACAGTCCTGAAGTTGGAGTTGAGCCATCACGGCAAATGGACATCTATACTGTATCCCAACGGCTAACGTCTTGCATGCAGTGTAATGGTCACACGGAAGTCCATAGCATGCGCCCTGGCCACAGCAGACGACAGTAACATGTTCATCCATCACGTTCTAGTTGTAATAACTACGATTGTAATTCGCGGTCTCTGCAGCCCAATCATTGAGGACTCTATGCACGGCATCATGGTACGGCCCCCAGAAATGAAGTTGGTCTCCTTGCAGATTATGCTTACCAACTCGTGTCTGGACAGCATCTCGCGACATTATTGCTCTGAACTAAGAGCAGACCCTCAAAATGATGACTGTAATTTGTCGGAAAGCAACCCTCTTGGGTTATCTCTCTCTATTTTAAACAGATTTTTTTTTCTGATTAAGCTTAAACGGCACAATGCAGCAAACAAGCAGATACATAATCGAGCACTCAGATCCTAACTGTTTACAATTGCTTGGTATTCAGAGAGGGGTCGTTCTTCTGTATAAATACTTACTTTTGATGCCAGCTCCTTCCAACACCGATGTTCCTAAATTTCTCCTCCTGCTGATATTTAAACTATCACTTGGCATGATCACCAACACTAAGCCAGTTGACTTTTTTCTTCTCCGTTGTTGTGATCAAGTATTAGTAGAAAAATGATGCCAAACTTATCTGGGAAATTCTTGAACTTTTTTGTCCAGTTGCATTTATGCATATATAAGGTCAATGTGAGGTCAACCTCTGGTACATAGTCAACGTTTTCGCTGGACTTATGAATTACTAGTCTGGTTTCCAAAACTCCAATCATACAAGACCAACAATCCATACGGTCAAGTCCCAACGCGTACTGCTAAGTTTGTCATGCTGTTGCATCTCATGGAGAAAAATTGGTTACCTCTTGGCAAAATTTACCAAATGTAAGCCTAATTCTTTCTTTGGTTGAGCTTGAAAAGTTTCAGGAGCAATACTAAAAGCTTCCTGCACAAAAGTATGACAAAGAGGTTACAATTAATTCCTTACGGCATTAGAGGAAGTGACTACTATTCAACTCTGTACAGGATTTGATCAGTGACTTGTTGGACTTGCTTATTAAGAAATCGGCCATAGAAGGCCAAAAACACATGCAGAGTGGTTGTGCCGCTCGATAAGAAATCCTTGATTGCACATATATTTGGTAGCTTAGGCAATGGTTCGACCATAGCAAAGAGAAGAAATATAGTAATTTCTTGCCTGCTTCTCCTGCGGAAGATGAGAACAAGTGCTTGGTGAAGCAGAGTTAATAGAACCATACAGATGCCGGTAAAAGGCCAAACTAATCACCTTGATCCTGCTATCAACAGGAAAACCATAAGTCAGAAGCGTCTCTTGCTCTACACTTGCGGTTGCTGGTACTCCTTCTGGAATACTAAATATAACAGCAACCTCATCCGGAGTGGCCTCAACTGAAGTGATATAATAGCCCTGCTTCGACCTTTCATGAATGCCTTCGGCCGGATACTGTAAGTCTAGCTCTACAGCCTTAAAAGTACAGCACAAGAAACCAAATCAGAGCTGAATCTTCAGGTTCCAGACACTTCAAAGGAAAATCTCGAAATGAGGAGTAATCGGGTAGTCTCAGAAAAGGAGAAGAAAAAAGAAGAACCTGTTCAGTAAATCCGGCTCCATCGGACACAACTACTGCCCACCGCCTCCTGGAAGTGGCCATGGCAGTGACATGAAGGCCTTCTGCCCACTTCTCCTTAATCCACTTGAAAGGGAATGTACTGGTAACACGATAAGCCTGCTGAACACTCTGGGTCCCTATGTGTATATAAAAAAAAACTGGTAAATGGTAAAGTGTAACGTTAGTGAGGAGTCATCGCAATAGAAATTAAGCACCCACTGACTGACCCATGGACATTATAACCAAAAATCTGCCGTCATCTGCTCCAGCCACTGCAGTGATGTCGTAGTTCTTTGACCATTGTGTCGTAATCCAGTCCTTCAAATAAGGAAATAAGCAGTCAAGAGAATCCTAGTTGAGAATCCCACTATAAGAGGTTGATGTATCGATGTCCCTAATGGGTCTGGTACAAAAATTCTTCCAGCTATGTATTATCAGGATTATAACATGCAACTATTGGGATCTGCTATAGATGCAAGTCCGAAGTAAAGCCGCTCAAACAGAACCTTGGGAAGAGAGTCGAATCCAAAAGCATAAATCTGAGCAGTGTAGCCGGCGCTATCATCCATTATTATGGTCCATGTCTTAGAGCGGGAACAGTAAGCCACACTGGTGATGTACATTCCCTCCGCATGTCCCTTCTCAATGTGTAAGCGGAGGTCGCCATAATGCAAATTATAGAAGGATCTGCAAGAAAGAGGAAGATTATCAATACAGTCAAGGTACCGGAAAAACTAAATAAATCTGAAATGCAATTCCTTACTTTTGCTTCATGGGTGGATGCATATTGTAAACGATTATCCATTGTGTTAGTTTCGATCCCATTCGTATTTTCTTTGATGGCTCATCGTCATTTAACCGCGCTCGCTTACGTGGTACCTGATAAGTGCGTGTATCACATGAAAGAGAAAGACATGGCTCATTAAGAGGACGAGCTCAAATGAGAAATTTCATTGACATCTATTGCTTTTTACTTGAATAGTATACTACCTCCTGAGAGACATTGGTGTGCACGGGCCAAACGTATGGATTTTCACGGCCATCGAAGAGAGAAATGTATCTAGCATAATTGGGTTCTTCATCGAATTTTAGATTAAGCACAAACGTGGTAAACTGCTGGTAAGGCTTAGGACAAGTTTCACACAAGGTGTATGGAGGAGTGGCCATCTTTTGCTTGCAAACAGGGAAAGCTTTACCTCCTCCCTGAAAAAACTGTGGTGATCAAAAGACAGATACAGGTGTGTGGTTCAAGAAATCTTCTCTTGGTATAGAGAATGAAACCTTATGTCTTTGCCAAGGCAAATGACCGCGGATAAGATAAACGAGCATGTAAGCCAGAGACTCTAGGTCGTTTCTTCTGCTACTTGCTCTACCAAGTTGAGTGTGCACACTTGCAAATGGAATTGTTCCTCTGCAACAAATTTTTTTGTGGTGCATGGAACACTAATTACACAAGTAGGGCATGTGGTATGTGCATATTGAAGATGTTAACAATAGTTTGACTGAACCTGAAATCATCTGGAGTTTGGTTGTACTTAATGTGCGAACTAGTGGAGGGATCTTGCCATCTTGTAGCTGCAATGTCATGAATAAACGCTGAGACATGTGCATTTTCTCCTTCACAATCACTAATTTCTAGGGAATAAAAGTATTCATGCAATTGGCAGATACCTAATCCAAGGTCAGTTAGAAACAATTTTTTCTCTTCAGGAGTTCCAGGAGGACCAAGCAAAATGTTATCTGGTTTTATGTCACCATGGATGTACCTGCCCAGATAAGAAGCACACATGAGAAACAACACAAAGTTGAACCTGGAATATATTTATGATAGTCTGGCCTACTGTAACTATGATTTTTCCGTTTGATGAAGAAAATGCTGACAAATATGCGATTGGAAGCTAGTCAGCTATTACCCTCTAGAGTGCAGCTTCTCAAGTATAGAAATTGCTTCAACGGCAATACAAGCAATTGCTTCCAATGGCAGGCTGTAGTAAGGAAGGAGCTAACGTCAGAAGCTGAAAGAGAATTAGAGATTGTTTAAGAGAACCTGAAGAGCAGACACTGTAAAAGCTGTGAAGTCAAAGCTGTTAACTTCACGAGGAAATATACTTTCGAAAGTTATTGACCAAAAGGTCTTGTAAACTAGGCCCAAGCAAATCCATGACCTGCATATACGAAGAAGATCATCGAAAATTTTTTATTCTAAGAGTACAAATTACGAGTCAAAGGGAATGCACATACCATGACGTAATAGTCACCCTGTTGCCCCTTGTAATGTACTTGTGGCAGTGGTATGCCATGACTTTCACCCAGATCACTGCGCAATATGTGGAATGCAGATGTGAAATTCAACACCCTAATCCAATATCACATGCAAGAGCAAGATATAGCCAAATCTAACATGAAATAATTGTAAAGGACTCACTCATAAACTTTCCACTCATTCGGGATGGCACCTTCACATCCTATGTTGTCTTTATGCTCGAATTTTATGGCCACCTAGATAGTGCCACATTATATCATGTTAAGCAAAGGCGCCAATGTAATGAATTATCTGAAAATGGTAGAATCAGCGCTTGAGGCCACACCTCTGTTGCTTCCATGCCGTTTTGATCACTTGAAGTCGAAGGACTGATGGCTCGACTGACATAAACTTGCTGGAAAGCTCCCTTTCCCAGTTTTCTTTCTATCCTATACACTGGAGAATCATCAATCTGAACCTGTGACAATCAAATTTTCAATACATATTTAGAACTTGCATGGTGAACTATTGAACCAATGGTATTGTACCTAAAAGCTTTACAACTGTCGGTAACATATAATCTGATATTGTGATGCATGGAGTTCTCAAATGGAGCAAAAGTAGTTGATGACAGAAACTCAATTCATGAAACTTGAATGGCGATTTTAGCTATAAATATGTACTAGACGAAAACTTCCTCTTTTTCTCTTCAGCCAATAAAATAGCAGAAAATGACCCACCAAAATCTTTTTCATGCTTGACCCTTTTGCTCTGTTTAATCTTGCTGAATCAGCCGAAAAACGAGAACGACACTGATTATTCCCTTGGAATTGAATTTCTCAAACATAATAGCAAGAATGGCCCAAAAACTATTGAACATGGTGTTTGACTTGCATTTCTATACTACCTCTACTGAACCACCTATTTCCAAGAACAATGCAAGTACCTGTCGAGGAGTCTTGCTTCTACGACGTCGACTTCTAGACTGATCCATATCTACCCTCCCAGCTTTTAATCCAATCTTGAGACGGTTCTGAACTGCGTCATCTCCGCTGGTGGTTCCCTTGGAATTGAATTTCTCAAATCTAAAAGCAAGAACGGCCCAAAAACTATTGAAACATGGAGTTTGACTTGCATTTCTATACTTCCTCTACTGAACCACCCATTTCCAAGAACAATGCAAGCACCTGCCGAGGAGTATTGCTTTTACAACGTCAACTTCTGGACTGATCCATATCTACCCTTCCAGCTTTTAATCCGATCTTGAGACGTTTCTGAACTGCGCCGTCTCCACCGGTGTCGACCTGAGTTGATACGGAGGAGATCTTCTTTTCAAAGAGAAAGGGACGGATCAGCAGCGTTATTCCTTTTCAGTTCTTGCTTCTTCTCTGGAAAGAATGATTTGGGTTCTTGAAGAGAATGAGTGGGCAGTGCATGAAGAGTCTGTTGGTTTTAGCGGGGAAGAACGAACTTCTGGAAGCGAAGATGGGCAAAATGCCGTTATTTCGGTTGACGTATGAATGCTTATTATATAATTAAACGGGAAATATACACGAGGGCTACCTACTGAAATTACCGGTTTACCCTGAGCTATGGCTACCAATTTGCAAGGTTTTGTTTAGAATTTGCCATTTTTACTTCCCCAAAATGCCCCTATCACTAATTCCAAATTCCTTACCCACAGGAAATCCCCAAGACAACCCCTAGCTTTAACTCCGGCCGCTGGCGGCAATTGCCGCCGCCTGTCACCGAGGCCGCCGATCGTTTCTCAGTCTCCAGTGGTGCTCACACCTACCTCACTCTCTCTCTCTACATGACCATGACAACCATAGAAGAGCTTAGCTCAAGGTCGTCCACGATGTCTACTCATGGTGGCGAGATTTTGAGGAGCCATATTACGGAATTCGGTGCGAAGATCGGAAAGGAGGGCAATCAAGTCTTTTACACTTGTAAGGCTTTCTGCACAGACGTGGAAACGGTAATTTTGCGTATAGAGAGTGCAAAACGTTATCAAGTCTTTGTACTCGAAAGCTCTTTCTTCCCGCCAAAAGATTCCAACGGTCAAATGGAGTCGAAAGGACTCGGCCTCACTTTCACAGGCTCGCACTTGCCATTCTCCAAAGAAACCAAAACATCGATTTGGACCGACGCGAGGATTCGTTCATCTTGTCAAGAATGTGTTACCGACGAGTTTCAATGCTTTCTGTCACAGTGCATTTCGTTCAACGATCTCGACATGCAAGTTTCGTCTATGCCGTGATTGTTGAGCACTGAAAATTTCACTATCGCAGGTTCAGATTGGTGATTCTCCTATTTGCCGAATAGAAGACAATCAGGAAGGGAAGTTCGGCACGAGTTCACGTCGTTTGACCCAGTGGACCTTCGACTTCAAAGTGGTCAAACTGGTATGGCCTTGGAGCTCTTAATATACTGTTCACTTTTGTTAGAATGAGAGTTAATATATGCTTTGTCACTTAAATTTTACTGCACCTCCATCCAGGTGGTGTTAAATTTGATCGAAGACACCATGAAGGTTGCACTCCTCACGAGTGGAAAGTTAAGGAGTGAGTCACTTAGGATGGTCCCCAAATTTGTGTCGTTTACATCACTTTCTTGTGCTTGAGATCAGATCATGCTTTTGAGTTTTGCATCTGTTTTTCTGCATATCGTGCAGCGGCCTAGGTGAAATCAGGGCATACTACTGCTAGGAGAGTATGTTGCAAGGGGCAACAACGCGACTGTAACATCATGACATGTGCATTTCACTTGACTCTGATTCTGCATTTTTTCTGATGCTTGAGCTTTCATTGATCCTCCTCATATGCAGGTGTGGGATTTGTTGGACTGAGTTTACTAGTCTGTTTGACTAAAAACTGTCCAGCGCAAGTTTCCTCATGAAGTGCCTATGCCTTTGCTGATATTTAGCTCATCCCTTTCTTCTATTCAGCATGCCACTGGAGAGGGTAGTTGCTTGTGTTGTCGTCGAATCGATCTCTATACTCGAGAAGCTGCACTCTAGAGGGTAATGGTCGATCAACTTCCAATCTCATTTCTGTTTTCAATGTTTGTATTGCTTTCCTTGTCAGAGTGTCAAGTTTATGATCTCAGAAAAGCCGAACTTCGCGGCATTCTCACATACTTGGGTGGAGCGTTTATAAGACAGCTAAAAACCATTTCAATTTTTGCTTATACTTGGGTGTTCCTGGCAGGTACAGTCATGGGGACATAAAGTCCGCCAACTTTTTGCTTGATCCTCTAGGAACTCCTGAAGAGATAAGGTTGTTTCTCATTGACCTCAGATTAGGTTAAGATTCATAACCTAATGATAAAAATAACTAATACAAATGTTACTCCTGTCTCATTGTAATGTCTGTGAGATGGGGAGATTATTCGACCACTTCGAATGCTAGGTACCATCAATATCCAGGCAAATTCAGGTGGGCTTGAAGTGGTTTCTACCATCTATATATGTGATATGCCTGCTCGATCTCATAACTCCCCCATTCAACAGAAAGGAAACAAACAAAACTTTTGTTGCAGAGGAACGGCTCGATTCACAAGCGTGCATGCTCTTCTTGATACAAGTAGCCAAGAGATGACCTGGAGTCCCTGTTTACATGCTCGTTTTTCTTCTCCGTGGTCGTTTTCCTTGAGAAGGATTTCAGGTTTCAATTTGCTTAAAGCCGGAGAAGATGGATCTTAAAAAAGCTCACACATTGTTATCTGTTTTTTTAACCACTATGGTCGTTTAGGGAGACGGTAGGTCTTTTCTTGTTTTTGACAAAAAAGATGGCCACTCCTCCAGAAACCGTGTGGCTCGTCTTTGGCCACTCCTGCAATTCACCAACTTTGTCTTGAATTTGGGATTCAGCAAAGAAGCAAACTATGCAGGATACGTTTCTCTTTTTTGTGGGATAGTGGGTCAAAACCCGTATGTTTGGCCTGTCAATGCTTATTCTGCTGGGAAGATAACTATCTTATCCTTCTCAATGCACGGTTATTGGGTCGCTGAAGAAGCAACCCACGTCGGTGAACTTTCTAATCTGAGCTTATCCACATGCCCGTGCACAGTTAAATGAGGAAGACTATCCACCACAGAGAGCACTAACACGTACGGACAGGGTCGAGCATAACATAATGGATAAACATTTTCTATCCACACCCATCCATGTTGCGGATGTAAGGACTTATGCCTCACATGTTCTTTTACGACACCTAGACTTCGTCCTCGAATCATTACACCTCAATTATAACTTTTTAATTGACAAATGCATCTTTTTTTCATAGGATTTGTTACAATTTGCAAGATGTTGACATGCGCTCGTGCATTGAGAAGGCGTGTTTGGCTGGGATGTATGCTCGCAGCATGGCTCCTTCCTCGAATTTGTGGGCCTCACCTGGGTAATGGTTGCTAGCACCTGCCTCACTGCTAAAGTTCATACTATTTCGTCCAAAGTTCTTCCCAGTATTGGCATTTCGGCTGCTTTAAATTTGGTCATTCAATGTTACTATTCTGTTAAGATATTGCATCATGAAAAAATAATTGAACCCAAACTTGTATGAACCACCGATATATCAAAACCAGATCAACCTCGTTCACAGTTAGGAGGAACTTGACTTTTCTTATATTGTTGTTTGAAGGACTGGATATCGGAACAGCTGTGCAGATACCAGAACACCAACATCACTGCAATAGCTCTGAACGGTTATTAGTTGTAATGTCCAAGGATAAGTCGGTGTGTGATGATGCCTCAATTTCTATTCCCAGCAGCGATTATTGTCCGCTATTGTTTTACTGATTTGCTTCTTTGTTTGCCGAATCTAGGGACTTGAAATTACTTGCAAACTTTTCGCATCAGCTACAATCTTTCCTATCAAGTGGATTAAAGAGAAATGGGTGCACAGTTATCACGTCACAGCCATGGTCACTGCAGGAGGTACATGGGTAGTCATCTTGTCCTACAACACTAGGATCATGCGCCAGGGTCAACAGTGACATTCATGCATGCTCTGCAGTCTGGACGCGAAAGTGCTTCATAGCTGCTTTGTGACCATAGCAGATGGCAGTTACCTACTTGTCCATCACTTTGTAATTGTGATAACTATAATCTGAATCTGGGGTACTCCCCACGAATTGTGCATCTCAGATTTGTGTACCAATGTCGTTTTTGGACTACACCCCACGACATAGCTTGAGTCCTATCTTACTTATGATAGCTTGCTATACCCAGAAGGGGCTGTTCCTCTCTATCTACTTCTTCGACGGCAGCTCTTTGGAGCCTTTGTATTTGCACTATTAGTGATCACCACTACTAATCAGGTTGGCTTATTTTCCTTCCCAGTTTTAATCAATAACAGAAAAAATAACGCAGAACTTCAAGTGGTCCTCTGGGAAATTCATGAACTTTTGTCCAGTTGCATTTGTGCATTTACAGGTGAGGGGAGGACAAATCCTAGGTCAGCCTCTGTTATAAAATTGATGTCTTCGCGAAAGTTATATGATTGTCCTTTGGCTGGACTGGCTTCTAAAACCCCAAATCGAATGAGATCAACGAGCCAGTTCGAGTCCCGATGATTGTAGCAATCAACTTTGGATATCTCTCAAGATCCTATTTAAGCTCTGGACAGTTCCTTAAGGTTCAGATCTTAAATCATAAGATTTTAAGATCCGGATAAGGACTTTAACAACCCCATTCTCCGAGACTCCTATCAACTTAGCTTGTAATTAGTCCAAATTTTGCCATATAGCATGTCATTCATTCTATCAGATTACATGCAGATTGGGTCATGTAACACAAGTCTCAACTAGTACTAAGGTAACTAATCAGCAGAAAGTTCTCATTTATGAAAAAGTACCTAGACACAGATTGAATCGTTCTCATTACCAGATTTTGGTCCACTATTATTCTTATAATGTTTCAAAGGCATCACAAATGCGTGAAACTTTAATGAAAACATGCATAAAAGGGATACAAGAATTGGTCAGTATTCAATTCTATACAGTACCAGGGGAAGTTGGCTCATATCTGGACATGATTGATCAGTGGCTTGTTAACCCTTGGTTCCCTTTAGTCGGGATACATGGTAAAAAAATGCAAGTTAAGTGCGTCAATCACTCGTGAAGATGCCAGTAAATGCACGCGCCATACTTGGTGGTTCACGAAACAGGTCTGCCGTAGCAAAGAAGGGACATGTAGTAATTCCTAGGCCAACTCTCCTGCAAAAGATGAGAATCAGAAACATATGATTTATCTCATACAATCATAGCAAATTCAACCAAAAGTTAGATGCTTGTAAAATGGCCTAAATTAATCACCATCGCTACTGTTTCAGGAAAATGTGAAGTCTGGACTGCCTCTTGGGATCCTCTTACTGGTACTTCTCCTGGAATGCTGAAGACAAAAGCTACCTGATCTGGAGTAGCTGCAACTGAAGTGATGAAGTAGCCTTGATTCCACCTCTCATAAATTCCCTCATATGGGTACTGGAAATCTAGCTCTACAACCTTAAAGTTCAGTGCAAGAAACAAATCAGATTGATTTTTCCAGTTCTAGACACTTTGAAAGAGAACTCTCGGAAAGGAGTATAAAAAGGAACTACAGAAGAATGGAAAACCTGGTGGACGAATCCGGCAGCAGAGGACATGACGACTACCCAGTTACTTCCCACAGTGGCCATGGCCGTGATATAAGTACCAAGCGCCCATTTCCTCTTAATCCACCCATAAGGAAATGCATCGGTGACACAATAAGATTGCCGAAAGTTTTGAGGCCCTGAATTCAGTAAAATGAAAAAGAGCTCATATAATCGATGAGGTACAACAGCTGTTGCTGGAAATAGAGATTAAAGCATCATTCACTGACTAACCCTTGGACATTACAACTGATATTCTACCATTATCTGCTCCGGCGACTGCAGTGATGTGGTAATTCCTTGCCCACTGTCTCCTAATCCAGTTCTTCAACAACAAAAATAAGCAGTCAAGTCACGCCCGATGGGGGATCCCATTGATTGGGCTTGATGTATTGTTGGTTCCTTTGAGGTCGAATACCTCTTTTTATTGATGCAATCTGTTAAAAGAATAGTAATGTGGAAGTACCAGGACCTACAGTACATGATGGAAGTCCAATTTAAGGCAGCTCAAATCCAACCTGGGGAAGAAACTCGGGCGAAATAGTATGAACTTGAGCAGTGAAGCCAGTGCCAGAATCCATTACCATGGCCCACAAATTCAAGCGGGAAGCCACACTGCTAACATACAGTCCATCTGCATATGCCTCCTCAATGAGTAAAGATAGGTTCACATCGTCCACATTGTAGCAAATCCTTCCCAGAAAAAGAGGTGGATGAGATGATGAACACTACATCTTTATCTTCCATAGGACAATTAAAGTCAATAATCGAGGCGTAATGATCTGAAAACAAACTCCAGGTACCGAAAAAGAAGGAACTGCGAGCGCTAAGTCACTCTTAAGTCCTTACCTTTGCCTCATTGGTGGATGTTCGTGGAAAATGCTTATCCATCGTGATCTCCTCAACCCCCTTCGTGCTAGTGAGCTCTCTGGTAGCATGTCGCCTTCATTTGACTGACAAATGCATGTCTAAACAAAGAGAAAGATATGGCTCACATAGAGAACGAGCTCCAATTAGAGAATTTAACAAACATCTTGCTTCTTGAGAAACTGCAAAAGGCACATATTTAGAGGAACAAGATGGTACCTGCCGAGCAGCATCAGCATTCACAGGCCATATGTATGGGTTTTGACCAATTATCCCATGGAAAAGAGAAATATATCTTGCATAGTTTGGATCTTCATCGAATTTCAAATTTACTGCAAGCTTGGCGAATTGCAGGAAAGGCGGAGGACAAGAGAGACACAGAGCTTCCAAAGGAGTGGCCATCTTTTTCTTGCATAATAGCATATCCTCTGCCTGACACAGCCGCAGTGATTAAAAAGCCAGATTCATCTGTAAGGTTGGAAATCATCTTCTCTGGTTTTAAGCACATCAAAACCTGATATCTATGCCAAGGCAAATGACCGTGAATAAGGAAAGCGAGCATGTATGCCAGTGACTCCAGGTCATCTCTTCAGCTACTCGTTCTACCGAGATGAGCATGCACGCTCGCAAATTGAGGCGTTCCTCTGCAGCAAATATTTTTAACTTGTTGTATATTTGTGAGCAGAGGCTCATTGGACAGGGCATTTCTTGTAAAGATACAAAAACCACTTGAACCCCACCTAAAATGGTTCGGAGATTGATGGTACCTAACATGCAAACCTGTCGAATGACATCGCCATCTCACAGCTGCGAATAATGAAACAACAATGAGACAGATCGTTTTCTAATTTTTGTTTCTTAGGATATAATCTGTATATGCAACTGGCCGGTGACCTAATCCAAGGTCAATCAGGAACAATTTTCTCTCATCAGGAGTTCCTGGAGGACCGAGCAAAAAGTTGCTAGGTTTTACGTCCCCATGAATGTACCTGCCAAGAAAAAACTCTGGTTTTTGAAATTGACTTGATAGTCCGATAAAGGGAACACTGGAGGAGCATCGAAAAGCAGAAATGATATCAGAAGACCATCATCCATTACCCTCTAGAGTGCAGCTTCTCAAGAATAGAGATTGCCTCAACGGCAACACAAGCAACTACCCCCAATGGCATGCTGAAATAATGGAAAAGGTAAGAGTTAATATTACAAAGACGCACAACCCGATACAACATTGAATTTCAAAGAGAAACCATAGAATAGGCACTTCACGAGGGAACATACGATGGACGGTTATTGACCAACCGAACCTCTAAACTAGGTCCAAGCAAATCCATGACCTGCATATGTGAGGCAGATCATCGAAAACTTAAGCATCAGAGAAAAATTCGAAATTGTTTTCAAAGGGAATTGCGCATACCAGGATGTTGTAGTCATCTTGTTGCCCCCTGTAATGCACCCGTGGCAGTGGTATGCCGTGATTTTCACCCAGATCACTGCACAACATGCAGTTAAAATGGATGTGACATTTGTATAACTGATGCGATTTCATGTGCTAGAATCCAATGTAAACAAAACGAGCATGGAACATTTTTAGTGACTCACTCATAAACTTTCCACTCATGAAGAATGCCGGCTTTTCTTCCACTGGGATCTTCCCGCTGAAACTTTACTGCTACCTAGATAGTGTTGTACTGATAATCTAAGCAACAAAGCATGTATTGACTTTGCAAAAATGAAAAATGAATTAGAGCTTCAAGGCCGTACCTCCGCTGCAAGTGGATCAGTTTGACCACTCGAAGTTGAAGGACCGATGGGTCGACCGGCACATACTATCCCATTACCTCCCTTACCCAGTTGTCTTTCTATTCTGTAAATTGGAGAATCATCAATCTGGACCTGAGACAATAAAGCTTTCTGTATCTAGTACACATTTAAAGGCACATTCAAAGCTTTCATATGGCGAAATCATCGACATAACTGCACTTAACTAAAATTATTACGACTGTAGATCGGGAACACAATCTTCAGGGGATGCATGAATTCTCGAATGGGGAAAAAATAGTTGATGACCTAAAGTGTTAATCTGTGATAATAGTATCAGAGCGTTAATTTCCTGAAGAATAGCCAGAAACTTCCTTGAAGATTATTTACTAACATACTGCTTTCCGCTAGTTGGGGTTTTAACTATCAATCCAAATCAGATGAACGTTTTCCCTTTTCTTTTCTCTCTCGAATCGAGTTTCTCATGCAGTCTTAAAGAAGAAAACAAGAACAACCCAAAATGTGCAAACTATCGGGCATGACTTTGCGGGCCATTTCCTTTTCTTTATCCATGGAAATCACAAAAAAACACACTAAAAGATTCAGTCAAACCGGAAAACAAAATATCCAAACTTTTTCGAGAAAGAAACACTTACCTCCTCTGGAATTGGAGTGCTGCTTTGCCCCTCATCTTGAAGTCCCTGATATCCTATGTGACTTACCTGAGTACTAAACTCATCCATGGCTATCTTGTCTATAAAATAGTATGTACCATTCCGAAGCCGCCTTCTCCTTCTCCTTCTCCTTCTCCCCCTTTGCAATCTAGTCCTTCCAATGAACAACTGCAGATGTGTGTGTGTGAAGAATTTCTTAGAACCGGAAAGCTGAGAAATTTCGCTCTTCTGAATGGGATGATTCAGTCTTCGTTTTGGTTGAAGTTGTTTTGGGTTTCTTTGCAGAGAGAAGATGAAGTGGGGAAGTGCGAGCCTGCGAGAGCGATGCCGAGTCCTTTTGACTCCATTTCAACCGTTATTTTTAGGCGCGAAGAAGGGCAAAATGCCGTTAATTCGGTTGACGTCCTAAATGCTTAAAAGGTAAAAAAGAACAATGGGCTATTTCCAGAAGAATAGCGTATTCATTCATCCCTCCTGCTGATTTTATTTTGCATCCTTTGATTTGGTTCATTGATTTCATGCTTCCTCCTTAAATTCTATTGTTCCTAAGTCTCCATGCCGGTGAATTTCAATAAATGGTGATGGTACTTACAAAAAGCTATCGGTAATAGATGATAGACGATTTTGTTTTTTTCAGGTAATTTATTTGTAGCTTACTCATATTTTTATAAATCACCAACCTTTCTTTAGTTTCCAAATGAGCAACTCTGGCACTAACTTACCGACTTTTATTTACATAGCTTACTAACGCTTCAGATTAATTTGCTAACTCTTGTATAAAATTACCAACTTAAATTAGAGTGATTTGCCAGCTTTTGTTATATCAAGTTACCAACTCTTGTTTGAGTTATTTACCAACGTTTAGAGGTTAATTTATATCTTATCAACTTTTTTATTGAGTAACCAACATGTATTTGCCTTGGTTAGCAACTTCTGACATTTACTAACTCTTTCTAGGGATTGCCAACCTAAATTAGCGTGGCATTACTTTTTCTCCCATTAGATTAATACATGGTAGTGGATTAATAACTTTCATTCAAGTTACTTATCGATATTTATTTGGTATTTTTAAATTTTCTAACTTTTTATGTCGTTTGAGTTATTAGCAAAGTTTACTTTTCTTTCAACTATCAACTTTTTTTTATCTTTGTAGGAATAAAGGCACGGGATGTCCTTAACTTTTCACAAAATGTTCAATCACGCCCCTCCACTCTTTTTTTATTTGCAATTTGGTCCCTAAGCTGTACTATATCTTAATCGATTGCTCCTGCTGTCAAAAATATATAAATGGAAATGATGGTGTGGCTATTAAATGCTGACGTGTTAGTTTAGGTGGCATGTTACATGGAAATTAAAATATAAGCAATTGTTTTCAAATATAGAAATATGAAACATCTAAAAAGAGAACAAAAGAAAAAAAACCAAATGCAAGAGAACGTGAGGGGTAGCTGCAGTTGGGGAGGTGGCGGCCCTACTCACTAGGACTGGGCAACCGGCTGTGCCGTTTGTTTTAGGGCCGTGCCGGGCACGGTCGTTCGGCCCATAGGCCCCAATGGTCCGATTCTTGCATGAACTTTTTTTTGAAGTCAAATCTAATTGTTTGGTCCGTGTGGAACGGGCTGGAGAGAGAGAGAGAGAGAGAGAGAGAGAGAGAGAGAGCGAGAGAGAGAGAGCTGATTCCCATGCCACTTCCAGAATATGCCTCTTCATACACTGACAAGAAATCCTGTCACTGTTTCAACATCTTCATGTGCCCCTGTAGCGACCACTCCTCCAAATACATCCATTGACCAACTTACAACTGATGCTTTCAGTATTTCAATATTGTTGAACTAATGCTAAATGCTAATTGATGAAGCCTGGATTTCTATGGCCAGGGAGCAGAGAAAAATGGGAAGGCACGGTTAGTGGCCAAGTGAGAGGCAGAAGTCCTGACCAGATATGGCCGCTTCTGCAGGAGTTCTTCAACCTTCAAAAGTGGTGATTTAAGAGTGATAAACCAAAGAAAAAATTGATAAGTTAAAAAAAATAGAATAAATAGACATTGGTGAGCAACTCAAAGGTGAGTTAATAACTCAAAATTAGTTGATAACTTGATCGGAGAAAAGTTCGTTAGTTGCACAAGAAAGGTTGGCAGTTTCATTAAATAATTGGTAAATTTAAGGCATTGATAAGAAAGGTAAATAAAGTTTGATCAACTTTTAGATAGCCCTTTTTTTTGTTAGTGATAAGAGAAGTTGGCAATTAAAAAAGCAAACAATGATAACAAACTCAAAGAAGTGTCGAGAACACAAAATTCGTTCGTAATTTAATTATAGAAATGTTGGTAATCACTCTAATTGAAATTGGTTGTTTTCAAAAAGAGATGGTAAGTTAAAAAAAAAAAAGGCAAGAAAGACAAATAGATGTGGTAACTCAATAGAAAAAATTGGTGAACATAAGCTGTAAACGACTCAAATGATAGAGGGTGACTTAAAACTAATTAATCAGAGAAAGGTGGGTAAATCACTCAAAACAAATTTTGGAATTTTATATACATGCTGATAGACTTGAGCATTTGGTAAAAAAGTAAGTAAAAGATAAGAGGTCTTTTGTTATATATAAGAGAATTTAGTAATTTAAAGCCATCAAATAAACATTAGTAACTAAAACTAACTCAAATAAAAGTTCATAACAAGAAATAGTTAATAATTCAATCGGGAAAAAGTTAATAATTACTCAAAGTAAGGTGGTAATTCCTAAAAAGAGTTGGTAATTTTAACATATTGATAAGTAAGGAAAGAAAATTAGAAAATCAATAGAAAAGTAGGTAAATAACCTGATGAGAAACTTGAATGAGAATCAGAAAACCAAAACTAATTGGTAAACTAATAGGAGAAAAACTCGTAAGTCACACAAGTAAAGATTGGTAAATTCATATAAGAGTTGATCAATTTAAATTATAAAAAAAGACAAATAAAAGTTAGCAAACAATAACAAAAGTTGATAAATTGAAGAAAAACACGTTAACAAGTAACTTTAATGAGAGTTGGTAACCAAAAACTAGTTAGTAATTTAATTGAAAAAAGTTGACAAGTCACTCAAATAAAAAAATTGGCTCTCCCGAGTCCAAGCCCTGGATTCTCGAGGCTCAGGCTGTAGGAGTCAAGGAGGTATCAAGTTGCTTGAGTTTGTCGTGCCGGAGTCCCGATCGATGGTGCTAGGCCCGAAATAAATCCTTTTTCAAATTTTTTTTATAAAATCGTCCCCTCATTTTCCACCAAAATAATAAATAAATACAGAGATAAATAACTTAATACCAGAAACTGAAACTTGACTTTCGGTGAAGCCCAACAACTTTCTTGAAAATTATTATGACCAATGCCTGTTTTGAGCGAGACAACTGAACCCCCACTTGTCGTGCCGGATGTCAATGGTGAAAATATTTTTTTCAAATTTTTTTTATTCTCATTATATTAAAATAATAAAAAATCAACAAAATCTCAAACCACCCCTGAAACTTGAGGTCTCTTGTTTGAATAATTAATTACCAATTTTTTGACGAAACATTAAAATGATTGTGATAAAGAAATAGTTTTAATTTCTCATTATATTAAAATGTAAAATCAACAACCTCTCCAAACCACCCCAGAGGTCTCTTGTTTGAATAATTAATTACTCGATTTCAGTCAAAACCTTAAAATAATTGTGATAAAGAAATAGTTGTAATTTATTGTCTTGCTATACCTGTCACTATATATGCAAACTCTCAACTCACTCTCTTCTCATGTATGTTTTGGCATGAAAGAAGAGTGCTAAAGCATGAATCAAATGGAGTCCCCATTAGGTCACAAGTGGGAAGGCAAGGTCTCTGCTAGAGTCACAAAGGCCAGTGCAGACCAGATATGGCCATTCTTCATGGACTTCTTCAACCTCCACAAATGGTTCCCGGGCCTACCCGATTGCCACGGCATCCATGGCGAGAACGGCGAGCTCGGTTGCGTGCGGTATTGTGCTGGCTTCTCCCTCTCGTCCGAAGGCACCAATGACGTTGGCAAGAACCGTCCTGTCAGCTGGGCCAAGGAGCGATTGGTCGGTATTGATCCGACTGGACGGAGCTTAAGTTACGACATGGTGGGCAATAACATCGGGTATAATTCATACTTGGCGACGTTCAAGGTTGTCCCTAACGACCAAGAAGGTGAAGGTGGGTGCACGATCGAGTGGTCGTTCGCAGTCGATCCTGTGGAAGGGTGGGTGTTGGAGGATTTGGTGAGGGTAGTATATGAGGCGGGCTTACAAGGCATGGCCAAGAAAATGGAGGATTCCTTTGGGAATTAATTTTTTTTTTAATTAGCCGACAACTATAGTCCTTGATTTTATATATCCTGCTTTATATGGTGTCGGTTTTGGGCCTTTCGTTGCTGTGATGCAACTCCCTTCTATCCTTGTTTTTTTCTTCACACGCGTCCTTGTAAAAAATGGCTATCATTAATGTTGAAGATTCGCAATGTTGGTCGATCAGTAGTGCTTGTGTTTTTATGCGCAAATGCACAAAAGGTTCTAAAATTTAAGTGCAATCAATCTTAAAATTAATAAAATTATGCCATCAATTTCTTTAATTCAAGACGATTGAAAAATCCTACACAGATTATTTCAATGATTTCGTTGCTATGATGCAACTCCCTTTTGTCCTCCTTTTTTTCTTCACACACGTCCTTGTAAGATTCGCATTGTTGGTCAACCGGTAGTACTTGTGTTTTTATGCTTAAGTGCCTGAAAGGTTCTAAAAATTACGGTAGAAGCGCAATCAATCTTAAAATTAATACAATTGTGCAATCAATATTTTTATCAAGTTCTTTAATTAAAGGCGACTGAAAAATCCTTCAAAGATTATTTCGATCATTTCGTTGTTGTGATGCAACTCCCTTTTGTCCTTTTTCTTTTTCTTCACACATGTCCTTGTAATAAGATGCTATCATTAATGTACAAGATTTGCAGTGTTGGTTGAACGGTAGTGCTTGTGTTTTTATGGGTTAGGTGCACGTAAGGTTCTAAAATTTACGGTAGAAGTGCAATCAATCTTAAAATTAATAAAATTGTGCAATCAATTTTTTTATCAGGTTCGTTAATTAAAGGCGATTGAAAAATCCTACATAGATTATTTCAATCGTTTCGTTGCTGTGATGCAACTCCCTTTTGTCCTTTTTTTTTTTTTCACACGTCCTTGTAATAAGATGCTATCATTAATGTAGAAGATTCGCAATGTTGGTCGAACGGTAGTGCTTGTGTTTTTATGCGTAAGTGCACGAAAGGTTCTAAAATTTACGGTAGAAGTGCAATCAATCTTAAAATTAATAAAATTGTGCAATCAATTTTTTTATCAGGTTTGTTAATTAAAGGCGATTGAAAAATCCTACATAGATTATTTCAATCGTTTCGTTGTTGTGATATGATGCACTCCCTTTTGTCCTTCTTTTTTTTTTCTTCACACAACCGTCCTTGTAATAAGATGCTATCATTAATGTAAAAGATTCGCGTGTTGATGGTCGATACACATAGCCTTTGTGGTTGTGTTTTTTATGCCTAAGTGCGTTTAGATGGTTTTAAAATTTTGGTAGAAGTTCGAATTAATCATTTTAAAATTAATTTTGTCATTGGGCAATAATTTTTTTAAACTCGTTTTTAGGGTTTTGAGAGGCAGTAGTTTTTGGATGTTTTGAAAACTTATTGATTGTTAATCGATTGAGATAACAGTTTATTCCTAGTTATTATTTTGATTTTTCTGTTTAACCTAATTTCTATCACACTTCGACATCATGATGTGACTCCCTTTTGTCCTTCTTTTTTTTTTTTTTCACACATCCTTGTAATAAGATGCTATTGTTAATGTAGAAGATTCGCAGTGATGTTTGACCGGTAGTGCTTGTGTTTTTATGCCTAAGTGCACGAAAGGTTCTAAAATTTATGGTAGAAGTGCAATCAATCTTAAAATTAATAAAATTGTGCAATCAAATTTTTTATTAGGTTTGTTAATTAAAGGCGACTGAAAAATCCTACATAGATTATTTCAATCGTTTCGTTGCTGTGATGCGACTCCCTTTTGTCCTTTTTTTTTTTCTTCACACACATCCTTGTAATAAGATGCTATCGTTAATGTAGAAGATTCGCAATGTTGGTCGACCGGTAGTGCTTGTGTTTTTATGCGTAAGTGCACAAAAGTTCTAAAATTTACGGTAGAAGTCCAACCAATAATAAAATTAATAAAATTGTGCAATCAATTTTTTTTTTTATCAGGTTTGTTAATTAAAAGGCGACTGAAAAATCCTACATATATTATTTCAATCGTTTCGTTCTACTACAAATCCGATCAAACGTTACGTGGGTTTTTTCACAGTAATTTATCATTTATTAGTTTGCTTTCTTTTTTTGTCTCTCTTCCTTAAATAGAGTCACCTTTACCACTATGATTGCAGGCCTGCATCCACTATGGTCGATAGATGCCGCCACCACCTTAGTAATTTTCGGCCCTTTTTGTAATCTCCCCGTATTCATCAAAGGACACTCTAAATATATCATCTTAAAAATGGAAAAAGAAGAATTGGAGATTCTTCGAAAATCCTTTTCCTTTAATCAGATCAAAGCAATAGCAAGCATTTGAAGGCAGAAAGCTAAAACATAATGATTATTTGGTTTTTTCATTGGTGATAGAAAGATATCAGCAGGTAGGGTAGAACTCGACTGATGTTTGATGGGAGCACTCGTCCTGATGCCTAAGTGATCGTCCTCCAACTCTTCTCCTCCAAAACCATTTTGAAAATATTTTAAATCTGCAAGTTTTTTATTTTTCCTAAAAAGAACATTTTTTTTCTTGATTTTTCCAAGTGCCTTTTGCCCGACGTCCCCATTAATTGTTTTTTTCAGTTTTGGCCTTTTGTGTTTTTTTTTTTTGTTGTTGTAGCTTCTAAAATTTATGGTTCTTTTTTAACATGACACTAAGTTGGCACTACATCAGAAATAAGTGTCGTAAAATATATGTAAAAGTATCACGTTAGTATTTCCATTACTTAAATTAAACAGAGTTGATAGAAGTACTCCATTGCACTAATTACACAAAATGTAGGACTTTATTACCTAAGTTTTTACGATCACTTTTAAGATTTTTGATGCACTTAACACTATTTTTTTTTGTCTCAAAATGAAGTTAATGCTAAAATAATCCGAAGACTTCACCGATTTTTCATGAACCCATGTACAATTTGAAATTGGCATTGTTTTGAGGCCCATCTTTGTTTGCGTTTCTTCATCGGCTTATAACTCCAGACATACTATCAATATTAAAAAGTAAAATGCATAAGATTTAGTCTTTTTAGAGTGATTTTTACTTTTTAATTTTTCAATATCTAACATTTAAGATTTGACTTTTCTTCACCATTGACTAGTCCCAGTTTTGAAAACATCTACGCATGGGCTCTGCACAAAGCCGACTGCTTATCGCTCGAAGTCACAAAATGTTAAAAAGAAAAATTTATCTCCTACTTCGACGATGCGTCTCTGCTTGATATGATTAATGGTAAGATCATACTTATACGCATTCATTTTTTTTAGAAGCTTTATAAACTTAATCTCCCTACTTTTTCCCTTTGTTTCATTGTATAACAAGAGAAAAGGAATCTAGCTACCCCAACAGAAAGGGAATCCAGCGGCCCCACCGTTGGGCTTTGCCTGATAAATGTTTCCATCATTGCCAGAAACCCAACAACTCTCGCTATCTCTCTATCAATGGCAGAGGAAACCCAACCAAGATGGGAAGTCAAGCTCATTGCTGAGCTGAAAGGACCAACACCAGACGAAGTGTGGCCATTCTTGGAGGACTTTTGCAACCTCCACAAGTTGCTTCCCACCCTCGACGTATGCCACCGAGCCGAGGGCATCCCGGGCCAGCCTGGCCTTGTCCGATATGTTGCCTCCACCACGTTTGGCGACGATTCAGACCCATCGAAGGTCAAGTGGGCCAATGAGCGGCTCCTCACGATGGACACTAGTGACAAGTGCTTCAGCTATGAGATCTTGGACAACAATATTGGGTTAAAGTACTTTACTGCCACAATTAGAGTGATGCCCATGAATGATGAGGATGGTAAGATGGTTGGGTGCATGATTGAGTGGTCTTTTGTGGCTGATCCTGTTGAGGGTTGGGGTTTCCAAGATATGAGGTCTTTCTATGATTTTTGCCTCCAATCTATGGCCAAGAAGATAGAAAGTGCAATTCAAGAAACAAGTGGGTGAAGTGAGAAAGATGTGATACCTCTAGTTGATTGACTATGTATGCTTTAAATAAATTCAGTAAGATGGTGTTTAATATCTTATGGTTATGTTTTGCATTTCTTGGAGATTTAATCTCAGCATGAATTTCCTGTTTTTTTTTTTGCCTCATCTCTTTTTTTTTTCCTTTCCTTTTAATATGAGTATTAATGGTTAGATTTTTTTAATTAATTATGTAGGCTTATCTCTTGTGGAATTTCTATATATTGAATTTTTTTCTTTTTTGCTTTCTATAATCTAATGATTATATAGATGTAGCTAGTCCTCCCTTTTCTAGAAATCTTATGCCAACCTGATGAAGCGATCTTGATCCCACGTGCTCACTATGAGAATTGATTTTCACTCTCCTTATTAGCTAAGCTGGCTTTTTGCTCCTTCAGAAGCCAATTTATTAATATATGTAAATCAAATTAGTTGTTCACTATAACATGTTGCTCCAATTTCCATAATAACTTTGTTCGAGGTGTGTAATGGAAGTTAATAGATTTTAAAATTCAAACCTAATGCCACAAAATTAAAATATCAAAGAAATCAACAAGGAACAAAAAGAATATCGGTAATTTATGTGATTCGGTACTGAGTGTCATATGTATTCCATGGAAAGAGTCACCTGCAAAGAAATTCATTATGAATTTGGAGATTTATAACATTACAATTAATTCAACACTCTCAAGTGTTTCTCAATCCAATTCATGTAACACTCTAAGCATACCTACAATTGTTACCTCACAATCTCTTATAAAGAACTTTCTCAAAAAACTCATACAGAGAAAATCTTAACACTCATATTGTTTGCTTAGTTGTGTACGAACCCATAAAAATTTCGTTTTTATGTGTTCTTTTGCTATTCGACGACTCAAATTAGGAAATTTGGCTTTTCTTCTTTTTATATTTAATCTAAGATCAGACCTTACCAAATTTTGGACTTCACTAGATTTACTTATAGTCTGTACCAATTAGAAGACATTCAAAATACAGGCGACATTTCTACTGGAGGATTTATATACAGCTCAAATTCGAAACATAAATTAGCACTAAATGAGGTGCTTAATTTCACCTGTGAAAAAAGAAAAAGATTATAGATTTTAATATGGCTAATTGTTAGATCCACCACTACTATAACAGAACTTTTATACACTCACAATCGGATTTTGACATGTGTACTTGAAGGTAAAAATTGTAACCAAATTCTTCCACATGGCAATCATCCAATGATAAATCTGTAAATCAATTCTTACACCAACAATGTACCCAGGCAAAAGATAATTGGTAATTTTATTGGGAAAAGGTTGGCTAGTCATTCAAATAGATATTGGTTAATTCATATGAGAGTTGGTAAATTTAAAGGGTCGGTAAAAAAGACAAATGAAGCATACCGTGAATAAGAGTTGGTAACTTCACAAAAGTATCGCCAAGTTACTAATAAGTTACCGGGGAAATTACGTTATTGGTAACTTTTTTTATCAATTTTTTGACGCTTGCGAACTCTAAAATTTCACTAGCACAAGAAAAACTTGCTTTTGAAAACGGAACAGTACAATCATCTTGTTTTGTTTTTCTCTGTATTTTTTTTATTTTTAATTATGATTTGGAAATATACATTTAACTTTATGTGATGGTTTCTCGGGTTAGGCAGTGTCTGGGGTTTGCTCTTCCAGGATCTTTGATCGTCAAGGGTTCGAGCCCTGGGCTCTCGAGGCTTAGGGTTAGGGGTCAAGGAGGCATTGAGGTGCTGAGTTTGCGTGCCAAAGTCCCGATTGTTGGTGCTAGGCCGGTGTCTAACACCAGGAAGTTAAATATCCGGGAAAAGTATTTTATTGAAAAATTTGAGGGAGAGAACTGAAACCCCCTACGTCTTATGTGTCTACTTAAATACTTTTTTACATTCTTATTATCTTTAAAATTTAAAGTTAACAATCATATCACAGCACCCGGGAGGTGTCTTTTTTGAAAAAAATAATTTCTTCGTTGCTATCAAACGTTAAAATAGTTGTCCTAGAGAGATTAATGGCAGCTGTGATTTCCTAACTCCTTTTTAAGTGTCACCTGGAGATTCTTGTACATCCCCAAAAGTGTACATGTATAAGCTCTCTATTTACCCTCTTTTAGTGGTCAGAATCTATTTACCCTCTTTTCATGTAAGTTCTGGTGCAAAAACAAGGAGGATTAGAGCATGAAATCAGATGGAGTACCGATTAGGTCACTCTTCATGAACTTCTTCAACCTCCACAAATGGTTCCTGGGCCTATCTAATTGCCACGGGTAGGGATGTCAACAAAACCCGGGCTGACCCGGCCCGGACCGCCTCGGCCCGACTCGACCCTAAAATTTGAGGTGTTTTGGAGTCAGGTCTCAATTTGACCCTAAACTTGTGGTACCATTAGGGTTGGGGTGTAATCGGGCCCACCCATTCACACTCTGGGCCGACCCATTGACTCTCCCTCTCTCAGTCTCTCTCCCATTCTCTCTCCCCTCTCTGCGCGCATAGCACTGTAGGATGAAAAAACCCTAGGTCTGACGTCGTCGTCGTCATCCTCTTCGTCGCCCTTGATCTCCAAATCGTCCTCGTCCTGGAACACCCAGCGGGACTCCGTCGAGTCCATGGACCCCATGCCGACCACCGTCTCTCCCCTCTCCGATTCGCCGTCCTCCGCCATACATTGATCAGGTGGGAGAAGAAGTTCGAAGCTAAGTACGCTGTTGTCGGTCGCATCGTCTCTATCTCCCTCTACGTGTGTGGATGTCGATGGCTTCGATTGGATTGCTAGGGCTTGTAGCGTGAGCTTTGCTTGTTTGTTGGGTCTTCAATAATTTGTTTTGTGTGCGAGGGTTTGTTTTCGAATCTAGTGATTTGAGTCGGTGCATCGATGGGGGGTTTTGATGGGATATTAGTTTTTTTTTGGTTTGTGGTGACAGGAGGAGCTCCAGAGGACGAATCTGGAGCTGGAGTCGTATAAGGAGAAGATATAGGAGAACCAAGAGAAGATTAAGCTCAACAAGCAACTCCGTCGGCAACATTGTGGAGGTAACTTTTCGGAATTGGTTTGACTGTAAAACGGGTCTGATTGAAGGGCTCTTGTTGTGCTCGTGATTTGGAGACTGTCCCTGACAAATCTCTGTTGAAAATTCGAGATGTAGCAAGTTACCTCTCGCATGATGTCTTTGTGATTTGGGCTGACTGAGGTCTTTTCTCCGAGAGTTTATAGCTGTAGTGTGTTTTCTTGGCTGGTGAGTGATGATAATGTGTTCCTGGTATAATATGCTCGTTGTCTCCCTTCTTGCTTTGAGTTATCCTCTGATTGGAATTTATTGTGCTTAAAGATTCTTGAGATGAACCCTGAGGACAAGGCTGAGGAAGATGGTGCCAATATTGATCTGGACTTGCAAAGGAAGGGCACGTGTGTCGTCCTGAAGACATTGACACGGCAGGTATGGCTTTGGGAAGAACACAAAGCCTTGTTGGGTTCACTTGCGACAGTAGTAGTTTTAATGGGGTCGATGATGAACCCTGAATTACCCACCCAAGGTGACGCATGAACAGAAACTCCATGGGCATTGCTTTGTCCAAGGTCACCAGTAGTTTTAATGGGGTCTTTTCAATTCCCTTTATCTCTTGGCCTATTGCTTCTTGTTGAAATGAGCTCAGCTGGTAACCTAGCCACAGGGGATTACACTGCAGCGGCAGTAAAAATTGCAAACAAACTTAGTACAAGAATGTCTCGCTTTCACTTATTTCTGTTTATGCTTTTTTAATTCGGAAGCCACATGGATGAACACCTTAGAGTTGGTTGCTTGCTTGTAGACAAACTTCAAGCATATCAAACTTAGAGAAGGAAGTTATGCGAAAGCCCCTAGCGCCCCCACCACGCCCCCCCCCCCCCAAAAAAAAAAAAACCTCAAAACCCAACCCGGGCCTTATGGTGTACATTGAACAGGGTCTTGGGCCGGGTCGGGGCAGGTCAAGCATGACCCTATTGGTTTTGGGTCGGGTCTGGTATCATGAAAACCCGACCTGACCCGACCCATTGACACCTCTAACCATGGGATCCATAGCGAGAACAGTGAGCCCAACTATAAAGTTTGTGATTCTTTACTAATTTTACATAATTCCAGACACAATAACATATTATAAAATCAAAGGAAGAAGTATAATTTTGATTTCTAAATTTCGTCATTCCCCACACTCTACTTTATTATTAAAAATGAAAAACTATAAGCTCGCATTAACAAATAAATTGCACGAGATTTAGTCGGGTGATTTTTACCTTTTAACCTTTTAATATTTAACATTTAAGATTTGACTTTTCTTCACCACCGAGTATTCTCGCAGAATGTAAAAACGAAAAAAAGTTATCTCCCTCTTCAGCAATGTGTCTCTGCTTGATTTGATTACTGGTAATGGTCTGACAATCATACGCATTCATTTTATTTAGAATCTTTATA